>CM061547.1:229991761-230549261 GCA_030864215.1 Capsicum pubescens | reverse complement strand
TTCTTTTTAGTTTACGAGTTTTGAGAATAAGAGAAAAATATAAATTTTTGAGTAAGTAAAATGACTCACGAGATTTGTATCACATGTTTCACTATTCATGATTTATGAGATGTATGTTTTCAGAATTATTCAAGCTATGTGAGTTATTTATGTCAGCATACATGATTTCAATAAATATTGATGATATTGATTTACGTAATTGCATGCACCCCCATATGATCAGTACATTCCCAAAGTAATGATCCACATATATGTATGTGTGCTATATTTTCTCATAATGTAGGTTCAGGTGCTCAATCCCAGCCTCAACAGTGATCTCCCGAACACTTTCTTTCTACATTTCCAGTGGTGAGTCCTCATGGTTCGGGGACCTCTTTTCAGATATTTCAGTATTGTTTCCAGTTGAGGATTTATGTCTTTTCAATTGACCTTGAGTTAGTTGGGGCCTGTCCCAATGACTCTGTAGATAATTTGAGTAGTAGAGGTTTATCAGACTAGTTTATCAGATTATGAGTATGCTGAGATTTTCCAGTATTGTGTCCGTTTGGACAAGGTGTTTTACTCGTATTTCTTATGATTTTGCTATGACAGTGACATTATTTTAAGTTATTCTTCACTAAGTAAGCTTTATGAGTAGTAGCAAGCTCAGAGGGTTAACTTGGGGATACTTGTAGCCTTAAGCACCGTGTGACGTCTCGGGACCCAGTTTTGGGACGTTACAAACTTGGTATCAGAGCTTAAGGTTTTAAGGAATCCTAGGGAGTCTGACAAACCGTGTTAGGTAGAGTCTTGATCATCGGTGTGTAGCGCGCCACATCTATGAGCAAGAGGCTGCGAAATATTTTAGGAAAAAGTCGTTTCCTTATTTCAAAATCTATAGTGCTTAAAGTGGTCTCTCTCAGCAATTAATTTGTGCCCTCTTATTTCAGAAAATTACTCTTTGATGAGCCCGCAGAAACAACAATGATGAGCAACCTCCACCCGTTGATCCCTTGAATGAGACTGTGTCTCATGCTGAGTTTCGGGAAGCTTTTCAGGCGCTAGGCCAAGCCATCACTGCTAATGTTAGGGATAACCAGGCTGCAACTCTGTAGAAACAGGGAGGTGATTTAGCTGTTGCAAGAATTTGGGATTTCATGAGGATGAATCCCCTAGAGTTTTATGGGTCTAAAGCTGGTGAGGACCCAGAGTTATATCTTGAGGAGGTGAGAAAAATTACTCAGGTGATGCATGTTTCTGAGGAAAAAAGTGTTGAGTTGGCATCTTACAGGTTGAAAGACATTTTTTATGACTGGGTTGTAGTGTGGAGGAAGGGTAGAGGAGTAAATACTTCCCCTATGACTTGGCAGGTATTCCAAGATGCATTCTTGGACAAGTTCTTTCCGTTGGAGTTGAGGGAGGCTAAAATAGAGGAATTTATGAACTTGAGATAGGGCTCCATGACTATTAAGGAGTATTGTCTAAAGTTCAACCAGTTGGCCAAATATGCTCCTGACATGGTTTCTGACACCCACACAAGTATGAGTAAGTTTATGATGGGGGTGTCCAGTTTGGTGCTAAAGGAGTGTACGACCGCTATGCTCAACAAGGATATGGACTTGGTTAGGCTGATGATTCATGCATAGCAAATAGAGCCGGATAAAGTAATAGAGAGAGATAGGGTGAGGGGTAACAAGAGGGCGAGATCTGAGCAGCAGGATCATGGTCAGACAAGGTTCCATGGAGGAAATCATCCTCAGTTTCAAAGCCTACCACCTATGCCAGTGCCTTCATCAGCTAGTGCCCCCGCACCCAGGAGTAGGCAGGAGCAAGAGGGCAGGTCTTTTATGTCTAGGCCGCAGAACAGTGTAAGTAACAGGCCTCGCTATCCTCTTTATGCTAAGTATGGTAGGGACCATCCGGGTGAGTGTTTGGCAGAGCAGCGAGGATATTTTGGGTGTGGAAAGTTGGGCCACCGACTGAGAGATTGCCTACATGCTAGGCAGGGGAACAAAGATGCCTGACCCCAGACTCAGGCTACTAGTGCACCAGCTTCTATGTTTCATCCATCTCCTCTTCAGGGTGCTTCATCTAGTATAGATGACGGTTAGCGCCAGAACAGATTCTATGCCTTATCTTCTCGCCAGAAATAGGAGGATTCTCTCGATGTTGTGACTAGTATGCTTCACGTCTTTCATCTTGATGTGTATGTGTTGTTGGACCCTGGGTCAAATTTCTCTTATGTGACCCCATTAGTTGCTATAAATTTTGAGATGAGTCCTGAAAAGATCCCCGAGCGTTTTCTAGTTTCTACTTCAGTAGAGGAGTCAGTTGTTGCCAAGTAAGTGTATAAAAAGTGTCCTATCACTGCCCTTCATAAAGTCATGCTTGCTAATTTGATAGAGTTGAAGATGGTTGATTTTGATATTATTCTGGGGATGGATTGGCTTCATTCTTGCTATGCGTCTATAGACTGTCGAACCCGTATAGTAAAGTTTCAGTTCTCCGATGAGCCAGTCTTTGAGTGGTCTAAAGGTTTTGTATCCCTAAAGAGTCATTTTATTTCCTATCTTAAAGCTAGAAAGCTTATATCCAAAGGTTGCATCTATCATTTAGTTTGAGTGAAAGACACTCAGTCTGAGACTCCCACGATCCAGTCAGTCAGCATTGTAAATGATTTTCTTGATGTTTTTCCGAAAGATCTCCCACGGGTACCTCCCGATAGAGAGATCGAATTTGGGATCGACCTTCTTCCCGATACACAACCTATTTCTATTCCTCCCTACCATATGGCACCTGCAGAGCTTAAGGAGTTGAAAGAGAAACTCAAAGATTTTCTAGACAAAGGTTTTATAAGGCCTAGTGTATCTCCTTAGGGTGCACCTGTTCTATTCGTGCGAAATAAAGATGGTTCTTTGCATATTTTCATTGACTATCATCAGCTTAATAAAGTCACGATCACGAACAAGTACCCTCTTCCTAGAATTGATGATTAGTTTGATTAGTTGCAAGGTGCAAGTTACTTCTCCAAGATAGACCTTAGATCCGGCTATTATCAACTTGAATTAAGGGACTATGATATCCCGAAAATAGCCTTCTGAACCCAATACGGTCATTTTGAGTTTCTAGTCATGTCTTTCAGGCTAACTAATGCCCCAACAGCTGTATCTTGATATGTTTGTCATTGTGTTCATAGACGATATTCTTATGTACTCCCGAAGTGAGTATGACTATGCCGATCATCTTAGAATTATCTTGCAAACTCTTAGAGATCATCAGTTGTTCGCCAAATTCAACAAGTGTGAGTTTTGGCTAAGGTATGTAGGTTTTGAGGGTCATATCATTTAAGCTGAAGGCATTAGAGTTGATCCCCAAAAGACAGAAGCTGTAAGAAATTGACCTAGACCTATCACTCTGTCTGATATTAGGAGTTTCTTTGGTCTAGCCGGCTATTACCGCCATTTTGTTGAGGGGTTTTCTTCTATTGCATCTCCCATGACCTGGTTGATCCAAAAGAAAGTTAAGTACCTCTGGTACGATTCCTGTGACAAAAGTGTCACGACCCGAACCGAGGCCCTGCCGTGACGAGCATCCCAAACCATGAAGGCCCGGACACCCTTCTAACTTAAAACCATATACACCATTCATACATAAATACAGAAATGTGGAAATTTTAGCAAGACAGAATCATAGTCGTAAATCTGATATGAATTTAGCAATGAAAAACAAAATCCAAAACTAACTGACAACCTCTGCAAATCGTCTGCGAAATCTCTACTACATAATCACTAACACAATATGAAGACTGGGACAAGGCCCCCAATAGACCAAAACCATAACTACTAATAATTGTCTGAAAGTAAACAGTCCTTCCGAAACATAGAAAGCTCACCAACTGGACATAGCAAATCTGTCTGATAAAATCTACTGCTTATCTGGACCCCTAGACTGAGCCTCAGAACCTGAGAGGTAGGGGGAGGGGGTCAATACAGTGAACTGGTATGCAAAGTAATCCAAAATAAAGCTTTATATAAATAAAATAATGGAGAGTAATTTATCAAAACATCATGCATAAACAGTTTTCAAAACACATGGACATCATTTTGATAATCATAAAAACCTTCTGTCAATGCAATTTCTAATCTTCGTATTACTTCTGAGTTAGGTGGTACACCCCTACAATTCTAAAATTCCACGAGCTATATGGAATCTGCCTTTGACTCAGTGGGGAAGCCCCTAACCCAAGTGTGCCGCAAGGGTTGGAGTGTCTAAGTCTAACACGCCACAGGGCACTAGGCCAGTGTAATATAATATACCCAGATCGGCAAATCACGATTTTGAACAATGATTTATCTGAACTCGTGCCTTCTTCAGGGGACCACCTAACATCTCTTTATGCCCAATTTTATCTATTTCTAAACATATATCATTTGGAAATGTCAAGTCATAAAAATCTGATTTCTATGTTTGTCTGAGTCTGTTATGGCAGTGTCTATTTTGGAATCGTCATACCAAGACTTGCAAGTCCTATTTCTGAGCCATAATTCATTAAGAATAATTCTTTCATTCAAAACACAATTCAGACCACCCAACATTGCAAACAGTATAAGAGATTTCATGTTCTAAAACATAAGTCTAAACTATGCAAGAATTCTTCAAACATATGGTGGTCATGTGCTTTTGGCAAAACCATGCACTCTTTCATTATATGAATATTCAACATTTATTAACATGCATAACCCTCTCTTTTTTTTTTTCAAAATCATAATCAGGTCATAGTATAAATCAATACATTGCGTTTCATACTTTTCAAGAAGCATTGAAACAATTTTCATAACATATCATGAGTAAATGGAAATCATAACAAGAGAGGGATTTTTTCATGAGTCATGCTCTCAATTCAATCATCGATCTTTAGAACACATGCTTACATATATATATACAATTTCAAAACAATTTGGGGAAAGTTCTAAAGACCAAAACAATACCGTCAAAACTTCTAAAACATGATTATATTCATAAATCCAAAACCCCATTCTTAAAAATCATGATTTCTATGCCCATGAGATTTTTAGGAAAACCCCACATACCTATCTTTTGGAAATTAAGAATGATTCTTGAAGCTTACGAATTGTGGATTCTAAATCTCTAATTATCTCCAAAAACCCACGATTGAATCTTGAGTTATTTGGGATTCTTGTTTGAAACCCTAGGGAGAGTTCTTGATAGATTTTGGTGAAAGTAGGTGTATTTTGGTGTAATAGGGATTAAATCTCGTGTTTAAGATGTTAAGGGTTTGGAAAATACCCAAAATACCCTTAATGAGATGAGTATTAAAAGCTAAAAATTTCAGGTACGCGCAGCAGAGCATGCGTGCATGCTCTATCCCACCAGACTGGAGCATGTGTCGCATGCTCCACCACATGTTACCTATCATGTGTTGCACCAAGCGACCCACACTAATCGCATGGTTCTACTATTTTGGAAATCAAATGCGCCCTAAACAATGTCCAAAAATTCCAAAACTCACCCGAGATGTTCTATAGACTTGCCCTATCGCAACACAATAAAAAAATCTAAAATAGGAGGTCGAAAAGACCGAAAATAAAATCCCCAAAGTTTAGAAGCTAAAAATAATTCTAAGTCTTTTCTTACACTTAGAAATTTCAAGTCCTCAACTCTAAATGCTAGCGATCATGAAATAAAACATGCACAACTTTTTGCAGGGCGTTACATTATCCCTTCCTTGGGATCATTCGTCCCCGAATAATGACGCAAAACACAGTCAAGCACGATTTCAATCATACATAATGACGCAAAACACAGTCAAGCACGATTTCAATCATACTAAGGCATGGGAAATAAAAATATAGGACAAGTTTTGTACCTTTCATTTCACCATCCATCGGATCAAATAATCTTGGGTATCGATCTCGCATGTCATCCTCAGATTCCCAAGTAGCCTCTTTAATTTTCTGGTTTCTCTACAACACTTTAACTGAGGCTATCTTTTTGCTCCTCAATTTTCTAACTTGATGATTTAAGATTGTTATAGGCTCTTCTTCATAAGACAAGGAGTCTGTTACCTTGATCTCCTCTACAGGCAACACTAAAGAATGGTCCCCAACACATTTCTTCAGCATGGACACATGAAATACCGGATGAACCGAACCCAAACTTACAGGCAACTCTAACTCATACGCAACTGCTCTTATCCTTCTTAAGATCTGATATGGTCCTATATAGCGAGGACTCAACTTACCTTTCTTCCCAAATCGCATGACTCCCTTCATAGGAGAAACTTTTAGAAATACCCAATCACCAAACTCGAATTCTAACTCCCTTCTTCTAACATTGGCATAGGATTTCTGCCTACTCTGAGTTGTCTTAAGTCATTCTCTAATAAGCTTCACATCTTCCATTGCCTGGTGAACAAGATCAGGCCCAAACAACTGAGTTTCACCCACTTCATACCACGCTATAGGAGACCTACATCTTCTTCCATATAGTGCTTCAAAAGGAGCCATCTTAATACTGGCATGGTAACTATTATTATATGCAAACTCTATTAGTGGCAAATGATCTACCCAACTACCTTTGAAGTCAATTACACAGGCCCTTAACATATCCTCAAGGGTATGAATGGTGCGCTCATCCTGCCCATTGATCTGAGAGGGGAATGCAATGCTAAGGTTCACTTGGGTACCTAAACCCCTCTAAAAAGACCTCCAAAACTGTGAAGAAAATTGCGTACCACGGTCGGATATGATGGATACCGAAGCTCCATGCAAACGGACTATTTCTTCAATGTACAGCTTGGCATAATCATCTCCCGAATAGTTATTTCTAACAGGTAGAAAATGGGCAGACTTAGTCAGCCGATCTACAATCACCCAAATGGAATCATACTGGTTTTGGGACCTCGGAAGTCCCATAATAAAGTCCATATTGATCATCTCCCACTTCTAAAAAAGGCAAAACTATCTCTTGATAAGAACCACCTGGCCTCATATGTTCCACTTTAACTTATTGACAATTCAAATACTAGGAAACATAGTTAGACACATCACGCTTCATATTATTCCACCAATAAATGGTTTTCAAATCATGATACATTCTTGTAGAGCCTGGATAAACAACATACCTTGAAGTATGAGCTTTGTCAAGGATTCTCTTCCGCAGACCATCTACATCTGGCATACACAATCTACCTTGGTACCTCAAAATACCATCACCACCAATCTCAAACGACATCACCTTCTGCTGACCCACATCATTCTTAATTTGCATCAAGAAGGGATCTTCGGCCTATTTTTCTTTAACTTCTGCACAAAGGAATGATTTAGCTATCTCATGCACGACCACCCCTCCATCTTCGGAATCTAAGAGTCGCACTCCAAGATTTGGAAGTCTATGAATATCCTTCACCATTTCTCTCTTCCCATCCTCAACATGAGAAAGACTTCCCATAAACAATATACTGAGGGAGTTGGCTACAATATTTGCCTTACCCGGATGATAGTGTAGGCTTATATCATAATCTTTCAACAACTCCGTCCAATGCCTCTGCCTGAGGTTTAATTCTTTCTGTGAGAAAACATACTGTAAACTTTTGTGGTCAGCAAAAATATCAATATGCACCCCATAAAGATAGTGTCGCCAGATCCTAAGGGCGAATACCACAGTGGCTAACTCCAAGTCATGGGTAGGGTAATTGAGCTCATGCACTTTCAACTGCCTAGATGCATAAGTCACCACCTTACCATGCTGCATAAAAACACACCCAAGTCCCACTCGGGATACATCATAGTATACAACAAAACCTTATGTACCTTCCAAAAAAGTCAGCACAGGTGCAATAGTCAATGTGTCTTTCAACTTCTCAAAACTATTCTCACATGAGTCAGACCAGACAAATTCCAACTTTTTCTGATCAACTTAGTAAGTGGAGCAACTATGGAAGAAAAACTCTCTACAAATCTCCTGTAATACCCTACCAAACCCAAGAAGCTCCGAATGTCGGTTGGATTCATAGGCCTGGGCCATTTCCTCACTGCCCCAACCTTTCGGGGATCAACCTTTATCCCCTCACTAGACATAATGTGCCCCAAGAAAGTAATAGCATTAAGCCAGAATTCACACTTAGAAAACTTAGCATACAACCTATGATTTTTTAGGGTCTAAAGGATAATTCGGAGGTGATTGGCATGTTCTTCCTCACTCTTAGAATAAACCAAGATGTCATCAATGAAAACTATGAAAAATAGATCCAAGAACTGATGGAAGACCCTATTCATTAGATCCATGAAGGTTGCAGGAGGGTCAGTCAATCCGAAGGACATGACTAAGAATTTATAATGATCGTATCTAGTTCAGAAAGCTGTTTTGGGAATATCAGACTCTCTAACCTTTAACTGATGGTATCCCGAACGAAGGTCTATTTTTTGAAAAACACTTAGCACCCTGAAGTTTGTCAAATAGATCGTCTATTCTAGGCAGAGTGTATTTATTTTTAATGGTGACCTTATTCAGCTGGGGATAATCTATGCACATACACAGGGAACCGTCTTTCTTTCGCAAGAAAAGCACAGGCGCACCCCAGGGAGAAACACTAGGATGGATGAAACCTTTATATAGAAGATCTTCTAGTTATTCTTTCAACTCTTTCAACTCCGCTGGAGCCATTCTATATGGCGGAATAGAGATAGGATGGGTATCTGGCAATAAATCAATGCCAAAATCTATCTCCCTATCAGGTGGTATTCATGGGAGATCATCTAGAAAAACTTCTGAAAATTCATTTACCATAGAGACAGACTAAAGAGGAAGGCTTTCGGTGTTAGAATCTTTAACCTGAATAAGATGGTACAGACAACCATTAGAGATAAGTTTACAGGCCCTGAGGTAAGATATAAAGTTCCCACTAGGTGATAAGGAATGACCTTCCTACTCTATAACTGGTTTATTCGGGAAAGAGAAAATGACTATTCGGGTCTTACAATTCAGTATAGCATAACATGAATGAATCAAGTCCATCCCTAAGATAGCATCAAAGTAACCATATCAATCTCTATGAGGTATTCCACAGTATCTTGGCTAAGGATAGACACAACAAAGTTTTTATACACTCTCCTAGCCATAACAGAATCATCCATCGGGGTGGAAACAGAGAAGGGTTTAGTAATTACATCAAGTTCAAACCCGAAACCGACAGCCATATACGGGGTCATATAAAACAAGGTAGACCCGAGATCAACACATAAACATCACGGGAAAAGATTTGTAACATACCGGCGACTACGTCTGGTGAGGCTTTCGCCTTCTGGAGGTTAGTCAAAGCATACGGCCGATTACGACCACTTCCAGAAGCTGAAGTGGTGCCCTTTTGATGTGGTGGTGGTGTGGAGGAATTTTCCTATGACTTAGCTCCACCAACATTCCTCCTGGCAGAGGGACAATCTCTCTGAAAGTGACCCAACTGACCATATGAATAACACACCAGTGATCCCAACTGACATCTCCATGGGTGTTTCTTTCCGCAAGTCTCACACCACAAAAAAGGATAATATTATTGAGCCACACTGCCTTGTGACTGAGTATCCTGAGCTCTGGGTCCATGACTAGTCTAAAAATTCTGAGATCGTCTATCAACTGGGGGTCTGGGCGTTGGGGTGCTAGCTGCAGACTGCGTCTTTCCCCAAAACTTCTTCTTTTGCCATTTGTTACCCCAATTACTGCTTTGCTGCTGACTGTGACTCTGGTCTACAGTTTTGGCCCTCATTGCCTGCATGTTCTTCTCTCTAGACTCAGCGATTTTCTTTTTATTTTCTTCTGCCTACTGTATATGGACTGACAGCCTAGCAAAGTCCATATCCCTATTCAGCATCGCTCCTTGACATTCAAGCACTAGAACATCTGAAAGGATGGATGCAAATTTCCCCATTCGGGCTCTCATATTACCCATCATCTCTGGTGCATAATGGGCCAGTTCGTTAAACTTTAGAGTGTACTCCTGGACACTTATTTTACCCTTCTTAAGATTCATGAATTCCTCTACTTTGGCTTCCCTCAGCTCCATAGGAAAGAACCGGTCAAGAAAAGCTTCCACAAACTCATCCCAAATTGTGGGCTCAGCACTCTCACCCTTCTCATCTTTCTACTCATTATACCATTATTTTGCTATATCCTTAAGCTGGTATGCTTCTAACTCAACCATTTCCACTTGATCCACATGCATTACTTTGAAAATCTTCTCCATTTCATCTACGAACTCCTGTAGGTCTTCTTCTACCTTAGTGCCTAAAAATTTGGGCGGGTTTATTCTTATGAACTGGCCCACCCTAGTAGCTTCAGAAGTAATAGATGCATACCCAGTATCCTCAGATCTTTGAGTCTGTACGGCTACCAGTTAAGCAAGTATGTGAATGGACTGACTAAATTCATCATTAGACACCTCTCTTTCAAGAGGCTAAGTGCGGTTAGCCCTCATCCGGGGAGCTCTGGGAAGACTGGTCGGGATTTGAGGTACTCCCAAAGTAGGAACAAGTTCTGGGGTGTGGGCTCTGTTATGGGTCCGCATCCCATGGGTGGGGTGGACTTCATCATCCTGAGCATTAACGTTAGTGCGATGTGGAGGCATGGATGGTTTTATGAAAATCAAAAGGTCATTGATTAGAAGACAGATTAGACTCCTAAGCATGAACTAAATCATAAAGAAAGAAAACATTCCTAAACGGCTAGTAGCCCTCTGCTTATAAATGTGGTGCTCTACACACCCATAATAAGACTCTACCCAAAGCGATTTTGTAGATACCAAGGGAATATAAACCGTTCTCTGATACCAAGTTTGTCACGACCCGAACCGAGACCCTGGCCGTGATGAGCATCCCGAACCATGAAGGCCTGGATACCCTTCTAACTTGAAACCATATACACCATTCATACATAAATACAAAAATGCAGAAATTATAGCAAGACGGAATCATGGTCATAAATTTGATATGAATTTAGCAATGAATAACAAAATCTAAAACTAACTGACAACCTCTGCAAACCGTCTGCGAAATATCTACTACATGATCACTAACACAATATGAAGATTGGGATAAGGCCCCCAGTAGACCAAAACCATAACTACTAATAATTGCCAGAAAGTAAACAGGCCTTCTGAAACATAGAAGGCTCACCAACTGGACACAACAACTCTATCTGATGAAATCTATTGCTTATTTGGACCCCTAGACTGAGCCTCAAAACCTGAGAGGTAGGGGGAGGGGGTCAATACAGTGTACTAGTACGCAAAGTAATCCAAAATAAATCTTTATATAAATAAAATAATGGAGAACAAATTACCAAAACATCATGCATAAACAATTTTCAAAACACATGGGCATCATTTTGATAATCAAAAAAAACTTCGGTCAATGCAATTTCTAATCTTCGTATTACTTTTGAGTTAGGTGGTACACCCCTACAAGCCAAAAAATCAATGGGATATATGGAATACGTCATTGACTCAGCGGGGAAGCCCACAACCCAAGTGTGTCGCAAGGGTTGGAGTGTCTAAGTCTAATACACCACAGGGCACTAGGCCAGCGTAATATAATATACCCGGAGCAGCAAATCACAGTTTTGGGAAATGAGTTATCTGAATTCGTGCCTTCTTCTGGGGACCACCTAACATCTCTTTAAGACCAATTTTATCTATTTCTAAACCTACATTATTCTAAAATCTCAAGTCATAAAAATTTGATTTCTATGTTTGTCTGAGTCTGTTATGGCAGTGTCTATTTTGGTATTTTCATACCAAGACTTGCAAGTCCTATTTCTGAGCCATAATTCATTAAGCATAATTCTTTCATTCAAAACACAATTTAGACCACCCAACATTGCAAATAGTATAAGAGATTTCATGTTCCGAAACATAAGTTAAAACTATGCAAGAATTCTTCAAACATATGGTGGTCATATACTTTTGACAAAACCATGCACTCTTTCATTATATGGATATTCAATATTTATCAACATAATAACCCTCTCTTTTTTTTTCAAAATCATAATCAGGTCATAGTATAAATCAATACATACATTTCATACTTTGCAAGATACATTCAAACAATTTTCATAGCATATCATGAGTAAATGGAAATCATAACAAGAGAGGGATTTTTCATGAGTCATGCTCTCACTTCAATCATTGATCTTTAGAACACATTCTTACATATATATATATACAATTTCAAAAAAAATTAGGGAAAGGTCTAAAGACCAAAATAATACCGTCAAAACTTCTAAAACATGATTATATTCATAAATCCAAAACCTTACTCTTAAAAATCATGATTTCTATGACCATGAGATTTTTAGGAAAACCTCACGTACCTCTCTTTTGGAAATTAAGAATGATTCTTGAAGCTTATGAATTGGGGATTCCAAATCTCTAATTATCTCCAAAAACCCACGATTGAATCTTGAGTTATTTCGGATTCTTGTTTGAAACTCTAGGGAGAGTTCTTGATGGATTTTGGTAAAAGTAGGCGTATTTTGGTGTAATAGAGATTAAATCCCATGTTTAATATGTTAAGGGGTTGGAAAATACTCAAAATACCCTTAATGAGATGGGTATTAAAAGCTGAAAAATTCAGGTACACGCAGGAGAGCATGCGTCGCATGCTCTATCCCATCCGACTGGAGCAATAATCGCATGATCCATCGCATGCTACCTATCATGCGCTTTACCATGCGACGCATGCTAATCGCATGGTGTTACTGTTTTTGAAATCAAATACGCCCTAAACGATGTCCAAAAATCCAAAACTCACCCGAGATGTTCTATAGACTTTCCACATCGCAACGAAATAAAAAAATTTAAAATCAAAGGTCGAAAAGATCGAAAATAAAATCCCCAAAGTTTAGAAGCTAAAAATAATTCTAAGCCTTTTCTTACACTTAGAAAATTTCAAATCCTCAACTCTAAATGTTAGCTATCATGAAAGAACACGTGCACAACTTTTCGCGGGGCGTTACAAAGAGTTTTCAAGAGTTGAAGACTCGACTTACTTCATCCCAGGGTTGACTTTGCCTAATGGTACGGATGTTTTTGTGGTATATTGTGATGCTTCTAGATTTGGGTTGGGTTGTGTGTTGATGCAGAGAGGTAAGGTTATAGATTATGCCTCTAGACAGTTGAAACCTCGTAAGAAGAATTACCCAACCCACGATCTTGAGCTAGCCGTTGTAGTGTTTGCCCTGAAAATCTGGAGACATTATTTGTACGGTGTTCATGCCGATGTTTTTACTGATCATATAAGCATGCAGTAAGTCTTTACTCAGAGGGAGTTAAATCTTAGATAGAGAAGGTGGTTAGAATTGCTAAAAGACTATGATATGAGTGTGTTGTATCACCCTGGCAAGGCCAATTTAGTGGCAGATGTCCTTAGCAGGTTGTCTATGGGTAGTGTTTCGCATGTGGAGGAAGGTAAGGAGAAGTTAGCTCGTGATGTGCATCATTTGGCTAGATTGGGTGTTAGGTTGTTCGACTCCACCAAAGGGAATATTTTGGTGCAGAGTAGTTCTGAATCCTTGTTAGTTTCGGAAGTAAAGGAGAAGCAAGACTTGGATGCTAGTTTGGTCAAACTGAAGGAGTCAGTTAAGGACCAAAAGGTAGAGGTTTTCTCCCAAAGAGGAGATGGTGTGTTGAGGTTGTAAGATATATTCTGTGCTCCTGATATTGATAATCTAAGGCAGAGAATTATGGCTGAAGCGCACGGTGCGCGGTATTTCATTCATCCCGGTGCTACCAAGATATACCGTGACTTGCGAGAAATCTATTGGTGGGGTGGTATGAAGAAGGATATAGCAGCGTTTGTGGTAAAGTGTGCAACTTGCCAACAGGTTAAGGTAGAGCACCAAAGACCTGGTGGTGTGATGTAAGAGTTTGGTATACCCACTTAGAAGTAGGAGGAGGTTAATACTGATTTTATGAATAGTCTACCTCTTTTGCGTGATCATCATGATTCCATATGGGTTGTTGTAGACAGGTTGACTAAGTCAGCACATTTCTTGCATGTGCATGCATCTTATACAGCTGAGGACTATGCTAGATTATATATCCGGGAGTTAGTCAGGTTGCATGGAGTTCCGTTGTCTATCATTTCGGATAGGGGTACTCAGTTCACTTCCCAGTTTTGGAGAGCTTTTCAGAGAGGTCTTGGTACCCAAGTTTATTTGAGTTCCATTTTTTATCCGCAGACTGATGGACCATCCAAACTTTAGAGGATATATTGAGGGCATTTGATTTCAAGGGAAGTTGGGATGACCATTTGCCATTGATAGAGTTTGCTTATAACAATAGTTATCACTGTAGCATCCGGATGGCACCATTTAAGGCTTTTTATGGTAGAAGGTGTAGATGGACCATAGTTTGGTTCGAAGTGGGTGAAGCTACTTTGATTAGACCTGGTGCAGTGTTTGAGGCTATCGAGAAGGTAAAGTTGATTAGAGAAAGGTTGAAGACAGCTTAGAGCCATCAAAAGTCGTATGCCGATGTGAGAAAAAGAGACCTCGAGTTTGAAGTGGATGATTTAGTGTATCTAAAAATTTTGCCGATAAAAGGGGTGAAAAGGTTTGGGAAGAAGGGGAAGCTTAGCCCCCGTTATGTTGGCCCTGATAAAATTTTGAGCCGTGTTGGGAAAGTAGCCTATGAAGTTGAGTTGCCTGTAGAGATATCAGTTGTTCATCCTATCTTTCATATCTCCATTCTTAGAAAGCACATTGGTGACTCCATTGTTGTAGATCCTTTGGAGAGCTCAAATATCCAAAATAGTCTTTCGTATGAAGTGATCTCAGTTGATATTCTAGATCATCAGATTCTTAGACTAAGGAACAAAGAGGTTCCCTTGGTCAAAGTATTGAGGCGGAACCAGTCAGTTGAGGGCGCTACTTGGGAAGCTGAGGCAGAAATGCAAGCCAAGTACCCGCACCTCTTCTCCGCGAGTTCAGATTCAGCTGAAGGTACTATTCTTTCTTAATTCAGATCCTTTCTAATCCTGTGCATCCAGCTATATGGTTATCTTCTCTATGAGTTCGTGCATTCTCTAAAGTATTCAAGAGTTTTGAATGATGCAAATCAGTTGAGTAATTCTTTCAACTATGTATTCTCAGTTTTCTCTGTATTCTTAGCCCTAAGAGTAACATTCGGGGATGAATGTTTCCAAGGGGGAGATATTGTAATACCCCGAGTGTCCCTAAAGCCTTACTCCGTCTTTATGATATTGAGAAATGACTTCCTAAGTGAGTAATGTTTAGAGCATATAGAATTTCCCTAATTTTGACTTTTTGTCATGTGGGAAGTTGAGTAAACTTTCCGTCGATACCTAATTCATCAAAATCCGATTTCGGAGTTGAAAGATAAGGCCGAAATTCAGTAGACAGTCTGAACCGCCCAAGTGCAATGGAAGGGGCCGACGGGCCATCGAACCAGTGACGGACCATCTTTGGGACCGTCGTAGTAAGGAAGAAGATTAACTCACAGGCCAAGAGCGACGGAGAGGGCCGACGGACCATCGGGCTAGCGACAGACCATCGCCTATACCGTTGCAGAAAAGGTAGTGAGACCTTATTTTGGCTATGACGACGGTGAGGCCGATAGACCGTCGGGTCCCCGACGGACCGTCTCACCCCACCATCGCCAATAAGCAGTGAGTCCAAATTCTGGCCAGGTGTGTCGTTCAGGACCGACGGACCATCGCATCGCACCATCGCATCGCACCATCGCATCGCACCATCGCATGTCCCATTCAGTATTTTTTAAGTCATTTTAAAAAAGGGCTTTTTGGTTTTTTCCCACTCTTATAACCCTCATATATAATCAAAACGAAGCTGAGGGCTTCATTATTCTCTCAATCATCTTAAGAACTAGGGTTTCCTCCTTCAAGAGCAAATCCAAACTTCTTTTCCAAGAAATTCAAGACTTCACCATAGAATTAGAAAATAGAGTTGAGATTCAAGGTTCCCAGGTCTAAGGCTTCAACAACCCTCTTTCGTGAGTAAGAAGAAGAGTCTATAAAAAGTTTGTTCATCCAATTTTCACAATCTAAGGTATGTGGGGTTTGAACAAGGATAATCCTTGCATCCTTGTGCCCAAAACTTATTTTAAATGCATATTTTTCTGAAAATTATGAGATTCTCTATGAAATTGAGTTAGGGTTTTTCACCCATTATCATAAGATGCAATATTTTGATGTTTTCCATGAATTGAGAGTCAAATAGCATGATTTTACATGATTTCTTATGAGAATTGACGTTGGGTTCATATCCTTTATTGCTATTCATGAGATTATGAGATTTTCATGATTTTAGAAGTTGTATTACATGAGTATATTCATATTTTGATACATATAGCTGAATTTTCCAGATTTTGAGATAATTATAAATGTTTTGTTGTCAAACATGAGATTTTGAGATATTGAAGTAATGAGATTCATATTATGATTATTTTTCCATTATCTTGTTTGAGAATGGTTGAAAGTTTTTCAAGAAGATTGTTTTGAGCTTGAGTTGAGATAGGAGTCCACATTGCTTATTGAGTAAATGAAATGAGAAATATGTTTTGGTCTTCTTTATAGACCCTTGAGTTATTTTGAGGTGGACTTCTTAAGAGTTCTGAGCTGAGTATGGGAGTAGTATTTAGCACCGAGTTGGGTGTGTCTCCAAGGACTCATACCCTAGAACTACGTGCCGCTGTAGGACTGAGATTATTGGGCTCGAGGCCGAGATAGTGATCACTAAAACATGAGGTTCTACTCTGATGGCAAGGATAGAACAGCTCTCCCCAATGTGGGCGAGACGTTGGACTCCATGTGGCTCACATGGTTTATGTCGGTTAGAAGAAACTCCCGAGTTCCAAGTATTCCGCGTCTTAAAGAGTCTTAGAGTTCTCAAGTTTTAAAGTTCTTTCCTAAAGTTCTAAGTTCTTGAGTTTGAAGAAGTTTTGTTTTCCTTGAGATGAAAGCATGAGTTGAGAAAGAATGATCTAAAGATTCTTTTGAGTTTACGAGTTTTGAGAATAAGAGAAAAATATAGATTTTTGAGTAAGTAAAATGACTCACAAGATTTGTATCACATGTTTCACTATTCATGATTTATGAGATGTATGTTTTCAGAATTATTCAAGCTATGTGAGTCATTTATGTCAGCATGTATGATTTCTATAAATATTGTTGATATCGATTTATGTAATTGCATGCATCCCCATATGATCATTACATTCCCAAAGTACTGATCTACATATATGTCTGTGCGCTATATTTTCTCATAATGTAGGTTCAGGTGCTCAATCCCAGCCTCGACAGTGATCTCCCGAGCACTTTCTATCTACATTTCCAGTGGTGAGTTCTCATGGTTCGGGGACCTCTTTTCAGACATTTTAGTATCGTTTCCAGTTGAGGATTTATGTCTTTTCAGTTGATCTTGAGTCAGTTGAGGCCTGTCCCAATGACTCTCTAAACTATTTGAGTAGTAGAAGTTTGCCAGACTAGTTTATCAAATTATGAGTATGTTGAGATTTTCCAGTATTGTGTCCGTTTGGACAAGGTGTTTTACTCGTGTTTCTTATGATTTTGCTATGACAATGACATTATTTTGATTTATTCTTCACTAAGTAAGCTTTATGAGTAGTAGCAGGCTCAGAGGGTTAGCTTTGGGCTACTTGTAGCCTTAAGCACCGTGTGACGTCTCGGGATCTGGTTTCGGGGAGTTACAATTTTTCAGTGCACTATAAATGAATTACCCCAACTGTCCTTAAACTCAAAATCATATTCATTATTCTACTCAAGAATACACTTCATTGATTTTGATGTGTTCTCAACCACTATCTTTAAAGTCATTAGAGAAATGTCAGTTATCCATGTTTCAGAGAACTGGCTTAACTTTGTTTTTTTCGTCACGTTGTCCCTTATTTCATCAAGCATTGTGATAATAGTCATGTATCTTGCCCCCAAAATTCATGAGTTAAAACTTTCAGCCATGTTATTTTCAATACTATCACAACAACTAGAAGTATTAAAATAAACCTTGAACCACTTTTTTATGTCGTATCACAGAAGATCTTCACAAATTTTATCACCTAACATCTCCATGTGATCTATATTTTTCAAATCTTGCTCATATGTTGATTTGGCACATTTTCAAAAGCAATTTCTTCTTTCAATGTCTCTCCAATCTTTAGACTAGTTAGCTAGAATGTGTCTTGCACACATTCTTTGTTCTGCATTTGACAGTAACTGTAGAATTATAGTGTCAAGACCCTTCAACAACATATGAAATGATTAGCTGACATAAGAATATAGAAAAAGAATAAAATAGTTAAAAACGGAAATGAATAAGATAAAATAAATTACCTTCTGCATATTAGTCATGGTTGTCAATCCTATCCCATTACCAAACTCTAGATCATGCATAACAAGTGTAATAAATCATGTCCAAGTAAAAGTGTTTTCAACTTCAACCACTATCCAAGCCAGTGATAGCATTTGGTTATTCCTATCTTTATAAACGGCTACAAGCAATTGTCCTTTACATACACCTTTTAAGAAACAATCATTAAATTCAATACATCTTCTACATCCAGTTTTGAATGTTTTCTTCAAAGCATCAAAACAAATATAGAAGGATTGAAACTTTTGTCTTCGCCTTCAAAAGTTTCTTCACAAAGCCTTACCACACATGTGTTGTTTGAATTAGTCTTTAAAATTTCATCTCTATAATCAAGAATTTTTTTTAAATTTCTCCACATGATCACCCATTGTATGTTGCAACACAATATTTCTTGATTTTCTTGTCACAGTTCTCCCAACATACACCTCCAACTTTTTTTTACTAGATATTGCAATTGAAAAATTCTAATGCCAGACTAAAAAATAATTCTATCCCTATACCCCTCTCCAAAATACTTTGAATTGACCAATTTATTTGTGGTTGTAACAATACATGTATGCACTGAATAATACTTTTGCACAAGAAAATCTCCATTTCTTAAATCATGACTATCAAACAATAACCGTGGACAATCATTTCCACATTTAACCCTCACCCTAGTTGGTTCATTTATATACTTGTCCAGCTCTACATGTTCTTTAACTGCATATCTAATAATAGTTTCTCTAAATTGCTTAACATTTCTAAAATCTAGATTGATTTTTCAAACAATTAACTTACAAGTAGGATCAAACACAACTCTTTTTTTAGTTATTTTTGCCCTCCTTGCCTTTTTCATAATTCTTACAGGATGTTGAACCTCATCCTCATCATCAACATCTACATCAATATCTATTTCAAAACTAGCATCTTCATCTGAATCAACATATGGCTCATCATATCCTGTAAAGTTTTTTTTTTTGAACAAATATTCATTATATCCCACATCAACTCTTTTTTTGCCTAAATTAACCCCTTTATCTGTAGGCTCTTTTTTTTTTGGCAGTTCTCTTTTCTCCTCTCAAAACCCTAACCTTCTCTTGAGTATCACTACCATATTCATTATCACATTTTGTAATCAGAATTTTCACTATCTTGACTATCACTTTCCCAATCGGAATATACTACTGAAACATATGATGCAGTAGCAGCAGAAGTTCCACCCAAATCTTCCTCAATACTAGCACAACCCCACCCAAATCTTCTTCAATACTAAAACAACCCCCACCCAAATCTTTCTCAACAGTAGCACCACTCCTACCCAACTCCTCTACAACATCAGCAGAAACTCCACCCAACTCCTCCCCAACAGTAGAAGAACCTCCACCTAATTCAACAGTAGAAGAAACTTCACTAACACCAATAGTAGATTGTGCAGTTTCTTCAGCTTTTTCAAATCCTAAGTTATCCACAGATATTTGTGAAGGCTCTTTATCAAAAGAAGAAAAAGATTTTTCACCCGCATAGTTATCATATTCAAGGGTGGGAACCACATCAGGTTCTTCAGTTAAGTGTGACACATATAGTTCAGCCATATTCCCATTTTTTAATTGAGGTACAATATCCAAAATATCCCTATCATATGTAACCTTTACCAAACGGTTAGACTTAGATCGTCTAATATAAATAAGGCAAGAGGAACAATTGTATTCAATTTTCTTAACATAGCCTACAAACTGAAAGTAAGAAATTTTATCAACATCCACGTCTAAAGAATCAGTCTCCATGCTTTCGATGTATTTAATACGAGATTTTTATTGTAATATTCCTCCATGATGAAATTTCAAGGTAATATACGCAAAAGTCATTTTTAAACTGCAAAAATTTTGAAAAACATACGAGCTTTAGTGAAAATTGAAAAGTCAAATCATTTAAAAATCGATTAGATAAAAAACCTAGAAGCAAAACAGAGGTAAATGAAAGGGATTACTAACCTCCACAACTAGAACATATTAGCAGCTCCACGAATCTAAGGATTGATTAGGAAAAGGTTAGGGACTAAGTTCCTTTTTGGAAAGATTATCTTTTTTGGGGAAAGAATGGAAAAGGGAATGACGAGTTAGGGGTATTTATTAAGAGAAAAGGTCAGATCGGATTTTATTTGAGAATGGGTTGGGTATTTTAAGATTAATGCGGTTCGGATTAAAGGTACCTTATTAATGACGTGGACCTATCAAATTGCGGGTGATTATACAACAACCAGACTTGGCTTGGCCTGAGCCACGAAGGGAGCAAAATAATATACTTTAAAATTCATGAGGGAGGTAAATAATTACGAATTAAGTTTAAGTGCTAAAGCAAGCTATGATGAAAAGTTTGGGGGGGGGGGGGGATATTTATGCTTTTTTCCTATTATTTATATAGTTGGGTTTTAAAGAGTATCTATAATTTTCCCTTTTTAGATGAACCATCATCCCATCCATGAGGTGGCAAAAATTGGGCCTCAGATCAAAGATAGTCCTACGGGATTTGACAGAATAAGTCCACTGGACATTCAGGGCCTAGTAGGAAAAAGGCATTGTCCTCTCAGAGGGAAAATCTACAGGGAAACTATAGAAATAGCCTCAAAATAAGGTGGTCTCCAAGTTTTGACCCCAAATAAAAAAACTTCATATAAATAGCCTTTAGCTATTATGTGATATATTTTCAGACAAAATTAACCCTGATCAATGGAGTAAATTACATAAATGATCCTTATAATGGATAACAACTACATACTTATTCATCTTTCAACTTTCATTTTTTTCTCTTTTTATTTTTAATTTTTCTCAACCCTTCTTTTTTTTCCTCTCAACTTCTTTTTTTCTTTTTTTATTTTACTTTGATTTTTTATTTTTATTTCCTCTTTTTTTTGTTCTTTTTAGTTTTTTTCAACCCTTACTTTTTTTTCTTTACTCCTCTCAATGACTGCTTTTATAAAAAAAAATATTTTTGTTTTTTCTTTTCTTTTTAAATTTTTCTCGGCCTTTATTTTTTAATTATTTTTATCAACCTTTATTTTTTTCCCTTTCTCTTTCAACTTCTACATTTTCTTTGATTTTTATTTTTTAATATTTTTCTTCATTTTTCTCTTTTTCGCAATTTTTATTATTTTTGTTCTTTTCTTCGATTTCTTCCAACCAAGTTACATCTCATGAACAAGAGTTGACACTATCACATTATAAAGGCAAGACTTATGACTTTCAAACAACAAGCTGCGTTTCATGGGCAAGAGTTGATACTACCACATTGTAGAGGCAAGACTTATGACTTTCAAACAATAAGTTATGTTTCGTGGGCAAGAGTGGACACTACCACCTTGTGTTTTGATTTCTGAGATATTCTATAATAGTTACCTTAGAGGCAAGACTTAACTCAAGGACTTTCAAACAACAAATTATGCCCCCATAGGCAAGAGTAGACTCTACCACGTTATGTTTTCATTTATGAGATGTTCTACAACTATTGTCTTAGAGGCAAGACTTAGATCAAAGACTTTCAAACTACAAATTATGCCCCACGGGCAAGAGTTGACACTGCCACGTTATGTCTTCATTTATGAGATGTTCTACAACTCTTGCCTTAGAGGCAAGACTTAGCTCAAAGACTTTCAAACTACAAATTATGCCCCACGGGCAAGAGTTGACACTACCACGTTATGTCTTCATTTATGAGATGTTCTACAACTCTTGCCTTAGAGGCAAGACTTAGCTTAGGGACTTTCAAACAACAAATTATTTCCCACATGCAAGAGTTGACACTACCACGTTATGTCTTTATTTATGAGATGTTCTACAACTCTCGCCATAGACATATGACTTTCCCAAAAAATTTCAAAGAAGTTACGTATATTGGGCAAGAGTCAACACTAATACATAGTATATTTTATTTATGAAATGCTCTATAACTCTTGTCTTAGAGGTAAGACTCAACCTAAGGACCATCAAACAATAAGTTATACCCCATGGGCAAGAGTTGACACCACCACATTATGTATTGATTTATGAGATGTTTTATAACTCTTGTCTCATAGGAAAGACTTAAACCAAGGACTTTCAAGTAACAAGTTGTGCCCCATAGGAAAGAGTTGGCATTACCACGTTGTGTTTTGAGTTATGAGATATTCTATAACTCTTGCCTTAGAGGCAAGACTTAACCCAAGGACTTTCAAATAACAAGTTATGCCCCATGGGTAAGAGTTGACAGTATCACATTATGTTTTGATTTATGAGATGTTCTATAACTCTTGGTTTAGAGGCAAGACTTAGCCCAAGGACTTTTAAACAAGTTACGCTCCACGAACAAGATTTGACACTATCACATTGTGTTTTGATTTATGAGATATTTTATAAATCAAGGACTTTTAAACAACAAGTTATGTCCCATGGGTAAGATTTGACACTACCATATTATGTCTCTATAACTCTTGCCTTAGAGGCTCGAATTAGCCCAAGGACTTTCAAACATCAAGCTTCGCCCCATGAGAAAAAGTTGACACTACCACACCATGTCTTGATTTATGAGATATTTTATAACTCTTACCGTAGAGGCAAGACTTAACCGACAAGTTATGCCCCATGGACAAGAGATGGCACTATTATATTGTGTCTTGATTTATGTGATGCGCTATCAATCTTGCCTCTAAGACAAATCTTAGCCCAAGAACCTCCCAAAAGAACAAGTTACGCCCAATGGACAAGTGTTGACACTACCATATTGTTTTTTGATTTATGAGATATTCTATAACTCTTGCCTTAGAAGCAAAACTCAAAGATTTTCAAACAACAAGTTATGCTCTACAAGCAAGACTTGACACTACCACATTGTGCCTTGATTTATGAGTTGGTCTATAATTTTTGCGTTAGAGGCAAAACTTATCCCAAAGAACTTCCTAACAATAATTCACGCCCTTAAGTTTGTTTTTATGTCAAAAAGAAAAGATTCCTTTTGGGATTATTCAATCTTTTATTTATTAGAAAAATATAATAGAAGTTGAGAAAAAATAAAAAAGAGATCAAACAACTAGAGAAATAAAAAAAAAAAAAAAGAGATTGAGAAAAAAAAAAGACAAGAAAAAATAAAGATTAAGTAAAAAGCGAAGAATTAAAAAAGTTGAAAAAAAATAAAAATGAGAGAGAAAAATAAAAATAAAGTTTGAGAAAAATGAGGGGAAAATAGAGAAATGATAAAAAATTAAAAATAAAGGTTGAGACAAATGAATTAAAAAAAAAAAAAGAAATAGATAATATTTGAGAAAAAATAAAGATTGAGACAAATGAATTAAAACATGAAAATTAAATTAAAGAAAAAATAAAAAGTAAAAATAATAAAAATAAAAATAGAATTTGAGAGACAAATGAGTATGGGAGTTTAAAAATATTTAAGGTATAGAGGGATAAAATTATACTTGTACTATACTTAAAAAGAAAAAAATGAAGGCTAGTTATTAAAAAATTTACTTATTAGGATCAAAAATTCAAAGTTATCCGTTGTTGAAACTATACCATGTAATTTCCTGAAAATCTACATGCTGCCTGTTTGATGATGGTGAGTCAGACCAAAAAAAAAATTGAATTTCGACATAAAAGAATTGGAGTACTTTTCCGCAAAGGGCATTAACATCAAATCATGTCAATTTACTTTGGTTGAGTAATTTAATGAGGTAGGTGCTAAAAGTTAGTATATACAAATATATGCCATACATCAACTATTTTTTGGAAAAATTACTATAGTATTGATCGATTGCCCCCTATGATTTCAAACACTTTCAAGTACGTGTATTCATGACTGAAAGTTTGGGGTTTACAAAAGCAAGCAATTAGCAAAAAAAAGACAGAGATAATTAATGGGACAAAAACAAAATCTAATGCACTAAAGCTTTTGTCATGCACTGATTTCGAAGAAACACCGAACCACAAAAGTTTATGTAGGCAGTCTTACTTATCAAAGATGTGTTAGACCCTGTTTTCTTTTAAATACTCCTTCCGTCTCATTTTATGTGTCACTATTTGACCAGGCACGGAGTTTAAGAAATAAAGGAAGACTTGGTAAAGTTTACCAAATTATCTTTTATCAAAAAATGTGTCAATATCTTATTTTTTTTTAATTAAGTAGGATCAATAAGGGTAAAAGGGTAATTGTGCCTTTAAAAAGTTGTCAAATAAGGAAAGGCGACACTTATTTTGAGACGAATTAAAAAGAAAATGATGACACATAATTTGGGATGGAGGGAGTACTAAATTTGAGGAGTTAATCGTCACTCAACTTATGATTTTTCTCTCAGAAAGTCACTCAACTTTGATTTTTACTTCAAAAGTTACTCAACTATGAGTTCTTTTCTCAGAAAGTCACTTAACTTTAATTTTTACTTCAAAAGTCACTCAACTATAAATTCTTTTTTCAGAAAGTCACTCAAGCTATTTAATTAATTTTTTCCATTAAAATTTGTTATCATGTAATTTTTATTTAAAACAAAAAATTTGAAAAATAAAAAAGAATTTCATTTAAACAATCAATTAAGTGATCTGGCCATATCCAAAACTCATTTAAATGGTTTGATTGAATATCTTTTTTATTTCTTAGAATTTTGATTTTACCACTATTTTCCTGTCTAACGGCTACTCTATACTATAAAGTGTATATAGTCATACAGATCATCAATTAATATCCTAAAATCACACTCATCTGATTATATAATTTTTGCGGGTAATTTTAATTCGTTGTTGTGTATATATTATAATGTACTAATGTTTAATAACATTTAATATTGTTTTATATCATATCATTTTAGTTTAAAATTTATAACGATCCCTTTTATCAACTTATTAGGAATAGAATTCATTGTATTTATTTGATGCATATGTATATTATACAAATGGTAATATAAAAAATCGCATTATGATTGAAAATTAATTTCGTAAATAAGTATCACGTTGAAAATTAATTAAATCTAATCAACTAAATGAATATGATTCGACAAATCTTAAAAATTAATATTAACATTATAAGTGAATTGATATAAACTATTTAGGATATTTTAAAATTCCAGAGAGTTAAATATAAAGTAAACATGAGAATATGTAATAAATATGGTTCAAATATTTTTTTGGTTTTTTTAGAATTTTGGTTTTAAATAAAATTTTAAGTTAGCAAATTTTAATTAAAAGAAATAATTAAATATGTTGAGTGACTTTATAAGTAAAATATTCATACTTAAGTGGCTTTTGAAGTGAAAATCAAAGTTGAGTGACTTTATGAGAGAACAACCTTAAGTTGAGTGACTTTTGAAGTAAGAAATAAAGATGAGTGACTTTTTTGAGAAAAAAACCTAAGTTTAGTGACCATTTGAGTTATTAACTCTAAATTTGAGTTGGCCTCAAAATATATCTCTCACGCAGGGCGGACAAATCAACCAGTTTTATCTTAAGCTCCTTTCTCATGTGCATGAAGTCACAATCATTTTACTAGTTCTTTATAAGCCCAATAAAATATTAATTATTAGAAGAGAAAGCGAGTTCTTCCTAATCAGATAAGTAAATGTAGAAAAAAACCACAAAAAGTCTTTGACTTTGCATTGTGAACCATAAATCTACCAAGAGAATTAACATGATACAAACCTCGGGTGCTAAAAATTAGTTAAGACTATATATGATCGTGCACAAGAGCATTAATTTATAGGGGGAATTAGTAGTAGTAGTTGTTAAAAAGTCCTGAGAAGTTGAAAACTACGATGACCACACGTGTTGGTTGCATCATTAAAACTCCTACAATTACCAAGGTCTAACCTAATATGAACAATTATCATTTTAGTATTTGCACTTACTATATTCTAATTCTATGCAAAATTGACAAAGACAGATAAAAATGAAATGCAAAATATTAGAATTTATGTGCATTGGATACTTCGCCAAAGGTTCTACCTTGTTATTTTCACATAATGTCCGGCCACTTTGACGCTAGATTAATTTGTGTTAGCATTAAAAAAAAAAAGTATAAACTACATAAATCTCTTAGCAAGTGAAAGTAATTACATAAAATTTCTTCAGCCTTTCTCTCTCTCGATTTTGAGAAAGATACTCATACATTTGGTCAACTCTCATACATTGCTGGAATGTATGATAAATCTGATTAGGCTATATTTAAGGAAAGATAAATATGATACTATCAATTTGTTCCTTAATTCACGTCATTAGTTATTCAACATTTAGTGATGCATTATTAAATATAGTAACTGAAATTTAAATTCAAAAAGTATGTTAAACATCACATTAAATTTTCTTCTTTGTTGAATTGCGTTTAATGAAAAAAAAACATCTTCTACTGCTTTCTTCAGTTCTCAGAAAAATCAATATGAACATAATAGTGCTGCTAATACATATTTTAATAGAAATTGCAGTTGTCGTATTATAGTTGTTGAGTTTTGTTAAATTTTTTTATATGTATTATATTATACGTTGAATAAATATGAAAAATTTGATTGTTATAGATTTTAAAGAAGTTCGTTTTTTAATGTGTTACTGCAGTTAATGTAATTACTATTGTATTGGTTGTTTCTATACATTATAAAAAAGTGTGAAAATCTGATAAACTAATGTATAATGACTCATCATACATATAGACTTATGTATGATAAAATATTTTGACATGATATCTATATCATCGTACAATATTTTCGTGAGAAAAAAAAAAATTGCAGCTATTATTGTAACGTTTTATGCTATAGTAATATACATGTAGTAAAGCATTTGTATAGATCAACCAATTCAATGTTACAATATCTTCATACAATATAGTTTCGTGTATAACGTTATCAAATTTTAGAACATTGTTAAACATGCATATGTAAACCTTATACAATTAATATTATAGTATTAATGCATGTATAATGAAATCTTATACATAGAATCATACTGCCAAAACAAATAAAAGACAACCTCATACAACAGTTTCACATG
The DNA here is from genome assembly GCA_030864215.1 of Capsicum pubescens. NCBI lineage: Eukaryota > Viridiplantae > Streptophyta > Magnoliopsida > Solanales > Solanaceae > Capsicum > Capsicum pubescens. The sequence goes on along the minus strand of CM061547.1, from coordinate 230,521,875 downwards.
AATGTGTAAACTTTATACAAGTAATAAATATAATCTAATACTGTTTCACATATATACGAACACCTTAGACAATTCACTATATAATCTTAACAATTGTATAATGAAATCCTATACATAGAATAGTGATGCTAATACATATTTTAATGATAACTAAACCTTCGGCAGACATAGTCGTCCAGAATCATCAACCTTTTTCTTACTTGACGATTTTGGAGCTTTCTTGTTTGAACTTGAACCGGCAACTTCCCTCAATTTCTTCATTGTTACTGGATCATTTCGGTGCTTCAAACGATTCTCTGCGAAATTGGGTTTTACATAATCAAAAGAACCAAGAACGAAACCAACAACGGGAATAACACTACGTGACCATTATATGGAGAAGATTCAACTTAATTCGTTTTTGATGAAATTCAGAGAAACATATATTCCCGAATTCAGAGAATCATATATTGGATGAAATTGCAGTTTTTTTCTGGGTTTTTGATGAAAATGGAGAAGATTTTGTCGATTTTGAACGGAGAAAAGATAATTTTGGACGGAGAAGATTTTGTTGATTTTGGACGGAGAAAATGGAGAATTTTTTTTTTAAAGAGAGATTATTGTAGATCGAAATTTGTGGGTGTGGAGAGATAATAAGGAGATTTAATGCAAATAGATAATTGGAAAGATAAGGTAGCAAGATTTTAAGAGGAAAATATAGAGCTATTTGGGATGTATACGAAGGAAGAGAGAAAAAGTAAAAAGGTCGGAATTTAAATAATTAATTTGAGATTTTTATAATTTATTTTTCAATAAGAGATTTTATGTAATAAGATAAGTTACATTGTATATATATGTAATTTTTAGGTAAAAAAATTCAATATATGAAGTACGGCCCGATTTGGCAAAATTGATGGTTTAGAGCCAAACTTTCAAAATAGGCCCTAATTTTCTATAAAGGAAAATCAGACATGTAGATTTTTATCTAAAGTGTACTTCTTTTAGATATTTTAGGTGGGAAGCCATTAATCATTATTTTATAATGGGCAAAATTCAGAAATAGCATATTTATTTTCTTAATTATGAGTTTCATAGCAATAATTTCATAATTACATAATATAGCAAATTGTATTTTGTATTTTTGCAAACTGTTGCTACAAAAATACTGCAAAAATACAAATACATATGATTTTTACTGTTCTTATGATCGATATGTATTTTGTATTTTTGCAAACTGTTGCTACAAAAATACAAATACATATAAATACATATGCTACAAAATATAATTTGATAAAAGTGTTGTTATTTTTTGTAATTTAATACTTAAGTAAGCTACTTTATGTATTTTTTCCTTTTATTATAATTGTCTTTCTCTAACAATTCCATCTAAGGAAAGATCGTCACATTTATAGCATATGAAGTTAGAAAACTAACAATGAAATATTTTAAGAAAAGTAACGCAATCTCATGCGAATTCTCATGTAGGTGCCACATAGCACTCGTGAATCTACTTGTTCAACTTTATACAAATATAAGTATCTATTAGTGCACGTCGAAGCATATAAATTACTCGCTCAATATTTGATGGTCCCGGGGCTCTACCTTGCTTTTCCCTTCTTATTCTAACTGCATTCTTCTTTCTCCTTTGACCTTCCTAGATCGTTCACCATATATATAGGCTTATACATAGAAAAATAATAACAACAGACTGGGAGGATAAGATAATGTACTAATTAGTTTTATCCCCATTTTTATGGGATAAAGAGGTTTTCACTGATCCTCGGCAATCCTCTTTCTTTACACGAACTTGGAACTGGAAATGTGAACAAGCTCAAACAAGCGGAATTAACTTAATTATACGCATTTACACTCAAAATCCTCATAAGCTCAAAAAATTATAACAAAAGATCGTTTGAAAAAAACTCCGCACGCAAAACGATTTTGATGTTAAGATGTACTCTAAACAGCGGCGCTTAACAAAGTTCACAATAGAAAAATAATTCTAGTATTCAATTTTTACAAATTCTATGTAGTATATAACCACCATATAATCTATGTCTTAATAAGTATAAACTATATAATTATTAAACACTTGTTATTCGATAAATATATATATACACCAATAATATCTACAAACTGTTACTGCTAGGAAGTTGAAAATGTTATTAGCTGGCTGACGGAAATTGAGCTCAATCTTTTTATTTATTAAAGTAACCACATATAATTCTCTCTTTCTGTCCTCTGTTCCTCAATCCCATCCTCTTTTGACTAAAGATTTGATCTAGGTTGACAAATTGGCATGTTCATAGATCAACTCACAATCAGTCATTCACCTAGTGAGAATTGGTGATCGATCAACTATGATTTCATATTCTTCTCTATTTTCCATCATCTACGCTGGTTTAGATCAAGTCTACTTTTGATCATTCTTCTCTCTAAGAAATAGAATAATCTTCGGTATGTCAAATTCAGAACTTTTCCAAGTGAAGGAAGAAGGTGAGAAGAAAAAATCCAGTGATGACATACAACTTGCCACGTCCAACAATCCAGATAGGTGCGTAGATATTGCACCTGGTCAACATGGTAACGTCGACCGAAAACAAGATGAAAATAATCTAGATCATGATGATTATGATGATATCAGAAAGAAAGATATATTTCAAGGACATTGTTCAGAGGATCAAACTGATAAAGGTAGGTCATGGTCGAGATATGAAATTGGAACGGTACATAGAAGATCAACACAAGCCTTGCATGAGGATGACACGCACAAATCGAGAAATGATCCTGATGAAGTACGGCCCGATTTGGCAAAATTGATGGTTTAGAGCCAAACTTTCAAAATAGGCCCTAATTTTCTATAAAGGAAAATCAGACATGTAGATTTTTATCTAAAGTGTACTTCTTTTAGATATTTTAGGTGGGAAGCCATTAATCATTATTTTATAATGGGCAAAATTCAGAAATAGCATATTTATTTTCTTAATTATGAGTTTCATAGCAACAATTTCATAATTACATAATATAGCAAATTGTATTTTGTATTTTTGCAAACTGTTGCTACAAAAATACTGCAAAAATACAAATACATATGATTTTTACTGTTCTTATGATCGATATGTATTTTGTATTTTTGCAAACTGTTGCTACAAAAATACAAATACATATAAATACATATGCTACAAAATATAATTTGATAAAAGTATTGTTATTTTTTGTAATTTAATACTTAAGTAAGCTACTTTATGTATTTTTTCCTTTTATTATAATTGTCTTTCTCTAACAATTCCATCTAAGGAAAGATCGTCACATTTATAGCATATGAAGTTAGAAAACTAACAATGAAATATTTTAAGAAAAGTAACGCAATCTCATGCGAATTCTCATGTAGGTGCCACATAGCATTCGTGAATCTACTTGTTCAACTTTATACAAATATAAGTATCTATTAGTGCACGTCGAAGCATATAAATTACTCGCTCAATATTTGATGGTCCCGGGGCTCTACCTTGCTTTTCCCTTCGTATTCTAACTGCATTCTTCTTTCTCCTTTGGCCTTCCTAGATCGTTCACCATATATATAGGCTTATACATAGAAAAATAATAACAACAGACTGGGAGGATAAGATAATGTACTAATTAGTTTTATCCCCATTTTTATGGGATAAAGAGGTTTTCACTGATCCTCGCCAATCCTCTTTCTTTACACGAACTTGGAACTGAAAATGTGAACAAGCTCAAACAAGCGGAATTAACTTAATTATACGCATTTACACTCAAAATCCTCATAAGCTCAAAAAATTATAACAAAAGATCGTTTGAAAAAAACTCCGCACGCAAAACGATTTTGATGTTAAGATTTACTCTAAACAGCGGCGCTTAACAAAGTTCACAATAGAAAAATAATTCTAGTATTCAATTTTTACAAATTCTATGTAGTATATAACCACCATATAATCTATGTCTTAATAAGTATAAACTATATAATTATTAAACACTTGTTATTCGATAAATATATATATACACCAATAATATCTACAAACTGTTACTGCTAGGAAGGTGAAAATGTTATTAGCTGGCTGACTGAAATTGAGCTCAATCTTTTTATTTATTAAAATAACCACATATAATTCTCTCTTTCTCTCCTCTGTTCCTCAATCCCATCCTCTTTTGACTAAAGATTTGATCTAGGTTGACAAATTGGCATGTTCATAGATCAACTCACAATCAGTCATTCACCTAGTGAGAATTGGTGATCGATCAACTATGATTTCATATTCTTCTCTATTTTCCATCATCTACGCTGGTTTAGATCAAGTCTACTTTTGATCATTCTTCTCTCTAAGAAATAGAATAATCTTCGGTATGTCAAATTCAGAACTTTTCCAAGTGAAGGAAGAAGGTGAGAAAAAAAAATCCAGTGATGACATACAACTTCCCACGTCCAACCATCCAGATAGGTGCGTAGATATTGCACCTGGTCAACATGGTAACGTCGACCGAAAACAAGATGAAAATAATCTAGATCATGATGATTATGATGACATCAGAAAGAAAGATATATTTCAAGGACATTGTTCAGAGGATCAAACTGATAAAGGTAGGTCATGGTCGAGATATGAAATCGGAACGGTACATAGAAGATCAACACAAGCCTTGCATGAGGATGACACGCACAAATCGAGAAATGATCCTGATGACGATCCCACGCACAAATCGAGAAATGATCCTGATGACGATCCCGATGATGATGGATTTACGACACCAACTTCTTCGGATCACAAAATCCCAGTGATGACAACGTGTCCACCCGCACCCAAAAAAAGTATCAAAAGAAGACTTTCAGCTTCACCAAACATGCATCCAACTCTCCAAGTTGACTTTGAATCCATTATTCAGGAAGAAGATTTGGGAGGGAATAACAAGAAATTAAGAAAAAATGATCATCAAGAATGAACAATACATTTCCTACAGTATTAAAGGTGAGAAATAAAATTCATCCTACAATATATATTCATATACTTTTATATCCTATGGGTTTAAGTTAAGTAAAATGATACTGTAATAATTTAACATGTTATAATAGATACTTATTTACTAAGTGCCTGTTTGGATGGTGGTTTACTATGGTATGGTTACAATGGAAACCATGTTTGTTTTGATTGTTTTCTGAAAGACATGATATGGTATTGTATCTTTTAATGGTTTGATAACCATGAAATCAGTCAATTTACAAAACCACCAATTTAGTGGTATCCCATGATTTTATTTTTTTCTTCCAATTATGCCCTTCCAATCAGCCAAATGCTAGCTGCTCCCAAAAGTATGATTGGTCAGTCAGGGTGTTCGTAAATGTTTTTGATCCTTCTGTTTGATTCAGGTGACTAAAGAAAAAAGGAAAAATATTTTCGATCCTTCTCTGCTTGATTCAGGTGTCAAAGATGCCCTTTGCTTGGACTTCCGATCCTGCAACATCAGCCTTAGTTCTTGTTCTTTTTTCATGATGTTGATATATTTTCACGGTATTCACCTTTAATCATTGATCATCCTATTCCACTACAGCTTTGTAGTCCACTAATCTATGCTTCAGTTGCTAACTGAAAGTGCAAGTATATGCACTTGGCTTGGTTTCTGTGTGGATATAAGGATAATTGATACTTTATTCTGTTCTATTAGGGTGTACTAATTAATCTTAGCCTTTTAGGCATGGAATAAGGGTAAAGAAGGAAGAATATTGGAGTCGATTGATCTATCAATATAAGAGAAAGAAAATTATTTTATTTATTAATAATTTTTAATAAATTTAAAAATTATAATAATTGGGGTCATTTTAGTAAATTTACTAGTTACGATACAGTATCATATCATCAAACCAAACAATAAAATTATTATTAAACAGCAGTGAACGATACAGTCAATCCAAACATTGTATTGTACTATACCATACAGTACAATATCATACCATATTATACCATACATTATGAAACCATGGCAAACCATCATCCAAACAGAGTGTAAGTTGCTCGAATTCTTCATAATGTTGCACCCGTATCAAATCTTTAAAAAAAATATTATTTCTGAAGAATTCGACGCACACCTGATATTATTTGCGAAGAGTCCGATCCGACCAACATAGCTTATTTACCCTTTTTTATTGGTTACAGATTTATATATATATATATATATAGTTTATGTGTACGCGTTTCGCGCATGTACCTTATTTTGATAAGTTCAAACGTTAAATTAAATATTTTATTTATTTAAATAATAAATATGAATACAATAATTAAATTCAACATCTTTTGAACATGTAAAGATGGAACTTATTTAATTAGTTATATAGTATTTGTAGATCGCTAAGATACAAATAAGGTAGGTGGAATAAATTAATAATTAACACCCCTTAAATTATGATTGATGTGTTCAGTAAGCGAATAATCAGTGCTTACTAATTCATGAAGTTGTGCAATTTGACTTAGTTTCATTATTCCTGCAAACTTCTTACCACTTAATTCCTCTTTTTGATCAAATAGTCGGTATATCTTTTCTACTGCTTCAAATATAGCCATGTTTTTACATATATAGACTATGAATTAGACTTTAAAATAACTTCAATTTGAATTGAATTGAAATTGTTGAAATAGAAGATTATAATGGTGAATTACTTCCCCAATACATGACTTTTATGTTGCAGCAAGCAAATATCATATCCATAGAAGCTAGGGTCTCTCTCAAGCCACATTATTGCTCGAACTTTTGTGATTTTCTTTAGATGGCCAATTAACCGACTGTAGCGATGTAGTCAAAATATAAGTTAGTCCACACCAATATAAATTTAAAAGCTTCCAATTTGAATCCTAGACCTAAAATAAAGAAAACCCTAAATAAAGAAATCCAAACAACCTAAAAAAAATAAATGGAAAATCTTAGTAGCTTAGTTGGTTAGTTACCCGAACTCTCACCTTGTTGGTGAGGCTTTAATTCCCCACATTGTAATCCCCATTTCCCTCCCCCTACCCACAATTTTATTAAAAAAAAAAACTAAACACAACATTACAAAATCCTAAACAAAGAAATGTAAAGAATCCTAAAATATGGAAGAAAAATTAATCTAATGAAATTGAATAATAATTTAAGAAAATAGTACGTACGTATATGATAATTTTGTCTATTATATCGTCTTGTTTACATTTTTCAGTGTATTTAACAATATGATATAATAAAATTCAAGTAACAATCAAAACAAAAATTTATTTGTTAACTAAAACACAATATAATGTACAATATATAACAACCATCCAAACACTTCTAAGTGTTAAATGATCTAGGCTAATCATCAATTTAGAGTCAATTCGAGAGAAAGTTACAAAGATTCATTATCAATCCAAATAAATTATTGAAATTGAAAACATAATGAAAAGTAAGTTGCAAAGAAAATTGATAAAGAGACGACAAAACTAAAGAAAAAATTAATTACACATACTTTTTATTTCTTGTAACAATTCAACATTACCACACAAAATAACTTTTTTTATAGAATGAGCATTCATAAATCAAAAAGGATTTAAATTTAAACTCCTATATGAGTTGAACAGCTCCTTTTATAGAATAATTATTTATAAATCAAAAAGGATTTGAATTTGAGTTGTAGTAGGACATAAAATGACTTTGTGTTATAAAAAGTAAACTCACCATGTTTTAATTGCAACCGTTTATTTTTCTAAAAATACGTCTACTTTTTATGAGTTTTGCTTAAAATAAAATATACTTTTTATTTTTCAAAAAATATTTATTAGTAATATTTATGTATAATTATAATTTTAGAAAAATAGTAAAAAGATGATAATGTCTACTGCAGAAACTTTTTAATGAAGAGCAAAAGGTTCGAATTACTTTTTTTAAGATGTGATTTTATAAAAAATTTATATTGACATCCCCTTTGCCGATAATAAAGGGTGATCCATATCATTTCATTTCTGTATTTTTCACCTCTGAAGTTTCTCTGCGGTAGCATCCTTTATGATGGATTATTTTGGATTGTTGTTACCGATTGTATTGTGTTTATTTTGATTGTTATTTATGTTAGCTTGTATTGTATCATTAAATTCATCGTTATGTAATGATAAATAATCTGATCATTTTATGTAACAATAGATTTGGTGTGATATCATATTGTTAACTTAATACTATTTTTTTTTTCTCATTTTGTCTTTGTTATTATCTTATAGCTCTATTTTATTCTTTGGCTTACTTTTTTATAATAATTTTTCCCCGTATTCTATTTTTCTTGTAGCTATATCATTCAGATTATTGATGTGTGACATCATATAATGAAGAAAAATGGTACAATCTACCTAAACATGGTATTCATCAAAATAATATAGTCTAATACAATACAACTCAATATGATATAACATGATTCACGGTGAAATGATCTGTAACAACCATCCAAACAAGGTGTTAAATGTGATGAAAGAGATATTAGTATTCCCTTCGTTGCAATTTATTTATTTGGTTTTGACTTGATACGAAATTTAACAAAGTAAATAAGACTTTTAAACTTATAAACTAATTAAAGATATGTAGAGTGTATCAAAATTTCTTTTAATGTTGTGATTTAAGCATGTCATATGGAGTTAGAATTAAAGAATTGTCAACAAAGGAAAGAGGCATCCTTTTTAAATGGACTAAAAGGCATCCTTTTTAAATGGACTAAAAGAGAAAGTAAGACAAATAAGGTGAAACTAATAATGAAATAGAAAATACTTTTGTAGAAAATTTACGGTTTTTTCCTTGCGGAGGTAGATTTAATTTGCATTAATTACAGCTTAAGTTAAGGATCGTAAAAAATCCTTACAAGATGGATTACTCGATCTCTTATATTCACGCTAGCTACATAAATTGTAAGAATTTTCTGTTTGCAAATATTAACCGTCATATTATGGTGGGAAAACGTGTCTTTTCTAATGGATGAACAAGTTAAGGAGCTAATTAGCACATGAACCCCGACTCAAGCATATTTTCCAACAAAATATATGAAAAATTCAACCCTATTTATTAAAGAAGAAGAAAAAAAACCTAGCACTGTTTTAGATGCAGTGCTATGGAAGTTTTCTATCTAGGTCATAGATGGTGCTTTCAACAATATTATATTATGGCGGTATATATAATATATTAATATTCCTAAATATCATTCAATCTACAACACGCTTTGGTAATGTGGTTGTTGTTTTTAACTTTAGGTAGACAACAAATTTAACAATTTTTTATTATATATAATAGAATTTTCTACAATAATTTTATCAAGAAAATGATATATATGGAGAGATATGGCCGATACTGCCATGAACAGTAGCAATCACAAAGCTGTAATTGGAGCCCTAGTATACTGTTTTTAGTATGAAGGACAGCATTCATGGTAATATTTTTATTTTATATTCGTTCTATGCGTGATATCCACTTTGAGCCTTAATTAATTCAAATTCACAATGCGTTACAACATCTAGTCAAGCTAGGAAAAAGCACTCCTTACTGGATTTCGTCCATTTCATGACTCGAACCCTAGACCTCTCCTCAAGAAGTGGAGGAATTCTATTCATTCAATCACAATCTTTGATGGTTATTAGTAATATAATCCGGAATGAAACTACCGTAATAATTATGAGTTCGACAGAATTACTCAATAACTCAAATAATGTTCTACATTAAAAGTTTCATTCACTATGTACGTAAACAATTTATTCAGAACTCAAAAGTAAAAAAAGTGTAGTTTAAAATTCATAAACTAAAAAATCTTGAAGCCGCTTTCGAATGCTAATGTTTTAAAGTTTTTTTTTCTATGCCAACGACATTAAAAGGGAAATTATTGACCACACTTGAAAATTCAGTACTGGGATATGTCAATAAACTGAAGTACAACATGTGGTATATGTACAAGTGGCTGGAGCAAATGAGAGAAAATCAATTGTGGATTGTGTTGGGTTCAAAATCGAGAGCGCGTCATGCGGAAGCTATTAGTTGCAAATTATGAGACGATAAATAAGATGACAACGAAAAATAATACTAAAAACATAGTTTTATTATATGATTTGGCCAATTGGCCTACATATAAAACCTAATATTAAAAACATAAAGCTAATAAGAGAGAAAATCTCCCCCTAAACGAAAACCTAAAAAGACTACATTGTGCATGTTATTGTGTTATGGTATGAGAAAAGGATTTTCTATTTATAGATGTCCAAAACTTTTCCTCCAAGAAAGAGGTTAGCCAAATATAGAAAAAAATTACTATATTTTTTCTTTCAGAAAAAATAAAAGTAATTATGATAACTTTTATTTTTCTTCTAAGAAAAAATAAAACTTAAATGTAGTAAGAAAATCAGGGCAAAAACCCTAACAAATCTCCTTTTTTTGGCTTGATTTTCTGCAAAATATTCTTGATCCTCCTTCTTCTTGTACATAATCTTCACTCTTCATATATATTCTTTATATATCACTGTTGTTTGGCATGTTTAAAAATAGAGCTTTTGGGGTTAAAAAATATATTAACCCTTTTCGGGTTAAAATATTGGAGCCCTTTTGCAGGATTAAAAGTGAGCTTTATTTTCAAATTTGTGACATCAGAATTGTTAAAAATATGATTGACAATTATCTCCACATGTAGCTTTTGGACATATATCTTCATTATCATCAAATTGGGTGCAGCTTGATTTTGAAACCGCTTTGAATCTGTTTAATCTCGTCTCACCACACCATTGGACCATTGAACTGTAAGTTTTGATACCACTTGTTGGGTTCGAAATCGAGAGGGTGTCATGCGGAAACTATTAGTTGCAAACTATGAGACGATAAATAAGATGACAACGAAAAACAATACTAAAAACATAATTTTATTATATGATTTGATCAATTGGCCTACAAATAAAACCTAATATTAAATACATAAAACTATAAGAGAGAAAATCCCCTAAATGAAAATCTTAAAAGACTACATTGTGGATGCTATTGTGTTATGGTATCATAAGGGAATCTTCTATTTATAAATGTCCAAAACCTTTCATCTTATAGATGTCCAAAATATTTCCTCCAAGTAAGAGGCTAGTCAAATATAGAAAAGAATTATATTTTTTCTTTCAATAAAAGTAAAATTAATTATGATAACTTTTGTTTTCCTTCTAAGAAAAAATAAAACTTAAATATAGTAAGAAAATCAAGTCAAAAACCTTAACAAATTGAACAATTCTTTTGATAAGGTCGTGTAATAAGTAGTAAGGTACTAATTAAACAAAAGCATACGCGATCCGATTGTCTTTAATTTGTCATTTACAGTGTAAATAAGTGTACGTAAGAAGTCAATCAAAAACGTACATAGGAAGATACATCATTAAACGAAAGTCTTTTAGAATTAGGGAGTCGTTTGAACAAAGATAAGGGATAATAATCTCCGCATAAATGAAAAAATAATTTATCTTACATTTGATTGGAGATATTAATTAATATTGAGATTATTTATCACAATTTATTAAACAGAGGTATGTATGCAATATTTTCAAACGAAAGATATATATGCTCTAAATAACAAGTTGACGGATATATTTGCCCTTTTTTCCTATTCAAGAAAACAAGACGATGAAGACTATAACTACAAAAAACACGCGTTTTAGCCACGCGTAAAACCATGGCTAAATTGTACACAAACCGTGGCTAAATGTATTTTGCCACGGTTTAAAGCGTGTCCATAACCGGTGTGGCAATGAAATTAGCCACGGTTTTGGCGTCCGTGATAACATTTGGAGAGCCACGGTTTTTGACAAATCTAGCGACGGTTCCTTTGTGGGTAAATTTGACAGGAATAAATAAATAAAATTTTAATTTCTAATTAACCACACGAGAAACCGTGGCTAATATGTTCAATTCACATTAAAGATAGCCACGGTTCAAACCGTGGCAAGAGTATACATTTTTAAAAAAAAAATCAATAATTTCCTAATATCAATACAGAACTAGTGAGCATTTACCAACACACTGAACATGATACATAAATCACTGCTATAATGATCATAGTTTCATTACACAATATGCTTAATCCCTTACATATTAACATAGGATGAGTTGAAGTCGACGGAAATTAGACCATTGATGGACAGACAAGTTAGATCCTGCACTAAAAGAGAAGGTTATCCACAACCTTTCTAAGAAAATGACACAAAGATTAGTTACAAATGCAAGTTACACAAGATGAATCCAACAAGAGGAAAACTTAAACCATCAAAAGATGACATAAATCACTCCTCTACTTGGTTGAAATTGCTTATCAAAATCTGAATAGGATAAAGTAGAGGAACAACAGAATGGAGTGTGGAACTGCATCAAACCTAATTAATTTAACTACAAAGGGCATTAACAAGAATACATCTCAATTAAAGTATAAATAAAATTACCTGATCTTCCTTGAGGAAGAGAGTTATTTTAGTTCCTCTGCCTAATTGCTCTTCCATTAACATCCCTTGTAACAGTGAATGAACCACCAGCTTGTGATTCCCATATATATTGCTCATCATCGTTGTGCTTGGTTGTTACGATAACTTTCACTGCTACGAGGTAAGCGGAATAGAAACCCACACCAAATTGACCAATCATGCTCACATCAGCCCCAGTTTGTAGAGCTTCCATAAACACCTTTGCCCCGGACCTCGCAATTGTACCCAAATTGTTAAGCAAATCTACACAACAAACAAAATGTTTCACATATTCAGTCCTCAACATTTGCTGATAATGTTGAGGACTGAATATGTGAAACAACAAACAAAATGTAAATTGAAATAGTCATGAGAAAATGTTTTTCAATAATTCGATAAATATAATTAAAGGAACTCAATAAAGGATCACATACCTCGACTAAAAAACTGCTTCTTTTTCTAACAAGCTTTCCAAATATTTTCTCTCCCTTTCTACATGAAGAATACTGGGACTTGAAAAGAAAGTATTGGGCTATTTAGTTTTGCAGGGCAGCCACCAGGGAGGCGTGAGTTCGCTCACATGTAACAAACAAGAAGGAAGTTTCTGTTGAAAAGATAACAGATTGAATAAACAGACATATAAAAGGGAAATAAGATCACAGATTGATTTGACCGACATATATAAGGGAATTACGTGAATTCAGATTTTTATAAACCTCAACAAAAAAGAGACACGTCAACAATAACTGATAAGTGTAATCAAACTGGATGCAAAAGTTCCCTTGTAAATAGAAGTTTGACAATGCAAACCTGATGTAACTCGTACCAGATCAAGATGGACTTCACATACTGGAGCAGTTTTAAGTAGATGGCCACTCGAGGGCATTGATGGATGCAGCTTAGCAGTGGGCTTCACCAGTCGTCCTACTCCTACCAGCCTGGTCACTCTTCTTTTTCGACCTTCTCTGATCTTTTTAACCATTGACCAATCCCACAAATCAACAACCCGAATATGTGACAGAGAATCATCAACTGGTCGTTCAACTTGACCATATTGGGCTAGCCAGTTCTCTTCCTCCGAACAAATGCCTGTTGTGAGGAAACTTCAGTCAATCTTATGCATCCGAAACCGTGAAAATGAAGAAATTCAAACTAAGCGTATAATATTTCAAAAATTCCAAAATCCTTGTTCTTTCCTTCCCTTTTCGCTGAGACATAACTAGTCAGTCAATCGATCGACCTCTAAATCCTGAAACTAGTTAGAGTACTTAGCTATAAGAATTCAATATCCATTCAGCTCGTGCTCACTTCATTCTAATATTGCTAAATTCGGGTTCTCCAAAACTAAAATTTATCTAAACTTTCACATTATCCCTATTTCATAAGTAATCAACAAACTAATTTATTTTTAATACAATTTCTACTTAATGATATCAAGTTACGACATCTTTTAGGTAAGAATAACATTCAGCTGTTAATTCGCTAGAAACATGACAATAAGAAGAATTAAAGTTACATGATTCATAAATTTTTGGAACAAAAACAAATAACGACACAAATATAGATTTCCTTGAAGCTTTTCAAGGGTCTCTAATCATGCAATAATGCTGATCAGAATGTATACAAATTATATAAATTATATATCATTTAAGCCATTACTATTAGAGAGTCTACATAATTCACTCATCACCACGACCGCTAGTACATTATTCAAACCAATGGTGAATCAGAAGTAGGGTTTTCACCTAACTAAACACATAGCACAGCAAGACATTGCAACTTAAGTTGCATCCTAGCATTCAACTCAATGCATTTTCCATTTCTAGATCCAATCCACCCCCTCCCCCAAAAAGATGCTGACCAAAACCAAGGATAAGTTGTCAAGGACTGAATTATGTGAAACTTACATCAGGTGGGGTAATGGTCTTAGGAGACCGCCGTTCCACAGAAGGCTTGGAAGTAACAGATCTTGGAGATTTCTCAACTGGAATGCGTGAATTCTGCAATGGCGAGGTCGAATCAGCATCAGATTTTGATAGTCCCCTGCTCAATTTACTCACTCGGTCCCGAGGAGTTGCTGGTATTGACTTGTTAGGATTTTCCCCCAGAGTGGATCTGATATACATGTTCAAATAAGCAACAATTAGGTAGTTCCCAAACTGCAAGATTAGAAGCAGAAACACCATGATTTAATGGCTAAATTGTTGGCTGCTGTAAATTTTTTCTTCATTTTAGTTTTGGTAAAGATACTTTTCTTGAGAGAGAGAGAGTGTAAAATAAAAAAGAAGAACAAAAATTACCAATCTAAATAAATGGGGGAAATGAAATAGAATGGGAGGGAGTGAATTTTTGTTCCCGCCTTATTTTTGCCACGTTTTTTGTACCAATCTTTAAACGTTGCTAATTTTGTTTTTTTTTTGTTAAATTTGTTATGATTTCTTAAATCGTGGCTAAATAATTGTGGATAACAAGCGATTTTTTGGTAGTGTATTATAAAGGAGTTGATTACTCCAAAGAGTGAAGGGTGAAAAACACAACGAAAATATTTTCATTTTTAAAATTTTATATATAAACTATTAGGTGTGAGAGTTTTCTATCTGAATGATTAAACAATAACACCCCAACAATTAATTGTTTGGGTTTCATATATAAACTTTCAAGTATAAAAAGCAAATAATTAATAATTTAGATGTGTTTGATAAATGACTGGTAATATAAATAAATGTATATTATATAGAAAACTTTCATAACTAATAATTCAAGTATGAAATTCAAAAATTCGAGATATTTTAAGTGCATTTTTCACCATTAACTCTTAAGCCTTATTTGTTTGTACTTAATGGAGGTTTAATTTGAATGGTTCAGACTTCAGATCATTAAGTGCATTTGTTTTTTATTAAGACTAGTCAAATGTCCGTGCTTTGCACGTGTGTTTCATGTCAAGTCATATGTGAAGTATTAATACCTTGATCGTCTCCTATGATGTAAATTATCATATCACGGATAATAACAAAAACAACAGATAGTAATAGATCAGAAACTACAACAAAATAAATTGATTAAATCTAACTTTTATACAAAAATTTCTCAAATTTTGACCGAACATTCATCTACACTATAAACTCAATAAAACAATACGAAAATCAAGATATCTTAACAATGCGATTAAATCCTAACCTTAAGAAAAATCCTCAAAGTCCGAGCACACATTAATCTATCACTTGAAAAAACAACATATAATAACATAACAGAAACTACTGTATTCGAGAATATTACAACAACATCATCAAGCACAACCTTAACGTAAAATTTTCAAAGTCCAACAAACATTCATCTACAACATAGACTTGAACATAACAAAAACTACAATAAAATAATACGATAATCGAAATATTAGGACAATATAATACAATTAAACCTAACTTTTTGTGATTGTAGATGACACCTTGAGAGCTCTTAAAAAAACAGTTATTAGAATATCTCCACCAACAAAATTTACATTGTGGATGTTATTATATTATTATAGAAAAAAAAAAAAGAATTCTCCAATACTTTTTCCTACAAAAAAGAATCATCTAAATATGAAAGTTTTTTATTTTCATGTTGCGAAAAGAAAAAAAAATAATTATGGTATCAAGTTAAAATATGAAAGTTTTTTATTTTTATGTTGTGAAATGAAAAAAAAAAATTATGTTATCAAATTAATGAAAAAAATTAATTCTCCAATACCTTTTTGTACAAAAAAAAAAAAAATCTAAATATGGAAGATTTATATTTTTATGTTGTGAAAAGGAAAAAAAAAATAATTATGGTATCAAACTAATACTCCAACACAATTTTAGGAAATTGAATTTTTTTTTCCTCAAAAATTTAATAACGGGTTTTCATTTTTTTCCTTAAAAAATTAAAATAACCTTTTTTTTGGGGGGGAACTTTAGTTTTTTTTTTTCTTTTAAAGGTACAAGTTAGCTAGGAAGGAGGCTAAGTTAGCAGTTACGGCGGCTAAGACGACAACATTTGAGAGCTTGTATGCGGGGTTACAGGAGAAAGGAGGGGAAAAAAGGTTGTTTAGACTCGCTAAGGCTAGGGAGAGGAAGGGTCGTGACCTCGATCAGGTGAAGTGCATTAAGGGGGAGGATGGTACAGTGTTGGTGGAGGACGGCCACATTAAGAATAGATGACAGTCGTATTTTCATAGGCTCTTGAATGACGAAGGGGATAGAGCTATTGTGTTAGGGGAGCTGGAGCACTCAGAGGAGTGTCGGGATTTTAGTTATTGTAGACGTTTTAAGGTAGAGGAGGTTAGAGAGGTTGTTCGCAGGATGCGAACGGTAGGGCGACGGGTCCTGATGAGATACCTGTGGATTTTTGGAAGTTTTCTGGCGAGGCTGGTTTAAGGTGGTTGACTGGATTATTTAACGGAATTTTTAAGATGGCGAAGATGCCCGAGGCTTGGAGGTGGAATACTATGATCCCTCTTTATAAGAACAAGGGTGACATTCAGAGTTGCAATAACTATAGGGGTATTAAGTTATTGAGTCACTCTATAAAGATTTGGAGGCTGAGACGGATAGTGTCTATTTCGAAGAACCAGTTTGGATTTATGCTCGACCACTCGACGACGGAGGCAATTCACCTGGTACAGAGCTGGTGGAATAGTATAGGGAAAGGAAGAAGGACCTGCACATGGTGTTTATCGACTTGGAGAAGGCATACGACAAAGTCCCCAGGGAGGTGCTTTGGAGATGCTTGGAGGTGAGTGGAGTCCCGGTGGCATATATCAGAGCAATTAAGGACATGTATGATGGAGCTAAAACATAGGTGAGGACGGCGGGAGGAGACTCAGAGCATTTCACTGTCTTGACAAGATTACATCAGGGATCTACTCTTAGTTCCTTTTTGTTTGCTTTGGTGATAGATGTGTTGACGCGACGTATCCAAGGAGAGGTGCCTTAGTGTATGCTTTTTGCAGATGATGTAGTTTTTATTGATGAGACGTGGGGGTGTGTGAATGATAAATTAGAGGTGTGGAGACAAACTCTTGAGTCTAAAGGGTTCAAGTTGAGTAGGAGCAAGACAGAATATTTGGAATGCAAGTTTAATGACGTGAGACTGGAGAATGAGGTGGTAGTGAAGTTGGAATCACAGGTTCTATGTAAGAGGGATAGTTTCAAGTATCTCGGGTTCGTGATTCAGGGTAACGGTAAGATTGACGAGGATGTCTCACACCGTATTGGTGCGGGATGGATAAAGTGGAAGCTCGCTTCGGGGGTGTTGTGTGATAAGAAGGTGCCGCCCAAACTTAAAGGCAAATTCTACAGGGTGGCAGTTCGTCCGTCCATGTTGTATGGAGTGGAGTGTTGGCCAGTTAAGAACTCCCACATTCAAAAAATAAAGGTGGCGGAAATGTGGATGTTGCGTTGGATGTGTGGGCTGACTAGGGGGATAGAGTTCGGAATGAGACTATCAGGGAGAAAGTTGGTGTGACTTCAGTGGAGAATAAGATGCGGGAAGTCCGATTGAGATGGTTCGGACACATGATGAGGAGGGGTATGGATGCCCCGATTCGTAGGTGTGAAAGACTAGCTTTGGATGGTTTTAGGCGGGGTAGGGCTAGGCCGAAGAAGTACTGGGGAGAGGTGATTAGGCGGGACATGGAGCAGTTATAGCTCACTGAGGACATGACCCTAGATAGGAAGATCTGGAGGACGCGAATTAGGGTAGAATGCTAGGGTCAGTTTGGGTCGCTAGTGTAGGGCATTACTTGGTGGGGGTATTATTCTTGTTATGATACCTTGTTTCATGTTTTATTACGAATCTGTTTACCATTACTTGTGGATGTCGTATTTATGTTATGTCATCTTGTTCCATGCTTTACTATGAATTTGTTTATTATTCTGTGTCTCGAGCTGGGGGTCTATCGGAAATAATATTTCTACTTCTTTAGAGGTAGAGGTATGGGCTGCGTACATCTTACCCTCCCCAGACCTCACTATGTGGGAATACACTGGGTTTGTTGTTGTTGTATTTTTTTAAGGAAAATTTTCAAAGAATATTTTTCTTTTACCATATGTTGTAGAAATTCGTAATTTAAAAATTATAATATAATGATATAATAAATGAAGAAAAATAGTGAAAGGATGATTTTATCTAAAGTACGGACTTTCAAAGAAGGGCAAAAAATTCAAATCACTTTTCTAAGGGTTTTCACACTTTTAATATACTAGTTTAGGTGTGCGCGCTTTGCGCATGTATCTCACTTTAATGAATTCAAATGTTATACGAAATAGAATTACTAATATATATAAGCGTGAGTGGGCAGCTGGAAGCAGACAGCTGGCGGTCGACATGTCTGCTTCCAGCTGCCTGCTTATTCCGTGATTTTACTATATCATCCTTAATTAATTATTATATGATATTTACGTATTAAAATTTTAATAATGTTTAAAAAATAAAATAGACATTTATAAAGTAAAATAGACATTTGTGACATGGCTGTTTTAGCTGCTTCAATTGTAATTTTACTATATCATCTATAATTAATTATTATGAGTTATCTAAGTATATAAAAATTGATAATATTTATTTTTGAAAAAAGGTGAAATAAACATAAAATGTTAAATTAATTTTTGATGTTTTAAATTAACTTAACATCTTATAGAAGGCCCACTTAAAAAATTTCACAAGTATTTTTATAGCAATTTTTTTATATCACTTTAATTAGTCATTTAAGAGGTGCCGGTTTCACTATTTCAATCGTGATATTTGGTTTACTCTCGAAATATATCAGTGTCGCTTAAATTGAAATAGAAAATAAATATCATAATTTACAATAATTAAAAACTTAAATTACTTTTAAAGTCTAAATTCACTATCAATACCACAAAAGTTTGAACAAAAAGAGTATTATCTATAATATATTAAAAGTGTGAAGACACTTAGAAAAGTGATTTAAACTTTTTGCCCTTCATTAAAAGACTCCACAATAGACAAAACCGTCATTTACCATTTTACTAAATTATTATTTAAGTATTTTATAATACTTTAGGTGTCCCATTAAAATTTGGCTATTAATCTTTCTTTATTTAAACATATTTAAAAATACTATTGATTTTCAATTATTAATTCATGTTCCTTATTTAAACATAATTAAAAGTACTATTGATTTTCAATTATTATTTCACCTTCGAGGTACTAACCGAATATGAACTTTAATACTAACAAAATACTACTTTAATAGTTATTTGTTGATCGAATTTGTGAGTCTCTTTTTAACAACAATTTAATAAAAATAGGTAGGTTATTTTGACAAAAAAATTACTTAAAATAGATAACAAATTAAGTAAATTTTATTTTTTAATGTTAGCATCCAAGTAATTGTATGAATCTTTGTCTCTTTACTTTTCTATTTAATTTGTATTTGTATTTTCTTTATACTTTGAAATTCTCTTTATCGGACATTGATTTGTTCGTTGCTTTTAAATGTTTGTTTGATTGCCTAATTATGTGATTTTTTACGTGTGCTTTGTCATATTTTGAGATTCTATCCTTAATTTTTGAGATTCTATCATAATTTATGTTTGATAGGTTGTGCCCTCGCCTGAAAGAATGCGATAAGGATAAAAATTTCAATCCAAATTTAAAGCATCAAAAGAACATAGATAATTGAGGTATAACTTCTATTAATTTAATTAACATATGATTTATTATTTTTGAAAGTTAGATGATCTATCTACATTTATTATTTTGGAGGAAATAATTCTCGCAATATTTTTTTTGATCGATCATATGTGGATCAACTGATTTTTATTTTGAAGATATATATAATATTGATTTTGAATAATTGAAGAAAGTAAAAGTTTGTCCATATACGATCATTAGCTGTAGGAAGATAAAGGGGTGATGTTGGACAAAATCGAAAGATAATAATATATTCCTACAAAGTGTTGTTCTTATTTGTGTTTTCTTAAATTTTTGACTTTTTTTCTCCCTTTATGTTATATTTTATATTATGAATATTATCTCAACCCTAAATTGGATCGTAGTGTACTAACAATATTTACATTTTAATTTAATATGAGGTATATGTACAACAAATGCTCCTTTGTGGCTTAATTTTCCTCTAAATCTTTTTCTTTGATGAGCAAAAAATTTTTAATGCTAATTTTTCATTTTATGTATAGATTTATTAATTAATATGAAATACTTTTAGTGTCAATTATATCTTTTAAATTGATACAACATTTATTGCAACTCAATTGTTATTTTTTTAATAATTTTATTTCTTTATATATAATTATATTTATCAACACCAGACACACGTGCAAAACACGTACACTTGACTAGTAAATTACAATAGCAAACAACTTAAAATAGTAAATTACAACGTCGAAAAAGTATTATAGATTACAGTAGTTATCGACGTCATATTAATTAGGATAAAGGGATATTACTTGAAAATTACATTGAAAGTTGCATAAATCATACTAATATAATTAACAACCTAAAATATCTAAAACTATACATAACAAATTTGATTGCCTTTCTCAAATATTTCATCAGCGTCATATAAACTGAGATAAAAAAATAGCATATAATATCTGAAAAGTAACACATTGGACCCGTGCTGGCACGAGCTCCAATATCTAGTATTTGTTTAAATTAATAAAGATGCGTATAATAATTAAATTCAACCTTTACCAAAAAAAATTCTCAAAGCCGATTGACATTCATCTAACATCTGTAAACTATAACAAAACAATATAGTAATAGAGATATGAAAACAATAAAATTAAATCTAACAGTTACGAAAAAAAATTTCTCAAAGCCGACGGACATTCATCTATCAAAACAATACATCTAAACCTAACCTTTACACAATTTTTTTTTTTCAAATCAGAGATATCAAAACAATACAATTAAATTTAATCTTTACCTATTTTTTTTTTTAAATTCAGTCGAAATTTATCTACCACGTCTAAACTATAACAAAAAAATATAATAAAAAAGATATCAAAACAATACAATTAAACCTAACCTTTACACACAAAAAATCCTCAAAACTCTTATGTGAGGCCCACTTAAAAAATTTCACAAGTATTTTTATAGCAACTTTTTTATATCACTTTTAATTAGTTATTATGAGTCATTTAAGAGGTGTCGGTTTTACTATTTCAATCGTGATATTTGGTTTACTCTCGAAATTATATCAGTGTCGCTTAAATTGAAATAGAAAATAAACTTCATAAATTACAATAATTAAAAACTTAAATTACTTTTAAAGTCTAAATTCACTATCAATACCACAAAAGTTTGAACAAAAAGATCCGTATTATAAATTACAATAGCAAACAACTTAAAATAATAAATTACAACGTCGAAAAAGTATTATAGATTACAGTAGTTATCGACGTCATATTAATTAGGATAAAGGGATATTACTTGAAAAATCCGTTGAAAGTCGTATAAATCATATTAATATAATTAACAACTTAAAATATCTAAAACTATATATAACAAATTTGATTGACTTTCTCAAATATTTCATCAGTATCACGTAAACTGAGATAAAAAAAAATAGCATATAATATCCAAAAAGTAGTACATTGGGTCTGTGCTGGCACGGGCTCCAATATCTAGCATTTGTTTAAATTGATAAAGATGCGTATAATAATTAAATTCAACCTTTACCAAAAAAATTCTCAAAGTCGATTGACATTTATCTACTACCTGTAAACTATAACAAAACAATATAGTAATAGAGATATGAAAATAATACAATTAAATCTAACATTTACAAAAAAATAATTCCAAAGCCGACGGACATTCATCTATCAAAATAATACATCTAAACCTAAATAAAAACAATACAATTAAATTTAATCTTTACCTAAAAACTTTTTTCAAAGTCAGTCGATATTTATCTACCACGTGTAAACTATAACAAAATAATATGATAAAAGAGATATCAAAACAATACAATTAAACATAACCTTTACACACAAAAATTCCTTAAAACTGATCAACATTCATCTACGACATGCAAACTACCATTTATGACCTGTAAACTACCACAAAATAATATACTAATAGAGACATTAAAACAATACAGTTAAACCTAATCAAAAGGGACGACTTGAATGAAAACAAAATAAGAAAATATAGTAGAAGTAAAAAAAGATATATATATAACCAGGAATAGTATTTTACTCAAAATACGAATTTACAAAAATAAAAATTTTCATAAACATCTCTTCGTGTAAATATAGGGTAGAGTAATATATTTATTTTAGAATTCTAATTATGGTATATTAGAGATAAGGAAGGAAAAATGATTTATCTTTACTAAAAATACTAAAGGAATTTTATACCTATACAAATTATACTATCACACATTCCTATTAAAATAAGGAAAGAAAATTGATTTACCTTAACTAAAAAAAAGTACACGTAATTTATATTTTTTCAAATTTTTAAAAACCAAATTTCCAAGTTGTCTTTTTCCTATATAAAATTTGATCAACTTACATGAATTCAAGTATCATAAATGAATCTAACAAAAAAAAAGTATCATAAATGAATATTAAAAGGAAAAAAAAATTTGTATCACATATTCTGATAACCTTCTTTTGATAACTTAATGGCTGGAGGATTTATTTAGCATACTAAAAACAGTACACGTAATTTATAATTTTTCCAAAAATATAAATTATTAATATTTACTTCTATGATTGTATTTATTTATCAAATATAAGGTACTATAATTAGGACTCTTTTAATAATGGTGATTTTTTATTTTTTTCAAAAATATATATTATTAGTATTTATGTATAATTGTAATTTAAAAATAGTACAAAGATGATTTTGTCTAAAGGAGAGTGTTTTAATCAAGAGCAAAAAGTTCAAATCACTTTTCTAAGGGTCTTCACACTTTTAATATATTATAGATATAGATATAGATTATAGATTATAGATTATAGGTATAAATTTTAGCTCTTAATAGGTCTGAATAGGTCTTAATTATTCAGATCTAGAACTAAGTCTTAATATCATTAAGATGCATTTTTGTGTTGGATAATATTCACCACCACTAACCACCTTTGTCATTGCCACCATTGTCAACCACCACCCATCACCACCAATCACCAACCACCTCCACCATCACATCCTCCATTGACAATAAATATCGACCAACCTCTATTTTCAAATGCTACCGCACCTACCACATTCATTATTCTAATTATATCCACTGTCACCACCACTACCACCACCGCCAATGGCATCTCTCCACCACCATCATCAATCACTACCAATCAATCCCCATTACTGACCAACTCATCTATCATAACTAGCATCATCGCTAACTACCACAAATATATCATCAACCTCCACACATTCTTCGACCTCCACCATCACCATTGTTACTAGTGTCGCCACTTCTACCACCACTTCAATCACTACCATCGCTATAATTTATCTCTACTAACAACCATCTCCACCATAACATCTAACAACATCTCCATCTAGCACCAATACATCGCCAGTCATCATGCATTTATTTTTCAGCTATCAAAATCAACACATCCAACTACTAACATTAACCAACTTCACATCACAACCGCCACCACCAATATCAATCGTCACCATCATAACAGTCAATACATTACCAACCATCATAATTATCACCACCAACATTATTAATCACTAACATCAATCATTGCCACCGCAATCACCATTACAAAACATCTCCACTATCACTAACAAAGACAAATGTTTCTTTTTTAAATCAAATCATAATTTTATTGTATTAAATTATATATTTTTCTAATGTATAATTAAATTTTTATTTGAATTGTATTTTTTATTATATATACAACTAAGAAATTTTTGCACATTAGGCTGCATTTATTTTTTTAAAGATTTAGAGGTTTGAATCTGAATGCACATCTGAATGATTAAGATGGTGTCTCTAGATTTAAAAACTGAATGATCAAGACTGTTTGTTTTTCAACATCTGAATGTGCAAAAAAAATTATTTGTGTATATAATAAAATAAAAAATATAATTCAAATAAAAAACTAATTATATATCAGAAAATTATGTAATTTAATACAACAAAATTATTATTTGATTAAAAAAATATTTATGTTTGTTAGTGATAGCGGAGATGGTTTATAATGGTGGTTGCAGTGACAATGATTGATGTTAGTGATTAGTAATGTTGGTGGTGATAGTTGTGATGGTTGGTATTATAATGACTGTTATGATGGTGGCGGTTGATAGTGGTGGTGGTGGTTGTGATGTGACGTTGCTTGATGTTAGTAGTTGGAGGTGTTGATTGTGATGGCTGAAAAATAAATGCATGATGGTTTGACAATGTGTTGGTGCTAGTTGGAGATGTTATTAGTTGTGATGGAGGAAATGGTTATCAGTAGAGATAAATTGTAGCGATGGTAGTGGTTGAAGTGATGGTAGAGGTGGTGTTACTGGTGACAATGGTGGTGACAACCAAAGAATATGTAGAGATTATAATATATTAGTGGTAGTTAGCGGTGGTGCTAATTGTGATAGATGAGTTGGTCGATAGTAGAGATTGACCAGTAGTGGTTGTTCTGGTGGTGCTGATGATGGCGGTGGTGGCGATGAATATAATTAGAATAATATAGGTAGTAGGTGTGGTAACGATTGACAATAGTAATTGGTAGCGATATTTGTTGTCGATGGTGGTTGTGATGGTGGAGGTGGTTAGTGGTAGTGGGTGGTGGTTGGCAATGGTGGCGGTGGCAGAGGTGGTTAGTGGTGGTGATCGATGATTATAAATAGAGTGGCGGTGAATATTATCCAACACCAGAATTCCTCTTCAGACCTATTGGATTTGATTCTCGATCTGAATGATTAAGACCTATTCAGACTTATTAAGAGCTAAAATCTTAATAAAAAATAAATGCACTTAATGGTTTGAAGTCTGAACCATTCAGATTCAGATATTGAAAAACAAATTGTCTTAATCATTTAGTTTCCGAGATAACATCTTAACCATTCAAACGTGCATTCAAATTCAAACATCTGAATCTTAATAAAAACAAATACAATCTTACTTAAACCAATATCTGAATAACCTAACTTCTCTTTTTTCATCCCTACGTACTTCAACAATAGAAGTACTGGGAGTATCGCACAAATTGATAAATTATCAAAATACATTATTGTTCCTTCAATATAGCAATTCACATATCAAGGCAACAACGTTAAATCTTCAATCCCTATCAATTATTAATTGGGTCCCTTCAACTGACTATGGTATTTGATGAAGGCCGCTGGTGGCTATTGGTTGTAGAAATAGGTGGTTGTTGATGAACTATGGTAGTTTATGAAGATGCATAGATGGTTGTGTGGTGGGACTTGTTTTTGGGAAAATATCAGACTTTTGGAGGTTGGTTTTTTAAATTACACAATTATAAGATGTACCATCGGTGAATTGAGCCCCTGCCTTTATCGCGATAAGATATATTTTTATTTTAGTAGAACATTGGTGCTTGTTGATTTCAGATTTTGGTTTGTTTTACCTTTTAATTTTTTTTTTCTTTACAAAAGAAAGGGCCTCCAAAAATAGATTTTAAAAAAAATCACAAAATATACCTCCAAAAATTGATAATTTACATAAGGCAAAACCCATCGCCAGTCCCCTTAAGTACGCGCTATCTTTCACTTAGGTACCTCAAGTGGACATTGGTTCATTTTGGCACCTCAAGTGTCCTTCAAGTGTGTCACTTTGACATGTTTTGCTGAATCAGCAAAATAATATTAGTGCGCGAGTTACACGCGCCGCTAAGGTGGAAAGTGACGAATAAAATGTGGACACGTGTCATTTTTTAAGGCTGCTTGAGGTGCCAAAATGAACCAATGTCCACTTGAGGTGCCTAAGGGAAAGATGACGCGTACTTAAGGGGCCTAGCGATGGGTTTTACCTTTAATAAATAAATAAAAAATACCCCCTCCCCTTAACCTACCCACCCCACCAACCTTCTTTTTCAAACACCCCACCCACCCACCCGCCACCCCTACCCCACCAGTTTTCTTCTTAAAACACCCCACCCACCCTTCACCCCCTACCTCACCCACCCCGCTAATATTTTTTTCAAATACCCCACCTATCCCGCTAATATTTTTTTCAAATACCCCACCCACCCCGCCACTCTTCTTCCCCTCTTTATCTTCTTCAAAGACCCCGTACCCCCTCCCCACCCCCGCACCCCAGTCATCTTTAATTTTTTTATCGATTTTACTTTGATTTTTATTTTTTCTTTACTGATTTTACTTGATTTTTAGATTTTCTTCATGAATTTAGATTTATTTTTTTAATTTCTTTCGTCAATTTTGCTTCAATTTTCAAAAAAATTTCACTAATTTTTCTTGGTTTTTATGCGTCGATTTTTTTTTTATTGATTTTGTTTTATTTCAATTTTTCTTCACTAATTTAGCTTTATTTTTCTATTTTTCTTCATCGATTTTGTTTGATTTTTAGTTTTTCTACATTGATGTTGCTTATTTTTTATTTTTCTTCATCAATTTTGCCCTTAATGATTAAAAAAGGTGCTTATTATTTAATCTTCACGAACCTTTAAATGCGTATATAAATTTCTCTCAATAATTCTTACCGTTAAATAAATTAAGATTGACAAAAATAACGGATAAAAATGTGAAAGAAGTATAAATTAATGGGCGTTGAGTTAATATATTATTTTTGGCAAGATGAACTCCTAAATATGTATCTAATTTTTAAATCTCTCCCAATAATTTTCACCATTAAATAAGCTTATGATTGACAAAAATGATGGATAAAAATAAGGAAAAAGATATAAATTAATGAAAATGAGTTGATATATTGTTGGTGGGCCAAATTGGGCGCCACATCAGCCAAAAGCAGGCTTCCACGCGCCTTTGCGGAGGTGTTCCACACGCACCTTGCCAACTCAGCAAAAGGTGCCAAAATGGCACACTTTAAGACCACTTGAGGTGCCAAAATGAACCAATGTCCACTTGAGGTGCCTAAGTGAAAGATGACATGTACTTAAGGGGCCTGGCGATGGGTTTTTCCTTTACAAAATAAGAAAATTTTAACTTACCAACGAAGGACAATAGTTAAAAAGGGCAAACTATATAGGTAGACCTTTAGACTTTTGGGGTTTTTTTGTATTGACACCTCAATTAGACCATATATTTATTGAATACTTCAACTATATTTAAACTATGTCAATTGAGTATAAATTGCATAGTTTCTGTAAGACCCCGCAAAAACGTTGCGTTCAAGTTTAGCTCGTTGAGCTCCTATCACTTAGAAAATTTTAGCTAAGTGTTCAACGCTTAGTCTCATTTTAGACCTCCGAACTTTGGGGATTTATTCGACAACCTTTCCGGACTCCTTTTTCCAATTTTCAAGTTGCGTTGCGATGGGGCAAGGTCGTAGTACATCTCGGGTGAGTTTCAAAATTTTTGGAGTAGCGTAAGGGCACATTTGGGTAACCAAACCAGTAGCTCAGGATGATCTTCCTGCGTTGCCCAGCCTAGAACATCGCTCTAAGCAAGGCGTCGCCATGGCTAGAGCGGGGGCATAGCTATGCGCCACCCTGCAAGCCCGGTGGGTACCCAGTTTTTCAGCATTCAACCTCCATGTTTTCAAGGGCATTTTGGTCCTTTTTCACCCATATTTTTCAAAACACCAAAATATACTTCTTTTCATCAAATCCTCTTAAGAACAAGAACAAGAACAAGGGTTTCAATTTGAAGACCCAAAACCAAGCGATTTCACCGATAGTTTTCAGAGAACTTTCAATTAAGGTATGCGTAGTGTTCATCCACGGATCCCTTTCATGCGTAGAGTTCAAGAACCAAGTTTTAAATAAGAAATTATGATTTTCATGTGTTGTATGATTATATTCATGTTGATGGTTGTTATTTGTGATTCAAGATGGTATCATAATGTGTTTCTATGAAGTGTGTGAGTATGTTAGTTGCAACCCATGAGTTTTGGATGGTTTATGATTGTTAAATTGATGATTTCACCTATGCCATAAAGTATGCATGTAAGGTGTTTGATAAAATGCCTAGAATGATAAATTCATATTTCTTATGACTCAATAGTACTTAAATGACAAGTCCATGCTACCCCATATGATTTAACATGAATTCCATGCTTTTGTTGTGTATTGATTGTTATGATGTGGAATTCCCATGACATTGAAGTTATGCAAATATTTACATGTTATACACATTCCCTTTCATGTATAAGATGTTGAGAACTATGTGTAGTATGAAATCCCCTATTTATGGTATTATGAATTGTGGATTCTACTCCTATGATCAAGAAGTGTCATGTATGTCAGTTTCCTTCCATTGAGTCCTGGGGGTACTTATACCCAAAAAATATAGTTGTGTGCCTAGAGCTAAGTCATGTTTTCATGATATCCTCAGTCAAGCGATGTTCCATAGAATTCAGTCAGTCATGTGACTCAGGAAATCTCAGAAATCTCATGATCTCAGTCACTTATCAGATATCAATAGTATTTCATTAGTCAACGGAATTCAGTAAACTCAATCCATGTACAGTCAGTTAATAATGTTCAGTTTCTTTAGATGGGAGTAGGAGTTAGCACCGAGTGAACCCAAGGATGGGAACACACACTGTCAGATGAGGGTATGATTCTTAGCAGTCATCCTTGCATTCCAAAACTATGTAGCCAGCATAGGTTAAGACATCAACACTGTCAGATGAGGGTTGATGAGGTGGATAAGCACTTTCAGATGAGGGCCCCACCATTCTCTTTTGGGGATACTATTAGATGGGGTTACCCATAGCTTATCTTTACCAGTGGCGTGGTATTGACAACCTTCCAATCAGGGCAGAGATTGGACCCCAACTCAGCTAGTATAGCGCATTTGAGGTATGTCGGTTAAATAATAACTTCCCACAGTTTCAATATCAATCTCAGTAAAGAAACTTAGATAGTTCTTCAGACTTCAGTATATCAGGATTGTCAGGTATAATCAACTCAGATACATTATAGAACCTAGTTAGTTCCATCAGATTTAGGACTGTTAGATACAATCACTCATGTTATCAGTTATCAGAACTCATTATCATTCATGTTAGATATCAGTAAACTCATGTCATCAGTATATAGATTCAGTTATCATGTTCTCACATTTTCAGTTACTATGTATTTATGCATGTATTCTCACGCTCATAATAGTCAATCAGTTATTATCGTTCATGCATATAAATCCCATGTATTCAGCCTACCTCACTTGCATATTCATTACATTCTAACGTACTGATGCATTTGTGCTATAGTGTTTCTTTTTTATTTTACACCATAGGTTTAGAGACACGACTTCCAGATCAGCAGCTGCAGTAGCATTTCAGTACTCAGAGTTTTAGCAGCGAGTCCTTATTCTCCGAGGACGCGATCTTATTTCATGATTTCGTATTCAGTTTCTTTCAGTAGTGGAGTTATTTGGGGACATGTCCCAACAACTCCTTATTCAGACAGTAGAGGCTTTCCAGACTATCATGTTTCAGACTTCAGTATTTCAGTTTTGTTTTGGTATTGTGATACCACTTTGATCAGATATTATTATTATTTAGATTATGTTCAGTATTGAACCTTATGGCCTTTCAGTGCATATTTCTACAATATTATGACATATTATGCAGTGTACAAGTACATATATCAGTCATGGGTTAGTTTGTGGTCCTTCGGGGTCATGAGCACCGTGTAAAATTCCAGTTCAAAAAATTGGGGCGTTACAAACTTGGTATTAGAGACTAAGGTTCAATAGAGTCCTAGGAAGTCTGAAAGCCGCATCTAGTAGAGTCTTGTACATGGGTGTGTTGCGCGCCACATTTATGTACAAGAGGCTATGAGATGTTTTAGGAACAATTTCCTTTTTTTCAGTATTCATGTCGTGCCAGTGAGCATAATCTCAAGTCAATCCCAGTCTAATCCGATTCTTCTCTTTATTTTAGAATATGTCTCCCAAAAGAAGAAATCAGTCAGCCCATCAGCCCGAAGAACCTTTGGGCGATCATGTTTCTCATGCGGAGTTAAGGACCACATTCACCACTCTTGTTTAATCAGTCGCTACTCAGAATGAATGACCAGCTTTCGTTCTGGACAACCCAGTGGCCAATTCAGCTGCAGCTAGGATTCGGGACTTTACCCGAATAAACCCTCCATCCTTCTTCGGGTCTAAGACAGATGAAGACCCTCAGGAATTCATTGATCAAATTCAGAAGGTGACAAATATCATGGGGGTGACTACTGTTGAGAGTGTTGAGTTAGCCACATATCAGTTACAGGATGTGGCTCATACTTGGTACAAATAGTGAAAGTCAGAAAGGTCAGATGATGCAGGTCCTATAGAGTGGGAAGAGTTTGTTACGACATTATTAGATAGATTCTTTCCCCAAGAGCTGAGGGAGGCGAAGGTGCTAGATTTTATCAACCTTAGGCAGTGAAATATGACTATGAAAGAGTATTCTCTCAGGTTTACTCAATTAGACAGATATGCCCCTCATGTGGTTGCAGACAACAGAGCTAAGATGAGTAAGTTCATTTCAAGGGTGAATGACAGCGTGGTAAATGAGTGTAGGTCTGCGATACTGAATAGTGACATGACTTTAGCCAAGCTTATGACTCATGCTCAGAAGATAAAGGAACAGAAGTTTAGGGTGAAAGAGAGGCACAACAAGAGAGCAAGGTCAGGAAATTTTAACTTTTCTCTGCCCAAATCAGAAGGAGGAAACCGTTCTCAGTTTCGTCCTAAGCTATCAGTTCCAGCTTCTTCTTCAGCCAGTGCTGCAGCTCCTAAGTTCAGAGATAGAGCGCTAAGATCTAAGTCTCAGGGCAGTGTCAGCAATGCCCGAACTAATCCCTTATGTCAAACTTATGGTAAGAACCACAAGGGTGCTTGCAGAGCTGGCAACGATGTCTGTTTTAGTTGTGGAAAGCCATGCCACAGAGTCAGAGATTGTCCCTAGTCGGGGTTATCAGGGTCAGCAGAACCATTTTGCAGCTCAGTCTGGTCGCCCGAACCAGCAGGGTGCCACTTTCAGTGCTACTAGTGGGTAACGCCCAAATAGACTTTATGCTCTGCAGACCCGATAGGATTAGGAAAATTCTCCTGATGTCGTTACTGGTACATTACAGATCTTTCATGTTCATGTTTATGCTTTTCTAGATCCAGGTGCATCTTTGTCTTTTGTTACTCCTTATATAGCAGGCGATTTTGGAGTTAGTCTCGAAATTCTAGCAGAGCCCTTTTCCGTATCTACCCCAGTGGGTAAAACCATCATAGCCCAGCGGGTATACAGGAACTGCTCGATTATGATATTTCAGAAAGTCACTTCAACAAATTTAGTCGAGCTAGATATGACTGATTTTGATGTCATTCTCAGCATGGATTGGCTTTATTCCTGCTATGCCACAGTCAACTGCAGAAATAGAATAGTTCAGTTTCAGTTTCCAAATGAGCCCATCTTAGAGTGGAAGGGTAGCACTTCATCTTTGAGGGGTCATCTTGTTTCCTACCTTCGGGCAAGAAAAATGATATGGAATGGATGTGTTTACCATCTCGTTCATGTTAAGGACTCTAGTTTCGAATCTCCCAGCCTTGAATCAGTCCCAGTGGTTAATGAATATTCAGATGTCTTTCCTAAAGATCTTCCAGGCATTCCTCCCGAAAGGGAAATAGACTTCGGTATTGATCTCCTTCCAGATACTCAACCTATTTCTATTTTGCCTTACAGAATGGCACCAGCAGAGCTCAAAGAACTGAAAAAGCAGTTGAAGGATCTCCTAGATAAGGGATTCATCAGACCTAGTATTTCCCCGTGGGGTGCACCAGTCTTATTTGTGCGCAAGAAAGATGGTTCTCTCAGAATGTGCATTGATTACCATCAGCTCAAATAAGTTACGGTCAAGAACAGGTATCCACTTCTTAGAATAGATGACCTATTTGACCAACTTCAGGGTGCTAGCTATTTCTCCAAGATTGACCTCATATCAGGCTATCAACAACTTAGAGTTAGAGAATGTGACATCCCAAAGACAGCTTTCTGTACTCGGTATGGTCACTTTGAGTTCCTAGTCATGTCCTTTGGTCTTACCAATGCCCCTGCAACTTTCATGGACTTGATGAACCGAGTGTTCAAGCAGTACTTAGACATGTTCGTGATAGTCTTTATAGATGACATCCTTGTTTACTCTCGCAGTGAGCAAGACCATTCAGACCATCTCAGAATTGTACTTTAGACTCTCAGAGATCATCATTTATTTGCCAAATTCAGTAAGTGCGAGTTTTGGTTAAGGTCAGTAGCATTCCTTGGCCATATTATTTTTGGTGATGGCATTAGAGTAGATCCTTAGAAGACCGAAGCAGTAAGAAACTGGCCACGCCCCGTATCTCCATTAGATCTCAGGAGTTTCTTGGGTTTGGCTGGCTATTACAGATGGTTTGTCGAGGGATTTTCTTCTATTGCGTTCCCTATGTACAGATTGACTCAAAAAAAGGTCAAGTTTCAGTGGTCATATCATTACAAGAAGAGTTTTAAGGAATTGAAGACTCGACTCACCTCAACTTCAGTTCTAGAGTTACCAGATAGTTCAGATGGGTTTGTAGTGTATTGTGATGTATCCAGAGTAGGTTTGGGTTGTGTCCTCATGCAGCATGGTAAGGTCATAGCCAATGCCTCCAGATAGTTAAAGCCCCATGTGAAAAATTATCCTACTCATGATCTTGAGTTAGCAGCCGTAGTATTTGCCTTGAAGATTTGGAGGAATTGTCTCTACGGAGTTCATGTAGATGACTTCACAGATCATAAGAGTCTCCAGTATGTATTTTCCCAGAAAGATCTCAACCTTCATTAGAGGAGGTGGCTAGATCTCTTGAAAGATTATGACATGAGTGTCCTTTATCATCCGGGCAAGGCCAACGTTGTGGACGACGCTCTCAGTAGACTCTCTATGGGTAGTGTTTCTCATGTTGATGATATCAAAAGGAAGATAGCTCAGGAAATCCATTATCTTTCTTGACTAGGCGTTCGCTTAGTCGATTCTTCAGAGGGCGGTGTATGTGTTCAGAGTAGTTCTGAATCATCTTTAGTTTCCGAGGTGAAAGAAAAGCTAGACAGGGATCCTAGCATTATCAAGCTAAAAGAGTCAGTCAGAGATGAGAAAGTAGAGGTTTTCTCCCAAGGGGGAGATGGTGTTTATAACACACCGAGATCCCATCCCGGGATGTCACACGGTGCTTATGACCCCGAAGGACCACAAGCTAACCCTTTACTGATATCTGTACCTGTGCACTGCATAATATCTGGAATAAATACGGAAACTAACCATAAGGTTCAACACATCTATGAATACACAAAACTGAAAACTGAATACTAATACATCCGTCTGAAAAGCCTCTAAACTATCTGAACTGTGGAGTTGATGGGACATGTCCCCAACTAACTCCGTCTACTGAAAATATAAACAAAGTTTGATACCATAATAACAAACTGAGATTCGTCCTCAAAAGAAAAGGACACACTGCTATGACTACTGCTGCTGACTGGGACTGAACTGCTGAGGAAACTCTGGGTCCTGTGCCTCTGAACCTATGGGGACAAATAAATCACCATAGCACAAATGCGTCAGTACAGGGATGTACTGAGTATGTAGACGGGTTAAGGCTAAATGCAAGGGCTCATGCATGCACAATATATAAACTGAATGATCATAAAAATATCGCACGAGAACACATACAAGAATGCACAGACTATAATCACAATCATCACAACTCTAAATACTAAAACTCGGATACCACTTTACTACAGACTGAACTCACTACTAACACTGAGATACTGAATCACTGACTCATCTAATACTGATAACTGAGGATCTGGATGCACTTACATCAAGGACTAAATTTTGAGCTTTACTGCTTTCGACTGATAGGATTAGAGATCAGCCTCTCTAACAGATGATTTCAGAAACTATTATCAATGATAAGAAATATGAATATATCTAAATCTGACAACAAGGATACTCAGTAGAATCTGAGACTGTGAATCAGGCCTGTCTGGCGGCATATCTCTAAATATGATATCAAATAACTATATATGAGACCAAGCTTATCTGATGGGATGGTCCATGAATCAATGGAACTATCTGAGTTCCTTATAAAGATAGATGATTGTATCTGACAGTCCTGATTTCTGAAGATTGATACTGAAACTGAAACTGTAACTAAAACTATGGGAAGTAGTTACTTAACCGACATACCCCAACCTTCCACAGGTGAGGTGGGGTCCAACTTGTAATCCCAGTTGGAAGGGTGTCAATACCATGCCACGGGTAAAGACCGCTCTCTGGTCAATCCTCTCTAGCAGATGACCCTTACCAAAAAGTTAACCTAAGGCAATATAATAGTCAAATACTCTCTCTCTAGAGGTGACATCCTTTTCTTAATGGTAACTTCTGTATCCTGCGATGGCTATGTAGTTCTAGAGGTCAGGGATTACTACTAATAACTCTGGCCTCTCTCTTGCTGTTGGGAGGAGCCGCCATCATTTCCCTCGCTCGGTGCTAGTTTCTACTCCCAACTGGAAGACTCTGACTGAATTCTTAACTGAACACAACTGAACTGAATTTGATACTGATCATGTTTATCAAAAGATCTAACTGAGATACGCTGAGATCACTTAGTTTTGTATCTGACGAAAATGGTATTGAATCACGATATCTAACTGAAGATACAGAGCTTGAATAGATTATTCGGTCACTTTCAAGATTAGAATTGAACAGTTTCATACTGTTAGATCTGAGCTGAGTACAAGGCTGAGGCTAGATTACTAGCGATGCAGAGATTATTGAGATTATTGAGTTTTCTTGAGTTCCGTAACTGTCTGAGGATACAACGTTCTATAATTCACTGAGTTCTAAGAGTCATGGCTTGACTGGAATTATCGTGAAACTGATACGAGCTCTAGACAACAGCTAAATTATCGGGAATAAATACCCCCGGGACTCGATAACATAAAATAAAGCATAATCATTCCTCCATCATCACAACTATTCATTCATTATCACAGTCATTCATTCATCATCACAGTCATTTATTCATTATTATTATCATTAAAGCATCTCTTTAAGTATTTATGAAACATAACATACCTTCACCTTTGCAATCATTAAGGCATCGCGTCAAGTATTTAGGAAACATCAACATATACTAGCATAGGGAAGCATGCTACTAGATTATACTTCCTTCAACAAGGTCTTACCTCAAGTACTTCACACCTAAATCAGTCTGGACATATATTTAGACATCACATGATTTGGTGAAAACTTTACACTATCGTGTCATAACTTACTAGCTAACTACTTGGCATGAATTAAAAGCTTAGTATATATCAAGTAGCACATAATTGGGGGATTTATAACCATCATATATCAACTTGTTCGCTAAGGTCTTTCAACAACACTAAGGAAGTACGGGCTTACACCTACTTGGGGATTTCATACTATCATGGCAAATTTCACTCACTAAGGCATTTTATCAAACACTAGGCATACATGGACTAGCTCACAATTTAGGGGTTTCCTGTTCAAGATACTATAATGGCCCTTATGTTTCACCTAAGCTCTTTATCAAACTTATGGGGGACATGCTTTGCTTATTCAATCATTTCTACTCCTATTTAACATGAACACTTCATATAGGAAGCATCATTAATAAAGTTCATCACCACCCTCACAAGACTTCTACATACTAGGGTTCATCACCACTAACACAAAAATTCCACATACTAGGGTTCAAGTTCATAAATCTTGTAGACAAATATGAATCAAAACTCAAAAACACATTGAACATCAATTTCAACTCACATGAATCATTAACAACTCATAAACATAAAATCTTTGAGTTTTAGAAAAGGGTACTTGAGCTTCTTGGATGAAAGGGACCCAAGAATCAACATCTACATACCTGGGGAAACTCTTTCTTGAAAGCCTTTGGAGAGATTCTTGATTTCCTCTTGATTTCTCCCTTGATTTTTGTTGAAGAAGAAGAGAGGATTTAACTTTTTGGACACCCTAGTTTTTGGAGTAAAAGAGAAAAATGAGGCTGAGATTCCTTAATCGGGTATTTATAGAGGCTAGGTAAAAGGGGAAAAGACCAAAAAGCCCTTGGAATTAAACTGAAAATTCCCCGATTTTACATGCTGGCGCGACGTGCCATAATCGCACCAGTTCACTGGAATTTGGACAATTGGGAAACTGCATGACAGCGCGATGCGATGGAAATCGCGTTGCCATCTTGATTGCAAACTGGAACTATACCGCGACGCGGTGGAATTGTGAAGTTTCGTTGTAATTTGACAATTG
This sequence comes from Capsicum pubescens, assembly GCA_030864215.1. NCBI lineage: Eukaryota > Viridiplantae > Streptophyta > Magnoliopsida > Solanales > Solanaceae > Capsicum > Capsicum pubescens. The sequence continues at coordinate 230,485,007 of CM061547.1, read as the reverse complement.
TCATTTTGGTTGACTCCGCGACGCGCTAAGGTGCCAGGTGGCACACTGTCTCACTAAAATGGCTCTAACTCTTTACCCGAGTGTCCGATTTGGGCAAATTTTGGTATCGATGGAAATCTTATTCAATGCTCTACATGGCAAAAATTTGATATTAGGGAAATTCTACACGGTTCAAAATATTTCATACTTAGGAAGATATTTCTGAAACTTTTAGACTCGGATTTCTGCTTAACTGAATACACTCTAAGGCTCAGACTTGAAGAGGACTTTGCGGGGTATTACATTATCTTCCCCCTTGGAACATTCGTCCTCGAATGTCGCTTGATAGACAGAGAATATGGATCAATAGAACTTACTCAAGAAATGGAAGCATCTCAAGGTATGACTACGCAACTGGAATGAATGACATACTGAGTTCTCATACTGGGCATGGAATACTCGACTGAATCTACTCATAGCTGAATTCTCATAACACACATGCATATCTGATGCATGGACTCATAACTGGGCTGATCTCATGAATACATAACTGAACACACACTAAAAAGCTGAACTCATTTCTACTGAATGTGCATATCTAATGCATGAATGTCTGACTGAACTGATTTTCAAAAGCACGACTGACAATGCAATAACAAATGATGCTAACTTCATAAAGAAAATATGAACATGCATCTGGATGAATCTAATGACATGCAAACATTGTAATACTATGGGGTATCTCCCCCCTGGGAATCTACGTCCCTCTAAACACACTTTGCTGAAATACTGAGGCAGTGCACGGGGCACCTACAGACTAGGTCATAATTGACCGACTGAGATCTGAAACTCATGCATGACCTCATTCTAGCATATATGCTCAAAATGAAAGCAAAGGATCTAACAATGCATATCATAAAGATGAAGGGATCATAACATACTCGAGTCTATTTCAAGGAATCCTTCCAGATTAAGGCGAGCCTGAAGCACATGGAGTCTACCCCTTTGAGTCAACACTCTACATTCTAGAATTCTATGGCCTGGCTCACCACACCTAAAACACACATCACTACCATCTCTATGCATACCTTGGTGGCGCTTACCACACTCTCCACAATGCGGATGGGTACGAACACTACTAGCGCTACTATAGGCTTTGGAGCCTGACGCTCCCTCAGATCTGAAACCCCCGAACCGAGGTGCAGGTACACTATATGAAGATAGAGATAGGACTAAAAATCTCCAACCATGCCGAGAATGACTACCACTTTGGGACCCTGCCCGAGAGAAACTACGACTACTTTTCTTGTCTTTCTTGCTCTCTCTCTCTCTCTCATTTATCTTATCTGCCTCAATTCTTTGCACATGCATCATTATCCTAGAAAGATCCATATCTCTATTGATCATATCATCTCTACACTCTTTTAACACATAACTCGATACCCTAGACAAAAACTTACTCATACTTGCTCTAGGGTCAACTACCAAGTCGGGAGCATACTTAGCTAATTGGTTAAACCTAATATAACACTCTTTCACGATCATGGAACCTTTCCTTAGGTTCATGAACTCTTCTACCTTAGCTTATCTCATCTCTAGCGGGAAAAATCTATCTAGAAAGGCACTCTGAAACTCTAGCCAAGTCACAGGAGCTGCATTCTCCCCTCTACTCTTCTTCCACATCACTACCCCATCATGAGCAACATCATTCAACCTATAAGATGCTAACTAAACACTCTCCTCCTCATAAACATGCATAATCTGAATGATCTTCTTCACCTGTTTAAGATAAAGTTGCGGGTCCTCACCTACCATTGACCCAAAAAATTCTTGCGGGTTCATTTTCATGAAATTTCTAACCCTGGCTGTGGCGGAATTCTCATCTTACTGAGGTGGGGCTGCAGCCTAACAATTTCCCTGAACATTAGTCACAGCTTGGGCTAGCGCCTGAAAAGCTGCCCAAAACTCTACATGCAACACACTCTTATTCTCAGGATCTACTGGCTGAGGGGGCTGGTCATCAACCCCATGGAAAAAATATCTGCGAGGAGGCATACTCTGTAATTGGAAGGAAGTAGTGGATTAGACTAAGAATCAATTTGAGCTCATGCTAACTGACACAATCTGAATATTAAAAGAAGAGAAACTGCTCCTAAGAACATCCTGTAGCCTCTTGTACATAAATGTGACGCGCAATTTACCCGTGCGCAAGACTCTACTAGATGCGGCTTTTCAGACTCCCTAGGATACTCTTGAACCTTAGGCTTTGATACCAAGTTTGTAACACCCTGAGATCCCATCCCGAGATGTCATACGGTGCTTATGACCTCGAAGGACCACAATCTAAATCTTTACTGATATCTGTACCTGTGCACTGCATAATATCTGGAATAAATGCGGAAACTAACCATAAGGTTCAACACATCTATGAATACACAAAACTGAAAACTGAATACTAATACCTCCATCTGAAAAGCCTCTAAACTATCTGAACTGTGGATTTGATGGGACATGTCCCCAACTAACTCCATCTACTAAAAATATAAACAAAGTTTGATGCCATAATAGCAAACTGAGATTCGCCCTCAAAAGAAGAGGACTCACTGCTACGACTACTGCTGCTGACTAGGACTGAACTGCTGAGGAAACACTGGGTCATGTGCCTCTGAACCTATGGTGCCAAATAAAACACCATAGCACAAATACGTCAGTACAGGGATGCACTGAGTATGTAGATGGGGTAAGGCTAAATGCAAGGGATCATGCATGCACAATATCTAAACTGAATGATCATGAAAATATCGCATGAGAACACATACATGAATGCACAGACCATAATCACAATCATCACAACTCTAAATAATGAAATCCGGATACCATTTTACTACAGACTGAACTCACTACTGACACTGAGATACTGAATCACTGACTCATCTGATACTGATAACTGAGGATCTGGATGTACTTACATTAAGGTCTAAATTTTGAGCTTTACTGCTTTTGACTGACAGGATTAGAGATCAGCCTCTCTAATGAATGATTTCAGAAACTATTATTAATGATAAGAAATATGAATATATTTAAATTTGACAACAAGGATACTCAGTAGAATCTGAGACTGTGAATCAAGCCTGTATGGTGGTGTATCTTTAAATATGATATCAAATAACTGTATATGAGACCAAGCCTATCTGACGGGATGGTCCATGAATCAATGGAACTATCCGAGTTCCTCATAAAGATAGATGACTGTATCTGACAGTCCTGATTTCTGAAGATTGATACTGAAACTGAAACTATAACTAAAACTATGGGAAATAATTACTTAACCGACATGCCCCAACCTACCACAGGTGGGGTCCAACCAATAACTCCAGCTGGAAGGGTGTCAATACCATGTCACGGGTAAAGACCTCTCTCTGGTCAATCCTCTCTAGCAGATAAACCTTACCAGGAGGTCGACCTAAGGCAATATAATAGTCAAATACTCTTTCTCTGGAGGTGACAGCCTTTTTCTGATGGTGACTCCTGTATCCTGCGCTAGCTATGCAGTTCTGGAGGTCAGGGATTGCTACTAATGACTCCGGACTTTCTTTCGGTGTTGGGAGGAGCCACCATCCCTTCCCTCGCTCGGTGCTATTTTTTACTCCCAACTGGAAGACTCTGACTGAATTCTTAATTGAACACAATTGAACTGAATCTGATAATGATCATATTTATCAAAAGATCTAATTGAGCTATGCTGAGATCACTTAGTTCCGTATCTGACGGAAATGGTATTGAATCACGATATCTGACTGACGATACAAAGCTTTAATAGATTATTTGGTCACTTCCGAGATTAGAATTAAACACTTGCATACTGTTAGATCTAAGCTGAGTACAGGGCTGAGGCTATATTACTAGCGATACGGATATTACTGAGATTACTGAGTTTTCTTGAGTTCCATAACTGTCTGAGGATGCAACATTCTATAATTCACTGAGTTCTGAGAGTCATGGCTCGACTGGAATTATTGTGAAACTGACATGGGCTCTAGACAACAGCTAAATTGTCGGGTATAAATACCCCCAGGACTCGATAATATAAAATAAAGCATAATCATTCCTCCATCATCACAACTATTCATTCATCATCACAGTCATTCCTTCATCATCACAGTCATTCATTCATCATCATTATCATTAAAGCATATCTTCAAGTATTTAGGAAACATAACATACCTTCACCTTTGCAATCATTAAGGCATCGCATCAAGCATTTAGGAAACATCAACATATACTAGCGTAAGGAAACATGCTGCTAGATTATACTTCCTTCAACAAGGTCTTACCTCAAGTACTTCACACCTAAATCAGTCTTGAGATGTATTTATACATCACATGATTTACGGAAAACTTCACACTATCATGTCATAACTTACTTGCTAACCACTTGGCATGAATTAAATGCTTAGCATATATCAATGAGCACATAATTAGGGGATTTACAACCATTATATATCAACTTATTTGCTAAGGTCTTTCAACAACACTAAGAAAGTACAGGTTTACACCTACTTGGGGATTTCATACTATCATGGCACATTTCACTCACTAAGGCATTTTATCAAACACTAGGCATGCATAGACTAGCTCACAATTTAGGAGTTTCCTGTTCAAGATACTATAATGGATCTTATGTTTCACCTAAGCTCTTTATAGAACTTATGGGGGACATGCTTCGCTTATTCAACCATTTCTACTCCTATTTAACATGAACACTTCATATAGGAAGCATTATTAAGAAAGTTCATCACCACCCTCACAAGATTTCTACATACTAGGGTTCATCACCACCAACACAAGAATTCCACATACTAAGGTTCAAGTTCATAAATCTTGTAGAAAAACATGAATCAAAACTCAACAACACATGGAACATCAATTTCAACTCACATGAATCATTAACAACTCATAAACATAAAATCGTTGAGTTTTAGAGAAGGGTACTTGAGCTTCTTGGTTGAAAGGGACCCAAGAATCAATATCTACATACCTGGGGAAACTCTTTCTTGAAAGCCTTTGGAGAGATTCTTGATTTCCTCTTGATTTCTCCCTTGGTTTTTGTTGAAGAAGAAGAGAAGATTAAATTTTTTTAAAAACCCTAATTTTTGGAGTGGAAGAGAAAAATAAGGCTGAGATCCCTTAACCGGGTATTTATAGAGGCTAGGGAAAAGGGAAAAAGACCAAAAATCCCTTGGAATTAAACTAAAAATTCCTCGATTTTACATGCTGGCGCGACGCGCTAGTTCATTGGAATTTGGACAATTGGGAAACTACATGATGGCGCGACGCAGTGGAAATCGCGTTGCCATCTTGATTGTGTACTGGAACTATACCAAGACGCGGTGGAATCACGGAGTTTCACTGAAATTTGACAATTACCATTTTGGCTGGCTCCGCAACGCGCTAAGGTTCCAAGTGACACACTGTCTCACTAAAATAGCTTTAACTCTTCACCCGAGTGTTCGATTTGGGAAAATTTTGGTATCGATGGAAAGCTTATTCAATGATCTACATGGAAAAAATTTGATATTAGGGAAATTCTACACGGTTCAAAATATTTCATACTTAGGAAGATATTTCGGAAACTTTTAGACTCGGCTTTCTGCTTAACTAAATACGCTCTAAGGCTTAGACTGGAACAGGACTGCGGGGTATTGTAGTGTTCTTCGTTTTCAGGGTCGTCTGTGTGTTATGGGTATAGACGACTTGAGGCAGCGAATCCTTGCAGAGGCCCATAGGTGCGCGATACTCTATTCATCCAGGGGCCACTAAGATGTACCGCGACTTATGGGAGATTTATCGGTGGAGTGGGATGAAGAGAGATATTGTAGAGTTCATCTCAGTACAACCTTTCATCCTCAGACAGATGGTCAAGAAGAAAGGACCATTCAGACTCTAGAAGATATGCTAAGGGAGTGTGCAATTGATTTCAAGGGAAGTTGGGATGACCACTTGCCTTTGATTGAGTTTGCGTACAATAATAGCTATCATTCCAACATTCAGATGGCTCCTTTCAAAGCTCTCTATGGTAGGATATGTAGATCTCCAATCGGTTGGTTCGAAGTTAGTGAGGCCTCAATCATAGGTCCTGGCTTGGTTTTTGATGCCTTAGAAAAAGGTTGAGTTGATTAGAGAAAGACTCCAGGCTACTTAGAGCCGACAGAAGTCTTATGCAGATGTTTATAGAAAGGAGCTCGAGTTCGAGATTGGTGATTATATATATCTCAAGATCTCTCCCATGAAGGGAGTGAAGAGATTCGGAAATAAGGGAAAGCTTAGTCCCTGATATATCAGTCCTTTCAAGATTCTCAGTTGTTTCAGCAAGGTAGCTTATGAGCTCGAGTTGCCTTCAGATCTAGCCTTAGTTCATCTAGTATTTCATGTCTATCTTCTCAATAGGTGCATAGGTGACCCATCAGCCGTTGTCCCTATTCAGAGCATTGATTTTCATAACAGTCTCTCCTATGAGGAAATTCTGATTGAAATTCTAGACTATCAGACTCGTAGATTAAAGAACAAAGAAGTCCCTCTAGTCACGGTTCTTTGGTAAAATTGGTCCGTTGAGAGATCTACTTGGGAAGCAGAAGCATACATGCGTACCAAGTATCCTCACCTCTTCTCCGCCAATTCAGATCAAGCTCAAGGTAACAGTTCTCCTTAAACTTATTCAGCTTCATGTTCAGTATTCAGTACAACTTGGTATTCAGTTTCATTTTCATGTTTCATCACAAACTTGGTATTAAGTGTCATTGCATATTCAGTCATGCATACATGTATCAGTTCAATATATAATTATGCATCAGATATGCATTCTCATTGTGAGAACTTCAATTATCAAAAACCTCAGTCATACATTCATGAATCAGTTACACATGCATCAGATATGCATGTTCAGTATGATATATTCAGTTTATCAGTCATGTCAGTCATGGGATCATGTTTTAGTCATTCATGTTCAGGTTATGTTCAACTTATTGTTTCCCCTCCCAGTCAGTCTCATTCGAGGATGAATATTCTCAAGGGGGAGATATTGTAAGACCCCACAAAAATATTGTGTTCAAGTTCAGCTCGTTTAGCTCCTTCAAGCTCAATATAAGGTCCAACACTTAGAAAATTTTAGCGAAGTGTTCAAAAATTAGTCTCATTTTATACCTCCAAACTTTGGGGTTTATTTGACTACCTTCCCGACCTCTATTTTCTACCTTTCAAGTTACATTGTGATGGGGCAAGATCGTAGTACATCCCGGGTGAGTTTCAAAATTTTTGGAGTAGCGTAAGGGCACGTTTGGGTGCCCAAAACAGTAGCTCAGGGCAATCTTCCCGCGCCGCCCATCCTAGAGCAACGCTCTAAGCAAGGCATTGCCCTGGCTAGAGCGAGGGCATAGCTAGGCGTCACCCTGAAAGTTCGGTGGGTATCCAATTTTTCAGCATTCAACCTCTGTGTGTTTAAGGGCATTTTGATCCTTTTCCACCCATATATAAGCTCCCAAACACGTGATTAAGGTCTCAAAACACCAAAATATACTTCTTTTCATCAAATCCTCTCAATAACAAGAACAAGGGTTTCAATTTGAAGACCCAAAACCAAGCGATTTCACTGATAGTTTTCAGAGAACTTTCAATTAGGGTATGCTTAGTGTTCATCCATGGATCCCTTTCATCCATGGAGTTCAAGAACCAAGTTTTAAATAATAAATTATGATTTTTATGTGTTGTATGATTATATTGATGTTGATAGTTGTTATTGGTGATTCAAGATGGTATCTTAATGTGTTTCTATGAAGTATGTGAGCATGTTAGTTGAAGCCCATGAGTTTTAGGTGGTTTAAGATTGTTAAATTGATGATTTCACCTATGCCATAAAGTGTGCATGTAAGGTGTTTGATAAAATGCCTAGAATGATAAATTCATGTTTCTTATGACTCAATAGTACTTAAATGACAAGTCCATGCTACCACTTATGATTTAACATGAATTCCATGCTTTTGTTGTGTATTGATTGTTGTGATGTGGAATGCCCATGAAATTGAATTTATACAAATATTTACATATTATACGCATTCCCTTCCATGTATAAGATATTGAGAACTATGTGTAGTATGAAATCCCCTATTTATGGTATTATGAATTGTGGATTCTATTCCTATGATCAAGAAGTGTCATATGTGTCAGTTTTCTTCCATCGAGTCCTGGGGGTACTTGTACCCGGAAAATATAGTTATGTGCCGAGAGCCAAGTCATGTTTTCACGATATCCTCAGTTAAGACATGTTCCATAGAATTCAATCAGTCATGTGACTCAAGAAATCTCAGAAATCTCATGATCTCAGTCACTTATCAGATATCAATAGTATTCCATCAGTTAATGGAATTCAGTAAACTCAGCCAATGTACATTCAGTTAATCATGTTCAGTCTCTTCAGATGGGAGTAGGAGTTAGCACCGAATAAACCCAAGGATGGGAACACACTGTCAGATGAGGGTGTGATTCTTACCAGTCATCCTTGCATTCCAGAACTATGTATCCAGCATAGGTTGAGACATCAACACTGTTAAATGAGGGTTGATAAAGTGGATAAGCACTGTCAGATGAGGGCCCCACCGTTCTCTTTTGGGGACACTATCAGATGAGGGTTACCCACAACTTATCTTTACCAGTAGCGTGGTATTGACACCCTTCTACTTAGGGAAGAGATTGGACCCCAGCTCAGCTAGTATAGCATATTTGGGGCATGTTGGTTAAATAACTACTTCCCATAATTTCAGTATCAATCTCAGTTAAGGAAATTAAATAGTTCTTCAGACTTCAGTATATCAAGACTCTCAGATACAGTCAACTCAGATACAGTACGGAACCCAGTTAGTTCCATCAGATTCAGGACTGTCAGATACAGTCATTCATGTTATCAATTATCATAACTCATTATCAGTCATGTTAGATATCAATAAACTCATGTCATCAGTATATAGATTCAATTATCATGTTCTCACGTTTTCAGTTACTATGTATTAATAATGTATTCTCACGCTCATAATAGTCAGTCAGTTATTATCGTTCATGCATATAAACCCCATGTATTCAGCTTACCTCTCTTGCATACTTAGTACATTCCAACATACTGACGCATTTGTGCTATGGTGTTTCTATTTATTTTACACCATAGGTTCAGAGACACGACTTCCAAATCAGCAACTGCAGTAGCATTTTAGTACTCAGAGTTTTAGCAGTGAGTCCTCATTCTCCGAGGATGCGATCTTATTTCATGATTTTAGTATTTACTTTCTTTCAGTAGTGGATTTAGTTGGGGACATGTCCCATCAACTCCTTATTCAGACAGTAGAGGATTTCCAGACTATCATGTTTTAGACTTCAGTATTTCAGTTTTGTTTTGGTATTGTGATACCACTTTGATCAGATATTATTATTATTCAGATTATGTTCAGTATTGAACCTTATGGCCTTTCAGTGCATGTTTCCACAATATTATGTCATATTATGTAGTGTACAGGTATAGATATCAGTCATGGGTTAGTTTGTGGTCCTTCAGGGTCATGAGCACTGTGTAGCATTTTGGTTTAGAAAATTGGGGCATTACAGTTTCAGATTGGATTCAGAGCGTGAAATGGACTTGTGATGACGTGGAAACTATAACTAATGATAAAATTACATGTCATCAAAAAAGAAAACAGAAAAAATTAAGAAAAAAAGAAAAAAAATTAATTTTTGTGTCTTATTCAATCTCGAAACTTTATCTCTTTCCATAATTGAAGCACCTCTAGCTAATTACATAGACATAATTTTTTTTTCTCCATATTCTTCTCTTATCATCTGTCTTTTTTCTTACATTCATTCTATTTTTTTTTTTGCTTTTTTAAAAATTTTCTTTCACATATCTAACATAATTTTTAGTGAGAAGAAAAAAGAGGACCTCACCTTCACTCCTTCATTTTTCCACCAAAATAATATCAACAACCATTAGAGAAAAATCTGAGCTATTTAGTATATTTTACAACTGTTACAACTACAATAATACTTTAATTTTAGATGAGCAAAGGTGAATTACTTCCATCTTATAGTGGATGGTATTGGATATTTATTCAGTGGAGTTCATTGTTATGTATGGAATTCAAATTTAAATTTATATTGAAGAAGCCATTGTTGAAAAACTTGAAGGATTCAACTTTGAGCTAATTTTGAATCTGAAATTTGATAGAATTTTGTTGTAATACAAATAGCACTATTGATTTCATATGCAATTTAAAGGTATTAATGCTGTATTTAAAGATTTATGGGAGATGAAGACATGGAGGCGATGGGGAATACAATGGAGAAGATAATAGCTAATCTTTTATTTTCTTTTTTTAACTTCTTCTATCTGTCTTTTTTTTATTGGCTGTGTTTTCTTAGATTTACATATTGGGTTAATTATAGCTTTTCTTTCTCTCCTAGTGGAGAACGTATTGCACATGTCATGTCAACAATTGTGTTTAATTAACACATTTTATGAAGGATTTAGGGGTTCAATTGATACATGACTTAATTGAGGGGTCAATACAAAAAGAACTCAAAAAGTTCAAGGGCTTATTTATGTATTTTGCCTTACAAAAGATTATAAAAGAGTTAAATAGAGGAAGAAAATCTGGAACAATACAAAGGAAAGTATTATTCTATATTGTCATGAACATACCAATGATTTACATTGTATTTATACAGAAAATGCGTCCTAATTGTCTCTTAATTACTAGCCTAATGACAAGAGAGATCCCTGATTGAAGGATTCCAGATTTAATGGGATCAAATCCATGATTTTGTGATAATCAATACCTAATTTTGTGACACTAAATAAGAAAATGTCAATACCCTCCCTCATACTTATGTTGTGTATCACAAAGCATGAGTTTGGACAAAAGATAATTGTCTCGACTTCTTGACATGGCCTTAGTAAACAAATAATCCAATTGATCTTTAGAGGATATATATCTAAGATTAATGCTTTGATATTCCACCAGTTCTCTAATGTAATGACAATCCACGTCTATGTGCTTGGTATTTTCATGATGTATGAGGTTGGTTGCTATTCTGATTGCACTGGTGTTGTCTCCATACAATATGGTTGATCCTTCCATTTTGATTCCAAGTTCTGGTAATAGCCTTTGTAGACAAATGGTTTCAGAGCAAGTAGCTGACATACTTCTATACTCTGCCTCTATGGATGAATTCGATGTTCAAGATTCTTTCTTTCACTTTCAAGAGATCATGCATGATCCAAGCATCATGCACCAACCTATAGTTGATATTCTTGAATCGGGGCATCCTGCCAATTCGCATCAGTGTATCCCACTATGTCCAGCAATGAAGATGATAGGAATAAGAGACTTCGATCCACTATACCTTTTATATATCTAATAACCCTGAGCAAAGATGAGTAGTAAATCTTGTAGGGCTTTGTAACGAATTGACTTAACACCTATACTGTATAAGAGATATCAGGACAATTCATAGTAAGATATATAAGTGATCCAACTAGAACTCTAGACAGAGTTTGATCTCCAAAAGCTCTCTTTCCTCTTTTTTGTATTTAGTATTCATTTTCATTGGAGTATGAACCTTCTTATGATCAGTTAGATTAACAAACTTAACAAGATCTTCTGCATATTTTTGTTGACTCAATTTTATGCCTTCCTTTTCATAACTTACCTCCAAACCCAAAAAATATGTTAGCTTTCCAAGGTCTTTTATCTTGAAAGAGGAGTTTAATAGATTTTTCAACTGAGAGATTCCAACCTCATCGTACCCTGTAATAATCATGTCATCTACATAAATAAGGATAATAGTAATACCTGAGCCAGACTGACGTAAGAATAATGAATAATTTGAGCTACTCTGAGAAAAACCAGCACCAAGGATTGTAGTTTGAAAATTTTCAAACCATGAGCGAGGAGCCTGCTTTAATCCATAGAGAGATTTCTTAAGATGACACATCTGATTTGGACTTAGAATGTTTGTAACCTGGTGGTGGATTCATGCAGATCACTTCTTGTAAGTCCCCATGTAGGAAAGCATTCTTGACGTCCAGTTGGTGTAACTTCCAACTTCTTATTGATGCTAAAGCAAGCAATATCCGTACTATCGTCATATTGGCTACTGGAACAAAGGTTTCTTCGTAGTCTATTCCATACTCCTGCTTGTATCCTTGAGATACCAATCTTGCCTTATATCGATCTAGAGATCCATCAACTTTCATATTGATCGAGTACACCCATCTACTTCCAACAATTATTGAATTTGTTGGTCTATCCACCATATCCTCTGTATCATTCTCCTCAAGGGCAGCTAGTTCTTTATTCATTGCATCCTCCCAACATTTCTGACCACTAGTCTGTATGTAAGTATTTGGCACACCTATAGAATTCAAGGTTGTTATTAAGGCATATAATCGACCAAATTCACCTGTGAAATATCCATATCGGCTTGGAGGAGGAACATGACGAGATGAGCGTCTAACAAGGTCAATGATATTTTAAGGAGGAGGAGAAGAGGTTGATTATTACAATTTAAGGAAACATTATGCGAGTCAGGTTGGTGAGGTAAAGAATTAGTATTTATCGAAGTAATATCATTATCAAAAAAAGGATCGAAGTCATAAGTAGTACCTGTTGTGGCAGAGGACAAATTTGGCGATGGACCAACGACTAGGTTGTTATGGCAAGCAGAATTATAAGTTGAGAATTTTTCCAAAAAAGATATAGTATACAATTGCTAGTATTTACTAGTATAAGTAAAAGAATTTTCAAAGAATATAACATGCCGAGATATTCTCAATAAACGATGTGTTGAATCATAACACAAATACCCCTTTTGGATATCATTGTACCCCAAAAAAGTATATTTAACAGCTTTTAAGGATAATTTATGGCGTTCATGGTCTGAAAGAAGAACGAAACATACGCAACCAAATACTTTAAGGTGCGAATAGTTGGGTAATTTCTTAAAAAGGACAAAATAAGGGCAATTTTGTTTCATAACAGACGATGATTGACTATTTATAAGATAAATAGATGTTTGAATTGCTTCAACCCAAAATGTTTTTGGAACATTTGATGTATCAAGAAGAGCTAAGGCAGTTTCAACAACATGTTTATTCTTACGTTCCACCACACTATTTTGTTCTGGTGTATAGAGGCAAGAACGTTGATAAATAATGCATTTTTCTTGAAACAAAACTTGTGAGGTTTGCATTTACATACTCTCCTCCTGAATCTGAATGAAAAATATTGATTTTTTTCTTAAACTGAGTTTATATGAGGTTATAAATTTTTTTGACAATGTTTGGTACCTTAGATTTGTGTTTCAAAAAGAAAACCCATGTATAACGAGATGCTTGATCAATGAACAAGATAAAATACTTGTAAACCATATGAGATATATTGGAGAAGGTCCCTAATATTACTATGAATTAAATCAAATAGAGTAGAATAAGTAGTATTGCTTAATTGAAAAGGAAGTTTATGACTCTTTGATCTTGCACAACTCTCACAAGGTAATTTAGATGGAAAAATTAGTGAGTCTTCACCTAACAAATTACAGTATTTCAACATGAAATTTAAATGTGAAGCATGTGGATGGCCTAAACGAAGATGCCACAAAGTCCACATTTCATTTGAAAATCCAATATCTTTATTTGAAGCTGAAAGAAAGAAATGATGTAATTTTGTGTCCGGAGATTGAAGAAGAAATAGCCTGCCAACCTTACACCCCTTGGCCATCGTTTTTCCTGTCAATATGTTCTAAATAATATAACCATTACAAGAAAAAATAATCAAATAATATTGTTCTGCAAGTTGTCCAACAGATAAAAGATTTCCAGTAAGTTGTGGTACACAAAGAACTTTTGAAAATGGTTTAATGGAACCAATACCTGATGTAGATAAAACATGACCATTTGCAGTAACAATTTTATGTGTGGAACGTGTTTTAGATAAATCAGAAAAAGTTTTTGATTTTTTGTCATGTGGTTAGATGTAGCGGAATCAATATGTCATACCGTTGAATTCAAAATCTTATTCTTACCGGGGTATGTAGCGGTTAGAGCTGTAGAGATTGTATTGGGGAGAGAAGCTCCCAATGAATCTTGTATTATCTTATAAATATCGTTACACTAAAATAATTGTGGTGTCATTTGTGTCTTTGTTTCTAGAGTGTGTTGTGTACCCACATCCCATGTCATCGCCTGAATGGCTTTATGAGGATTTGAGCATTTTACTGAACCAGGTTTCTTGCTATATTCCAGAATAATGTGACCATCCTTTTTACAATAGTTACAATAATTTCTCTTCTTGCAATAGGAAATGACATGCCCTATTTCCTTGCAATGATAACATTAAACAGGTTTGTTAGAGTTCCCCGAGGATGAGGAACTTTTGTATGCAGCTATGGCAGTGTCCAAAAAAAGGGAATTTTCCATAGAGGCTTGAGAACCTAGCCAAGTTTCTTCTCAAAGTACTTCAGAAACCACCACATCTAAAGCTAGTAGTTTTTCTCTGTTGAGAATGCTGGCACGTAAAGGCTCAAACTCGGACCTGGATTTCATAAGGAATTGGACAGTCCTTCTCCTCTTCGTAGTAGTCATGAATTCCTTTAGTCCAGTGGCACTAATTGAGGCAGTGAAAATTTGATCTTGCTCTGCCCATAATCTGAGTAATCCAGAATAGAAGCACCAAACACTTTTCTCACCTTGTGTCGATTCTGCGAGTAACCTTTCTAATTCAAATTCTCTAGCCAAATTTTGTTGGTTACCTAGGGTATGTAGATGACTCCATATTTCAGATGCTTTCTCAAAGGATGTCAGTTCCATAGCTATATCAACAAAAATGGAATTGACAAACAATGTTATGATTTTGCCGTTGTTAGCTTCCCAAGCTTCTTTTCCTTTGTCTTCTGTAGGTATAGCCTTTAAGAAATCTAAAATACCAAGGAGACCTTTGCCTCTAATGAAAGCCCTGAAATAGAACTTTCAGATCAGAAAGTTATCCCCGTCGAATTTGGTTGACAAGATATCTTGTGAATCCATTTTGATTGAAGAAAAAAATTAGAGTCGGAGGAAATCAACAACCAAATCCAAATATTACAAGGAGAGTAACAAATATGGATCAGGAATCTAATCCAAGCCCAAGAAAAATCAAATGAATTTTCTGAAGAAAAAGAAAAAGGAACTGAGTATTCAGGTCTTGGAGAGAGAGGGGTCCACTGTTAGTGGATATTTTAGAGATAATCACATTAAAAAAAATAGGTCTCGGAGAGAGGAAAAAAATACGAGGCTTTTGATACCAAGTTAAATAGAGGAAGAAAAACTAGAACAACACAAATGAAAGTATTATTCTTTATTGCCGTGAACATACCAATGATTTACATTGTATTTATACATAAAAAAGAGTCTTAATTGTCTCCTAATTACTAGCCTAATGACAAAGGAGATCCCTGATTGAAGGATTCCATATTTAATAGGATCAAATCCATGATTTTATGATAATCAATACCTAATTTTGTGACACTAAATAAGGTAATGTCAATGAAAAGAAGAAGATCTACGGAGTTTGGTTTGTACTTTTGTTAATTTTTGACGCAAAAAAGAAACCGGCCTTCTAATACCTCCTCCGTTCGGTTTTATTTTGTCACATTTTGAGTTGGCATACCTATTAAGAAAAAATAATTAATGACATGGTTATATTTACCATAGTACTCCTATTAAATGATGCTTACATTGTGTTTTGAAATTAATTTTGAGAAAAAGTAATTAAAGTTAAGGGCAAAATAGAAAAAAGTTGCCTTTTCTTGATATGTCAAAAATGACAAGTAAAAGTAAAAAATTTAATTAGAAAATTATTGACAAGTAAAAATAAGGGGAAGGAATATCATTTTGCACACTTACATGAAGATCAATTTTTTTGATCTTATTTCAAGGGTTATTATTACCATCATCATAATTAAGACCCCTATCTTGTCCATTCAACATATGCGAAATACAACTGTAGAGGAGGGCGTAGACATACAAGCTTTATTGTAATGACCCACTTCGTCGTCACTAAATTATTCATAATAAATTCATGAAAATTCTTAATTTTTATTCCTCAAATTAACTTGGGTCCAAAAATAGCCAAGATTTTATTTATTACACCACCTCAAACTTTTGGCGAAAATTTTAGACTTCGGATGTGTCTAGATAGACTCAAGCACGATGAGTTTAATTATTCATGAGTGTTGATATAAATACTTTAGTTTGAAAGTTCTTTAGGTATGAGTTAAGGTCGTACAATATTCCTAACACAAAATTAAGTATAATACTTTCTTTTCGATACAGTTTCGATATGGATTTTTATTAGGGACAACTTCAAATGACCATGTCTCATAGAATATAAGGAGTTAGGAGGCCCAATAGCTAACAAATCAAATATCTCTGAGTCCTCTTTTCAATGCAATAAATCGTTCCTCAATCCGAATTTGGAGTAAAAAGTTTTGAAAGTTTTACTGAGCACTATCCTGGCTGAAATAGAATTTCACTGTAGCAAAAATTCTGGTTGTATTTAAATCAGCTTCAGCTGTATTTTAGGTCTAAAAACCCCAAATTTATTTCCCCAACCCTAGAGAGGTGGTTTCCCAAAGCTTAATGTGAAAGTCCTTCATTGACGTAAGTTTTTCCATTATTTTCTTCCTCTTTTAATCCTTTAACATCTTAGAATTCTTAGAAAGACCTTTAATGGTGGAATTTTTTGGGGAAAAATTCATGAGTGTTTTTAATATGACCTAGAGTTGGTTCTAAATTATAAATTAAAGATTCTTAACATGAATTTCATAAATTAGATTATGAATTTTGATGGTTAGGAACCTTAAATTCTGTAAAGATGAGACCTTTAACATAAAAACTCCATTAATGGAGATGGGTTAAGCTTGAAAGAGTTAATTAATGGGTAATTGAACTTGGGGAATTATATAGACCTTGAATTAAGGGTAGAATTAATGAGTTTGAATCCCCAAGATATTTGTTTGAAGAGTAATTATTTAGTTACTCTTATAATTGCTTGATTTTTAGATGATTGATTATTCCAAGGCATGAAGGAAAGGAACAGACATCCTTGTTTCAGCTTGCTTCTTCTAAAAGCTTGACGTACCGGTAGGCTAGGTTTAATGATTAGAAGATTGTGTTATTTTATATTTTTATAATTTAGAATTGATGGGATAAAGAATGTCTAGGCATGCAGGCATGGAGTTAAGGTGGATAAAGGCACGAGGACTTAACTTTAATCCCAAAAACCATATTATTGATTGATTATGTGATATTTATGATATTATGTGTTCTGTGCCCGAAAATAAATTATTGTAAATGTAATATATGAACATGATGTTTATTAGTTATTCTAGTGATGCACCTAATTGAGTTGTAATAGTATTAAGTTGTATGTATTGTGCAATAAGATGATGAGGAGATTATGTTAAGATCAAATATTGATAAGCATAGTAATATCTAAGGGATGGATGACTTGAATTAGTGTGATGATTGTATTATGTAAAAAAAGGTAGAGAATAATGATATGCGTAAATATGCTAGTTATAGGTGGTGATGTAAGAGCCCATGTTGCGGTATTTAAGAAGGTAATGATATTTTTAATAATTAATGAGTAATCAAGACTCCAATAGTGACTTGTATGCTTAAGCATTAAATTGTGATTTATTTTATGATATTCTTATTTTGGTATTGATAAAAATACAATATCTATTGGATGCTCACGAGAGGCTAAGTTGGTAATAATGACGGTTTATTGAATTGTGCCTATGCGTGACTTGTTTGATAATGATAATTGTTGACATCCAATTTTGACCGCCCGATACTTCTTTTAGGCTGCTATTTTAACAAAATTATTAATTTCAAATGTTAGCATTTTTTACACATTATTTTCGTATCGAACAGATATTGACATGTCACATTTATGATTTAAAAAGTATACAAATTATTTTATTATTATTTTTTATAATTTATTAATTCAAATACTACATTTTACATAATTTTATTGAATTATTTTTTCTCATAAATGCGCACACTCACAATTCATAAATATATTTTCTATTATTATTATATTTACTATTACTATTATTGTTGTTGTTATTATTATCAATAATTTTATAATAATTTTGACGTAACATTAATTTATTTTAATAGGATGACTCATTATTATTATGATTATTATTAGTAAACTAGCAGTCAGTTTTATCCAAGTTTTCTTTCATGTGTTTAATTTCTAGCCAATTTTTATCCTAATTGATATCAATGTAAATGCCTTAATTTCAGTCGTTGATCAAAGTTGATCCAATGACTGAGATCAGATCAACCCCTCTTTCCTCTTAAACCACAAAAAAAACCCTAATCCTCATTACATAAAAATTTCAGCCGCAGCACAACCTTCTCTCTCATCTCTCACTTCCTCTCTCTATAGACAACCATGGCCATCACCACTCACACCACCTGCGACGGACAACCAACAACAGCCTCCTCCTCCCTCTCATCTTAACCTCCATCCCCTGCTGCCAAGTGTCACCAGCCGTCCACCGGCCAACTTCCAGCACCACCAAAAAAGCCAATAATGGATTTCGTTCCACTCTTTTTCCCCTTTTGACGAACCAACCACTAGAGGCCAGTGCCTCCGCCACCGTCAACCAACAACAACTGCCAAAATAGCTCCAAAATAAGCCGGCTACCATGGCTGGTGAACGGCGAACCATCTCTCTTCAGCGAGTCAGCCTCCACCGAACCAGACGCTAGACGTCCTACTGCCATAAGTCACTGCCTCTGCCGTCGATGAATCACAACCAACAAACAACATCACAATCCGACTATTCCGGCCAAATTTGGCAGAAAACAAGTATAAATTTCATAATAAATTTTTATAAATCCGTCTCAAGTTTGTGTCTCTTTATTGAAAGTTGTTTTCTGTTGAAAGTTGCTTTAAGAATGCAGCTATTTCTTTTTCTTTTTTTCTCCAGCTTTTTTGTACGTACAATCCTAGTTAAATTAGGAGTCCTATCTTTGGTAGGAGACTAATTAGTTATTCTAATTTTGGTAGAAATAGGTTGTTTCTTTATCCTATTTTTAGTTGTAATAGCAACTATTTAAGTTGCTTAGTTGATGATCAATTTGAGGTGGTATTTCAACAAGAAAATAATATCTCTCTGCATATTCTCTTCTTCAAACTCCATCGCTGTTTCTGCGGCCAGCTTTAAATTGAATTTTTGCGTTATTTCTCTTTAACGATTTTAAACCAACAATTAGTATCAGAGCCTTAATCTTAAGGGACCTATGAGTGTTTGCATCAATCTGTTCCAGTGGATACCATGAACTGAGAAGCAAATTTTTCCTTAATGGCACCACCAACTTTTGATGGAGAAAGTTATCAAATCTAGGCAGTTAGAATGAGGATATATCTGTAAGCTTTGGATAGCTGGGAAGCTGTTGAAGATGAATACAAGATAGCTCCCTTGTCGGACAATCCCACGGTGGCGCAGATTAAAACTCACAAGGAGAGGAAAACCAGAAAATCAAAGGCATTGGCATGCTTATTTACTACAGTTTCATCTAATATCTTCACTCGTATTATGTCTCTAGAATTAGCGAAAGAGGCGTGGGATTATCTCAAGGCTGAGTATGAAGGAGATGAAAGGATTCGAGGGATGCAAGTGTTGAATATGGTACGTGAGTTTGAGCTGCAAAGGATGAAAGAAATCGAAACCATAAAGGAGTACTCTGATAGACTCCTTAATTTAGTAAATCGCATCAGATTGTTGGGTTTCGCTTTCAATGGTTCAAGGATCGTTGAGAAAATCCTAGTAACGGCACCTGAAAGATTAGAAGCTACCATAACAACCTTAGAAAATACTAAGGACTTGTCCAAGATAACACTTGCAGAGATCTTAAGTACTTTTCAAGCGCAAGAGCAACGACGTGTTATGAGACAAGGAGGAGCTGTCGAAGGTGCCTTACTAGCCAAGCATCACGATGATAGACGTTCTAAGAATAAGGAGAATAATAAGCACCAACCAACTGATGGATAAGGTGCAGCGCATAGCAAAAAAAACAAAACAGGTGGTTTCAAAAGAAACTACCCTCCTTGTAAGCATTGAGGCAAGCTCGGACATGCACCTTTTAAGTGTTGGGAAAGTCCTGATGCCAAGTGCACTAAGTGCAATCAGCTTGGGCATGAAGCGATAATCTGCAAGAACAAAACTCAGCAACAAGATGCAGAGGCTTGAGTTGATGATGAACAGGAAGAAGATCAACTCTTTGTCGTATCATGTTTAACAAAAAGTGTCTCAAGCGATTCGTGGCTGATCGATAGCGGATGCACAAATCATATGACTTGAGATAAAGATCTTTTTAAAGATTTGAGCCCTACTAAAGTTACAAAAGTTAGAATCGGCCATGGTGGTTATATTTCAGCAAAAGGAATGGGAACCATTATAATTGAAACACAATCGGGCACTAAAATAATTTCTGATGTTCTTTATGTACCCGATTTGGACCAAAACTTGTTAAGTGTTGGTCAGTTATTAGAAAAAGGTTTCAAATTGTATTTCGAAGATAAAAACTGCTTGATCAAAGAAGCATCTGGACAAGAACTATTTAAAGTCAAAATGAGCGGCAGAAGTTTCTCATTAAATCCATTGGAAGAAAAACGTGGATTTCACGAGATATGTGTAGAGCCACCTCTGCTAAAAGAAGACATTCCACCTGATAATGAAGGATGGATTTGTTCTGGTTGTGATTTCAAAGTTGAATGCATTGACTTGCGTAATGATAGTCAAGGAACCGACCTTTCCTTCACTGACAGCTGGGAGAAAGTATATCCCAAGGAAGTTGTTCCTGCTACGTCTGGGGAGAAGCTAGATGATATTTATGAACTTCCATCTAATGACTCGAAGGATGATGACTTCAACTCTAAAAATCCATATGTAAAAAAATGATTCCAAAGTTGAGGCCAGTTCTGATGAATCTACCGTTAAAGTATGGGACTTCACAAACTGCCAAGAAGAGCGCTCGTTATCTGATGGAAAAGATAATCTTGTTAAACTTTGGGATGCCAATTCAGGGAAGGATATTTCTTCATTTCATGGGCATAAGAATACCGTTCTCTACGTGAAGTGGAATCAGAATGGTAACTGGATCCTTTCTGCTTCCAAGGATCAAATTATCAAGCTTTATGACATAAGGGCTATGAAAGATATTGAGTCATTCCATGGGCATCATAACGACGTGACATTATTGGTATGGCATCTATTTCATGAAGAATATTTCGTCAGTAGAAGCTATGATGGTTCAATATTTCATTATCTTGTGGGGCATGAAGCTCCTCAAGTAGAAATTACAAATGCATATGAAACTGGTGTGTGGGATCTTTCATGGAACCCAATTGGTTATCTCCTTTGCAATGGTAGCAATGATCAGATAATAAAGTTCTGGTGCAGAAAAAGGCCTGGCGACTCTGCTCGTGATAAATTCAATTTAGGACAGCAAGGTTTGGGTGATCAAAACAATGTTCTTGGTCGCATGCCTGGTAATTTTCCAGGTCTTGAGGCCCCCTCAACCCCTGGAGAATTTGCCTCCGGTATATTACAGACTGAGGGTACAATACCTGGAGTTGGAACTGTTGTGCCTCTGTCTATCCCATCACTCGATTCATTACCTCAAGGAGAACAAAAGACTTCAATGCCAGTTTCAATTCCTTTAGGAGCTCCTCCTCTTCCTCATGGTCCACATCCATCTCTTCTTGCAAGTAATCAACAACAAGAATATCAACAAAACATGCAGCAAGTTCAGCAGCAGTAGTCACTACCTCAACAAATGACTTCTCTTCCTCTGCAGCCTTCAAATTTGCCACAGCTAGAAGACCTGTTCACTAAGCCACTTCAAATCAGCAAGTTCGAGCTTCTAAGGCAAAGAATTGGTGTTTGCATTTCATAAAGCAAGGAGGAGTGTTGAAAGTTGCTTTGAGAATACAATTGTTTTTTTCTTTTTTCTCCAGCTTTTTTTAACGTACAATCCTAGTTAAATTAGGAGTCCTATCTTTGGTAGAAAACTAATTAGTTATTCTAATTTTGGTAGAAATAGGTTGTTTCTTTATCCTATTTTTAGTTGTAATAGCAACTATTTAAGTTTCTAAGTTGATGATCAATTTGAGGTGGTCTTTCAACAAGAAAATAATTACTCTCTACATATTCTCTTCTTCAAACTCCATCTCTGTTTCTGCGGCGAGCTTTAAATTGAATTCCTGCGTTATTTCCCTTTAACAATTTTAAACCAACATTTTCATTGTCATTTTAGTATGAAATTCGTGAAGTTTGTGACATGAGCTTTACTTGATTGTCTTAATTTTATGTTTATTTATAATTTTTTACATCTCCACATGATGAAAACTCAGATCTGTATGACTGTTTGCTTTGACCCTAATTGTTATTTGAGATGGATTTTTGCAAATATTGAAATTGTGATACAATTCATATTGTTGTTATGAATTTAACCTTACGGCGGAGTTATTAATGCTTTTCCCCTAAACTTGAAATTACACAGCTTCATGATATGTCATTTGACAACTTTAATATTTGATTTACCTTTACATGTCGTGCAATATAATTTTTGTAAATTTTGAATTTGATTTTGCACATAATTAGAATAATTTGGATAAGAAATCTTTTAGGTACATGATTAGTTGCTTTACTTTAAATCAGTTTTGTCATATATGGTAAATATCAAAGGTTAATGCATGCTTACACTTTTTATTTTATTGAGTTAATACATAAAAATGACCCTAAACTTGACACCAAATTATAACTTTGATCTTAAACTTTGATAGTGCACAAATAGGACCTTTAACTATTCAAAACCTTAACAAATATGACCTCCGATTTTGCAATCCCATGCGTGAGTCTCACTCGCACCTACGTGGAAAGGTAATCCAATCACACGATGCCACGTCGTTAAAAGGGCTAACTTGGAGAGAGGTCATATTTGTGCAGTTTTGAATAGTTAAAGGTCATAGTTTTGCTTTTTGTGTTAAAACGACGTCATTTTTTTTTTTAATTATTATTGTTATTATATTATTATTATTATAATAATAATAATTTTTTTTATATATTTCTATAGTAGCAGCACCTAACTTTTTTTTAATTTAAAAAAATTATTATTATTATTATTATTTTATTTATTTCTATAACAACAACACTTAGCTTTTTTTTAATTAAAAAAAAACAACCACTAGCAGGGATCGAACCCGCACAGTAGGCTGAAGGAAGCGCCCAAGAAGAGCAAATAACACCACTTGTCTATCTAAGTGCCTTGTTTCATGTGGTTCAACATTAATATACGTACATAAATATATATTTTCTATCTTATATATACAACGTAATTTTTTTACCGAGGGGGTTCGGGTGAACCTCATGGCAACCACGTAGGTTCGCCCCTCATTAATTTAATAATATTTTAATAACGTTAATTTAATAATATTTTAATTACGTTAATTTGATAACGTTAATTTAATATACTACTACTACTATCCTTAATAATATTAATTTAATAACGTTTTATTAAAATTATAATTTTTTTTATTATTAGTATAGTTTCATCTTTAATTTAATATTTAAATAAATAATATTTAGATATATTATATAACTTAAATTCGTCCTCTGCTTTATAATATATATACATACCCGCTTGATTTTTTCATATGAGGCTGACCCGCCTAATTAATAAATCTTCAATATTGCTCTTTTTCCACAATGACAAAAGAAATTAGATGTCATTTTCATTTTTGAGCCAAAAATAATGAAAAAATAATAGTGAAGAGTCATTTAAAGGTCATATTTGTGCAGTTTTAAATAGTTAAAGGTCATATTTGTGCATTGTCAAAGTTTAAGATCATATTTATGTATTATGCCCTTAGATTTTAAGATGGACGCGCCCAGTTTTGCATGTTGAACACACATTTTGTCATGTAGGATTGGAGGTCATATTTGTGCAGTTTTGAATAGTTAAAAGTCATATTTGTGCACTGTCAAAGTTTAAGGTCAAAGTTATAATTTGATGTCAAGTTTAGGGTCATTTTTTTATGTATTAACTCTATTTTATTTTTAAAATATCTTTTACTTACCTATTTATGGTAAATTTGCTTCTAATTGAGTTAGTTTATTTGATTGATGCTTTCAATTATCTGCTTTTCCTTTATTTCTCTGACTGATTTTACATGATTGCTTAAATTTTTCATTAATGGGAAACAATCCTCTTAATTGATTTACTAAATATTATTCTTCCGTTATTGAAATTATTGACAACTCTTCTTACTATATAAAAAAACCCTCCATTCTCTTATTCGACACAAGTTAGAACTGACAACTTACAATACTGACACTCCCGGATACGAAAAGCTTTAAGCAAACAAAAATTTTACTTTATTTTTTGTCTTAGTTGTACTTATTTTTCGAAGCATTCGTCTTTATCAATCTTTATTCTTCCTTGGGAATTCGCTTGAACTTTGCTCTACTTGATTTTCTTATTATTGCTTATTATCGCCGACCGGTAAGTCCTTATCGCCACACTTTCATTTACAGTTAAGTCATGATAGAAAGCATGTCCATAGGAATTGTTCTGTATTTTGTTTGCTATGCCATTGCTTGATTATTTTTATCCACGGAATCATGCCACAATACTCTTATTTGTCTCTTTGTATTTACAATGCTGTTTTTATTATGTTTAACAAGCTGGGATTTGAAGAGTCGCCCGAGGGGGTTGAGAGGGACTACATTACTCCCTTCTAGTTTAGTTGTTTCTTTCTCTTTATATTGGCCTGTAATATTGTATAAACGCTATTTTATTGTAATAATAATAATTGGAGACTGCATGTGGGCGGAAATTTACGTGCTCTATGAATCACGTAGGCAACATAACTTAGGTTTATGTATTTATGTGTTTTTATGTGCTTACTTGAATCACTCAAGCAAATCCTTAGGATTAATAATAAATTTATTTTACCACTTGGAAATCGCATCCTTAATAGATTTTTGACATGACAAAATTGTTTTGGGCATATTAATTCAAATTATGTAAAATCGACTTTTAACTTTTTTTTTATTTGCTTTTCTATGTGTTTTCAGCATAATAAAATTTTCAGCATATAAATATTAATTTCTAGCATGATAAATTAACTTTCAGCACATTAGAGTTACTTTTCAACTTATAAAAACTCATTTTCCTGCATATAATAATAATTTTTCAGTATATTCAAGCAGTTTTTTTAGCATCTAAAATAATGACTTTGGCACATTAAATGAGTTTTTAACTCGTAAATTAATTTTTAGCTTATTGAACTAACTTCCAATAACATGAAAGTAATTTTCTGCACCTAAATAAGTGAGTTTCAGCATATTAATTGAATTTTCAGTAGTCTAAACTAATTACCAACACTCTTCTATCAATTTACAACATGATTCTTTTATAATAAAACTAGATGTGAAGCCCGCGCTAGCGTGGGCCCAATAATAATGGCGTAGCTATTATTTGATTGTGCGTAGATAAAAAGGTCTTGTGATCACATTTAAGTTGTCCCACAAATTTATAGTTAGAGAATACATTCAAAAAGAATCAACAGATTTAGAAAATAATATATGACAGAGGGTCATAAACAGGCCTCAAGTAAACAATATGACAACAGTTGATCATGTCAATTCATGTGCAGAATAAACTAAACAAGAGATATCTAATAAAAAGTCAATTTCTCTTTATATGTAGCAGTAAATGAGCAGATACTATCCCACCTTAATAATTTAAAATAAAAAGATAATTTAAAGTGAAGCATTACGAACAAACAACAAAAATTTCAGTGGAATGCCTATTTTGTGTAGCCTAATGTTACAAACTTTACGTCTTGTAATCATCTTACCCATAGTATAACATTTTCTCACCAGTGGTAAAAGATTTCGTAGGAGTTGAAAGTTGCAAAACAATAACAACTATACTAACAGTACAAATAATGGTTCTACTTGAAAAGAGCCACACTGCGTTGCTATTGAAATTTTGTCTAACTTGGTTGCTCACTTCCACCTCCTTTAGGAGTTTTCGTATTGCCTCTGTATTCATACGTACTTGATCAATTTTTTTTACATGTCAATGGGATATTGTTTAATCAGTTCTTCTAGGTTTATCGTTTAAGTACAACATATTCTAGTAACCAATTAACAACATGTAAAGATGCTTAGTATATGTACTTGATAGAGTATTCTTTTGGTGACAGCGTGTAAAGATGCTTAGTATCTGTACTTGGTAGAGTAATCTTTTGGTGCAATAACTAAACGACGACTCTTTCTGGCACCGCGATACACAATCTCAACAATGTCCATGAACTCCTGTTCATCCTTAATATTTGATAGTTGTTACTCCTATCCAAATTAATTATTCTACAATCAATCGACCTATATCATTTTAATTTTTTTCGATAAGAACATTCTTCAGTACTTCTTCAATAAATTAGAGATGTATACCTCACTTGAATTAGGTTCATCAGTTTCAAGTTATAGCTTGTTAAGACATTTGAAGGTTATCATTTTCAGTATCAGTTGTCCAAAAGTGAAAGATTTCTAACTTGTAACAATTCGAACTCAATGTAATTCTGATGTATAAAACTTACCTCTTAAGACTCAAAATATTGGCGATCTATGTATTCATTTATGATTTATGAAGTGATACAATTCTCAAAATAAATCTGTTAAGAGGCCAACAGGCTGAACAAACCAAAAGCTAGTGCATGGATACAATCATCAATAGAATCCCAGAGCTGGCCAATTACTTAAAGAAAGTGAACTCTTTCTTCTAACTATGGTGTCTGTGCCAGTTCAAGCACACCTCAACTAATTCCATGGGGTATCTTCTACCTCCCACCAACATAGGTACCGGGTAGCTTTGTTAAAGGAACTCATTTTAAAGTGGCTCACAACATAAAATTTGTGCCACCTTTATCCAGAAAACAAAAGGTATTAGTTAAATTAAATGATGGAAAAGGACAAATAACTCCAGCTCAGGTTTATGCTTTAATTAGTTGTGACAAATCAATGTCAATGTACTTGCAAGCTTCATATATTTATATATAGCAGTTAAATCTGTTATTGTAGCTTACTTGTGAAAAAGATCCGCCCATCAACCACCCGAATTCTTGAGTCTGAAGATGTTATAAGCACTTGTGACATACTTCCTGGCACAAACTGTTCATTAAAACATCAGTTAGTAATTAATTCACAAGGTCAAGACACAAATTTACTTGGATTACTTCATCTATGGAAATTTTTTCCCAGCTTTCCATTCTAGATTATCCCAAATTGTGCTCAACTTCTTAAAAGGGAGTTCTTTTTCTTATTCTTTTCAACATTTTAGTATGTAATATGTATGTAAAACTCAGTTCTACACTGTGGAAAAGCCAATATTCTTTGAAAATTGAGTTTTATCTCAAAGGTATTGATCAAATTCACTTTAAATATAATAGCAAGATAGACGGTTTTAGTACTTGCCTTTCCTTCAGCTGCACAAGCTGACAGCGTGGCGTGAGTTTGTGGTTTTGGACTGTGCATAGTGGCACCACCTCGAAACTGCATTGATCACAAAACCCATTATAATATTTCTGAATCGATATGAAATAATGATAAATCATAATTAATTCAAAATAGTATGAGCAAGAAAAAAGGGAGAGTGTGTCACCTGAGGGACACACAGTGTTCCATGCCATGCTCTTCCATATAAAAAAAGGCTCTCCATGGTTGACGCTTGCCTAGTAAGAAAGTATACAGTGAAACAACAATGTTAACTCAAAGAGCTATGAACCAAAAAGACTTGTACAAAATATTTTCATACAGTTATGAACTGCTTATCAGGAATATGTCACTTGTATGATTGTTTTCATGATCCTTTTAGGCGAGCTACTTTGTTCCAGCCTTTCTCTTTCTATTTTGAAACACTTTCGGATGCAGGATCATCAGTAGGACCATCAAACTTGCCGACCATCGATGAACTGATCGGAAAACCAAGTTATGGAGAACAAATGTCACTGAAGTTTTGTACAATTGTTGTATTACATCCAGGAAGAACGGTGAAGCTTGCCAATAGCAAGAATTTTGTGATGATTCAACAACTTAAAGGATTTTATTTTCTCACCTTGTGGATCAAATGTTGTCTGAGCCACCTTTCTCCCCTTCGGTTACCTTTCACCCTCTTGTTTCCTTTTTTTCTCTCTTTCTTTTAAGACTTTGATGTTATGCACATCTGTGATTGATCAAGAAAATTAGCATATCTACATAAGCAACGTGCTTTGTTACTTCCAATAGTACCAGAATTACTTTTATTTTTCGTTAAAGAAAAATATCAAACTTTTCAGATAACAGCTTCTTGTAGGCACATTCTCCTTTATCATGGTGTGGACTTCATTAAATAAGTTCCTCATCTTCTTCTCAAGAATATTCAGGCTACTAGGTACGTTCTCTTTTAAATCTGTATACCTGCTGAAAACACATGCTTAGATTGTAGTTCTCAATGGACATACTACACAAGTCTCCAAAATCTATATACTCTAAAACTATTGAAATATTTAGAATTCATAAGTATTTCTTTACAATATTCCATCAAAGAATGAGTTTAGCCAGTAACATCAAACTCAGACAACGTTGGTAGATTATCCTCCATCTAGAGGAAATTATTACACCTCTTCAGAAGTGAAATTTTAGCAAAAACAATAAAGCTAAATTGGTGTCAAATTGGTTCTTAAAGGTGATATATCGATTGGATCTTCCACAATCAGTTTAGCATCATAGTAATAGATGTTTCATTACTTAGGAGAATAAAACAGCTATAAAGATGCTTCAGCTTACCGTTATCAGTTAAAAAAAAAACTGCTCCAGCTTTAAGAACTTTGGTTCTCTATTGTGACTTTGCTCTATTCTCCCATACTTGATGTTTTCCATGAGCCATTAACATCCAGAATGAAGAGAAGCATATGAAAATAGATGTAATTTAAATTGATAAAATTGTCAAACCAAATATATAGAGAATAATTTTCAATTTACCTTTGTTTTGTATATACTAAGTTTTCATGTTATTTCTATTGCCAGAGATGAAGATTTCTTGATATTGACCTTCTATTATGAAATAAATTCAGCCTGAAAACAGTAGATAAAATTCTTGAATGGAAAGTAATTTACTTAGCGATGATTATGTAAAGCGGGAAAAAATTCAAAATAATAACAAACAATTTATGTACAAATACCTGTGGAGTAGAGGTTTGCATCGGAAACTATTTAATTTCACCCAAGGGTCTATTTAGGCCAGTGCTTTTTGAATGATTTCGTTGTATACTACATTATACATTGAATGATCATCATCGTCATCTAGTGTTAATGGTCGAATTAGCACTTTTACACTATTGGAACTTTTTGCTCGTGATAGGGCTACGTATAGTTATCCATGTGAAAAAATAGGTTCTCGTAAATAAATTCCGACAAAGTCCATAGTTTGACCTTGAGCCTTATTTATTGTCATAGCAAAACATAATCGTAAAGGATATTGTGTTCTTTTGAAAGGAACAGGTAATTTTTCATTTGCTGATGATATCAATGGTATTCTTGAAATAAATGCATGTATATTTTTGAAGTCTCCGCTTGCAACTGTAACACTTATAACATGTTTTTGAAAATCATTACAAATAAGTCGAGTACCGTTGCATAATCCTTCACAAGGATTTAGATTTCTCAATAACATAAGAGGACAATTTTTTTTTTAATGTTAATTTATAGGGAGGTAAACCAGCGGGATGTAGGATGTGTAGAAAATCCTCATACTCACTTTGATCGTTTGCTTGAATAGTTTCATCAAATGCAACATATATTTTAGCATCACCAGGAAATTGAGATATAAGTAAATTATTTATTTCATTAACAAAGTCATTTTTTGTTGTTAAAATTACACGTGAAGTCATGGAAGGTATATTAGAGGAAGAAGTATGAAGATCTGGATAGGTTACTCTAAACAAGAGATCTAACGACTCATTTTCAGAACTGAATGAAATAATGAAACAATCAGGTATTTTAATTTTATCATTGTTATGTGTTTTTTCTATTTCATTTCCCATTCTCAACAAATATTCAAAAAATGTAGGGTCTGTTTTTGCTCGCATATTCTCAGATAATCATAATTTTTCAAGTTGATTCCAAATTTTAGAATATAATAAACTTTCCCGAATAAAATCATTTTTCTTTTTACCTCGAACTACTGGGAGGGTTTGTCTAAAATCACCACCAAAGACGACAACTTTTCCGCCAAATAAAGTATTTGTTTTCATTAAATCTTTCAACAATATATCAAAAGCTTCAAGCAGTTTTTTTTTGGCCATAGACACTTCATCCCACACGATTAATTTTGCATCACGTATTAAAGTTTCAAGTGATCGTTGTTTGCTGATGGTACATGAAAATTTCTAATCTATTTCAATAGGAAACTTAAAACGGGAGTGAGCAGTTCGACCTCCTGGGAGAATTGAAGCTGCAACACCTGAAGTTGTTGTTGCTAAAGCAACAAAACCTCTTGACCATACAACAGCAAATAAAGCTCGATATAAGAAAGTTTTTCGGTTCCTCCAGGTCCATCAATGAAAAAAGCTCCCGATTTGTTGGAAAATATTCTATTAAGAATTGTGTCATATGCTATTTTTTGTTGCGTATTTAGTTTTTTCTGTAGTAGTAAATCCTCTTCTCTAATAATGATATTTCTTTCAAATAGACAATCATTGGCTTCCCTAATAGCTTCTGAAGCTTTTATTTTCTCCGTAATAAGTTTATATTCATTGATATCATGTCCTAGTAAATGTAGAAACTCATTGATATGATTTAAAACCATATATCTAATATCTTTTGCATTTATGTTAGTTAACATTTGAAAGTGTTCTGAAATTGGACTTTCGAATTGCCATCCATCTTAAGTAAATCTTCATACAATTTTGGGCCTCTGACGTTCATCAATAATAATCAAAGGTAATATCTTTCTCCTTCTGTTGGATGAGATGTCACTACACGACTAATAACAGAACATTGTTTTCGACGTGTCCACATTTTATATGTTGGTGACCATACAAAATATTCAGGAAATTCTTTATATAATAACGATAGTTGCATAGCATCATGATTCGTTTTGTTCATAGTAATGAATTCAGTTAACATTGTTTTTCCCACCATTGGATTGTTTAAAATTTTATCAACTTTGTCAACACTTTTAAAAGAAACAAATTGTTGTCCTTTCAAATGTAATTGTAGATGGCATACAGCTGGAGTCATCTCACTTATTGGAAATCTAAATAATCGCCAGACAGCCTCAGAAGGTGAAATCCATCTACCGGATTGATATTCTTTTATTTCATCAATATCTGTATCAATATCACTACTATGTATTTGAAAAGTAATTTTGTCATGGCCTTTAAAAATGTATTTATAGATGTATTTGACAACTTTGATATCAGAAAAAACTTCAACATTCACATGACAGTTATATTTGCATAACAAAAAGGGATTATATGGAACAACCCATGAATTATCTAGGAGAAAGCCGTTTTTTTTTTATACATTCTGTAGTTTTTCTTCTCTTGTATATTGGATATGAATTCTTCCCTTTAGATGTTTGTTCAGCAAAATCTTTTGGATACTTAAATTTACGACAACTTTTTTTTTCATGCAACTATTTGTGGGATTTACTTTACCACAAGGTCCATGTATCATATTTTTAGTAGCAAGTGAATATAAGTTACGATCTTTCGCAAAATCAGGTAATTCAGCACAGACAAATTTATCATAAGATTCAGGAGACAGTAATTTGTGCTCATTAGAAAGTATAATAAGGAAATGAGCATGAGGAAGACCACATTTTTGAAATTCTATAGTATACATGAAAGAAACAACTTTTCCAAAAATTTGTCTCTTCAGTATGTCCTTTTTTAATTCTTCTACTTTTGCTCTGAATGTCCTACTTACCAAATCAGTCCTGTTTTGAACCTCATCGACAAACATTAGGTGTTCCTTTATTTCTGGCCAAGATGGATTGCAAGTCATAGTTATAAACAAATCAGGTTTTTCAAAATGTTGTACTAATGCAATAGCATCCATATATCGTCGGTGCATATCTCTATATCCTCCTATAAAAGTAACAGGAAGAAAGTTTTTATTTTCAATTTTAGATGCTTCTCTTTCTCCAGATTTCAAAATATCACGGATTCCTTGTAATACCTCAACTCTAAATAAATCTTGGTTCAATGAGAAAAAGTCTAATCTTTGTGTCTCCAGCTTTATATATACGTCTACAATAAATTGTTGAAATATTCTTCCACAATGTAGTACCTCATTTATTTTATCATCTCTCATTTGGAATTTATAACAATAATATTCACGGCAAGATACTGTATCCCTTTTTTTTTTTTTTTTTTAGCGAGGCAGCTTCCATATCAAGAAATTGATCTATTAAATACATATTTGATACACTGGGCAATTGCTCATGTTCACAATGAGCTCTACTTCTAGTCACATTAGTTATTCGAATAATTCTTTTGATGCCACATTTCCATCCTTTCTCTCCATATGGAAACAATAGTGGATACTGTAGCGGATCATAACATCCATAGTAATAGTTTACTAACTGAATTCTATTACTGTGAGTATAAATTCTAATATGGGGTGCTGAAATAGAATGTGTTGAATTTTCTTCAACCCATATTCCTGCAATCTCTGAGGTAGTAGGTAAGTTGTAGGTTCTTTGGTCTAAGGTTGAGTCACATGTAAGTGCAATATAAAAATTTGATAAGTCTGGAACATTTAGAAGAGATCGGAGGAAAGTACTGTATGGATTCACTTTCAATATGTTCATCAATTTTTGTACTATTAATTCACTAACTTTATTTGAGCAGGCCATTCTGTTAGAAAGTTCATTGTCGTTATCATAAAAGTATAACTATAAATTTTGAGGCTTCTCATTTGAAGGAACCAAATCATCTATAAAATGATACATCTTTCCTTGAACCTTGAATGTGTAAATACCAGAGTTTCTTTTCGCAAGCTCTTTATCATATTTAATACCCAATGAAGTAAATGCAAACATATTGTTGTATGTTCTGATGTACGTGCAAAAATTTTATGATTTTTCAA
Organism: Capsicum pubescens; assembly: GCA_030864215.1. NCBI lineage: Eukaryota > Viridiplantae > Streptophyta > Magnoliopsida > Solanales > Solanaceae > Capsicum > Capsicum pubescens. The sequence continues at coordinate 230,451,734 of CM061547.1, read as the reverse complement.
TTTTTTTCAAAATATAACTTTGATAATTCAGTCGGCATTTTATGTGATGTTAATCTTATTGAACCACTACCACAACAAAATCCAAGAGGCTCGTATTCAAACCTTTTTACACCACAATATTGACAATTTGAAACTTTTTTTAAATCAACATATTCGATTCGTTGTTCGGTTGTAGCTAGATACAACTTTTTGTGCGTTGATTATCTGAATTAAAAAGAAGTTTCATTATAGAAAGAAGAGCATGGATTCATACACAACATAGATGGTATTGTACTACAATATTTGTATGAACCTTTGGTCGCAACTTTATTTAGGACCCGCCCACTTAGGTTAGATGCGCTGGATGTGCCTCCTTATATGCAAACAACCATATATCACAAATAATAATGCACACAATAAATATGCTGATAGGGAAAATGTAGTGTCGAGGCAAAGTTTACCTATTTCGTGAATGACAAATGGATTGTGGATATCTTTTTTTTTGCTGGATTATCTTGGAATACAGTCACACATGGTTGAGGGCAGACATCTGATACCAATAATAGGCAAGATATTTCATACGTGCCTCTTTTGCTAGTAGTAAAAGCCTAAGTACTATACAAATAAAAAATATGTCGTATGTAAATGTGAGTGTCATAGTATCACCTTTTTCATAAAGTGGAGGCAGTTCTTGTATGGTAAAAGTTGTTGACTCTCCTAGCCCTGGGTTGTATCGAGAAGATGTTGGTTGGTTTGATGTACTTCCTGATTTAAAAATAATTCTTCGTCACAATAAAGCAAGCAAAATACATCAAAATAGAGGAATGTAATGTGAAAGTGGAGCTACCTGTTTCATAAATTAGAAAAGGACTGCATATATGTTTTCCCTTTTCTATATTATCGGCTGATGTTGCCACACATGATTGAGGGTGAACAACTGGAGACAAAAACAAACGCAGTATTTAGAAGCGCAAATTAGTTGTCAGTAGGCGTGACATAAAACAAAAGACAAATGAAAATAGCCACCGTAATATTACCTATTTCAGTCGGTAGAGTCGATTCTCATATGGTAAGGGCACTTTGTTTTGGGAATCCTATTTTTGCAGTAAGACGATGTTGATTCGTCACGGATAACAGCAGGTGGATTTTGAAGAAGGTTACCCTCCACAAAAGCTTTTTTTCTCATACATCGCGCCAGTAACAAATCTTCTCTTTTACCAGCAGATACGCGGTTATATGTATCACGACGCTTGAGTTGTGCCGTAGCTTTCAATTTTTTTGTGTACGAATATTTGTTTGATTTATTTGAATCCATTACCCCTACAGATTTAAAATTCCAATTTTAGTCAATATTTACAGCCCAAGTCTGCAATGGAATACTTAAAGAAGTGCAAAAATTATGTTCAACATTTTCCTACTCAAACTATTACTGAGAGAACAACAACAACAACAACAAACTCAGTGTATTCACACATAGTGGGGTCTGGGGAGGAAAATTATTACTGAGAGACCAGGAACAAATTATTAATAAAAATAATTAAGAATAACAAAAATCAAACACTTGATGAATTAAAACCAAAAGAAACTGGTTAATGCAAAGTCATCTCTTTGGGAAATTTTGTCAAACACGTAGATGTCAAAACAGACACTAAATTTTTTGTCCTATAAATTGATACTATCAAGTAGAAATAAACATATACAAAATGACACAAACTCAGAGAAATGGCTAAACCACAAAATCATTAGCTCAAATTTTTCTGAATTCGAAACTAACCTTAGAATAAAAAAACAAAGAGATGGATGATGAAGGAAGCCAAGAATTTTCAAACAGAGATAATGGATGAAACTGTGGGCAACAATATACGTGGAACAACTCAGAGAAATGACTAAACCACAAAATCATTAGCTCAATTTTTTCTGAATTAGGAACTAACTTTAGAATGAAAAACAGAGAGATGGATGATGAAGGAAGCCAAGAATTATCAAACAGAGATATGGATGAAACTGGGGCAGCAATATACGTGGAACAATGTTAAGTAGTATAAGAGAATTTATTGGACAAAATTACCCTCAGCTATGCTAGGCAGGCATGTTGACCTCCTGCCTGGTTGAGCTGCTTCACTGGCTCTTATAGTATAAGAGAACTAGGGTATCGTGCTGCGCTTCGCGCGATCATGAAAAATGTATTAATAATTGATTTTATAGATAATTATATTTTTATTATAACGTGCATAATTATAAAATATTGTACGACATATTATTATCTAAATTTTCATTTGAATTATATTTGATTAACCTTTTTAGAATATTTACATATAAAAGGATTAACCTCATTTCGTAAATGAGGTTATTGCAATTTCGAAAATGATATATGAGAAGCTTTTAAGAAAAAAAAGTAATATAAAATGTACAATGAGAGAACATAAAACACTTGATATACAAGAAAAGTTTTGTTAAGTATTTAGAAATTTTATGAAGCTACGCACTAAGCCAATGTATTAGGTAATAACAGGTTGTGCAGTCACCCTATTGTCTCTGGTATTCCCTGATTGCACCAAAAAGATAACAAAAAAGTACCATCTCCGCTTAAGGCTGTGTATGTTTCTCCTTTTGTCTTCAAAATTGTGTTGTTACCACCTCCGCTTAAGACTGTGTATGTTTCTCCTTTTGCCTTCAAAATTGGATTTTTTCAAACAGTCCACCAAATGGCCCGACCTTGACGTATGATATTACATGTTGTAGAGATTTCTTACTAAGCCTCTGATTGTTGCAACCATACAAGAGCTAAATGATTGATTTGGGCATGATCAAACTCATGCCAAGATCTCTTTTTATATCCTTATGACTAAAAAACATGGGGCGAGCAACATATCTCATGCAAAATTAAGTCGTTCACCTAGATTCATAAATTTTTCTTGCATATAGAAGGTAAAACAGAGAAGCTATTTGCAAGGGAAGTTGCTAGGAATCTAAGATTGTAAATCTTGTTGTCTCTGTTTTGAGGAGTTGGCAAAATTTTCATAGAAAGAGACTTGTTCCGAAATCCGTATGTTAAAAAGCACGGGGCGAACACCAATCCTCATGAAAAATAAACTCATTCACCTAGATTCATAACTTATGCTCTTATATCACGGTAAATGAGATAAGCAATTTGTAATGGAAGTTACCGGGGGATCCAAGATTGTTAATCTTGTTGTCTCTGTTCCAAAATGTGCTCTTCCTACCTCAACTGTTTTTCCCTACACAAGAAATTACAAGCAAAAAAATAAACTAGCACAATTTAACCTTACAGGAAAATAAATAAATAAACACAACAAATAATAAGAATACCTTTTTTCTTTTTTTTCTTTTTTTCCTGTGGCTGTGTGTGTTGAGAGGGTTTAATAATAAGAATACCTTCGTTCTCTCCTCTTCATTTGTATATATGATATAGGCATTAGCAGTGCGATGCTTAACAAGTTGTCTTGCAGCACCAAACCAACATATCATGAACTAAAGATTTAGCCAAACAAAAACTCAAAAAGTATATAAATGCTGAAACATCACATGATCGTAAATGATCATAATAACATATGTAAGCTTGAAAAATGTTGTACTTGTAGGATTTCTTTAACATCACATTTAAATGTCAATCAAAGAAGAAATTATGTCAAATACCTTATTTCATCGTCGTTAACTTCTCACAAAAAATAAAGAATCTTCGACAAATGATCAATAATGATATAGTTCCATTCGGATGACATATAAGCGAAAAATACCTGGAACTTTAGGTGAAGTGCATCCAGTGGACCTTTGGGCTTATTTTCTGCACCTTGCTGTGATCATTAAATATCAAAAGGGTTTAGGTGATCATTCTATTAATATAATCTATGTTGGTCGGATTCGTCAAAAATATCAAATGGGTGCGTGTCGGATTTGTTAAAAATCCATAAGCAAAGATACATACATTGTAACCATGTAAAACTAAAATAACCATCGAACAAGCATCGGCATAGACAACAACTATTGAAATACGATGTTATGCACCATCAAGAATTCAATTTTTGAACCCAAATCTTAACTTGTCAGGACACTGAATCTGTTACTTGAGATCAATGGGGAGAAAAAGTTTATGTTATCTTTCCCGTTTTTAGTTTGTATGATCTTTGAACCTGTTGTTATCATAAGGCCTCAAAGAGGAAAAATACCTTTACAAGAGCCCAGTCAGCAGAATAAAAAAAAGCACGTTAGGTAATTTGAAAGACATGAGAAGCTAGAAGTTGTAAAACAGCAGATATATAAGACAAAATGAAAGATTGTAACGTTTTAATTAATATGGAATGTGAAATGTGTAACATGTGTAACAGTCAGTCCTTATAGGACTGTTTCTCTAATAAATGTGTGTATTATCTTAATTTTTTCACCAAAAAAATGAGTAAAAAAATTCAAAAAAATGAGAAAAAAAAAGATAAATACAAATGTTGGCCTCATAGACATGCCACATTAGCAGATTAACGAGGATTACTCTCCTACATATTTACTTTATTTTGACATAGTTTATTTTAACAACTTTATAACATTATTTTTTAAACGATTTGACAGTTATTTTCCATCAATAAACAGTTATTTTTCACTTAGACATCATGCTTGACTCTCTTTTACATAATAAATTAACGTTCTTATTCTCTCACATTTTTTAACTTTGACACGCTCTTTTAACAAATTGGTAACACATTGTTTAGACATGAATAACAATTATCTTTTTTTCATATTAAAAATTTATTAACGCCTAGATATCATGCCTATATGATTAATTATATTAACACAAATAATTATTTGTCTCTGCATGTTAATCACATTAATCAACTCTTTAATAATCAAGAGGCTAACTTGGGATCATTATGTGCTAAGTGACACCCAATGTGTAATACGTTTTGAGTCTTAGGAAACATAGCTTTATTTTATCAAGACCACAAAATCAAAATAACAAAGTTCAATGTCTCTTGGACGATAGATGGGATGATAGATATTACTAAAGATGTTAGTTTTATCCTTGTCTTAGAACGCCTTTAAAGTTAACAACTAGGCTAGGTGGGGTGGAATGGATAGTCATTCGAAAGTGATGATCTTCAGAGACATTACACGATATTCAACATTGTTAATTGTTTAAGAATTCGGCTAGTGGGTCAGATAAGGATTAAACAAGTTAGGGTTCTGATCCGAATAAAACCAAAACTTTCCTTTGTTTTTTTTTTCAAATTTATTCTGTTATTTACTTTACATGTTCATTTATTTGGATTAGTTAGTTTATTACATAAGCAGTCCCCTTTGTTGTAATTTATGTTATTTCTCTCTCCTCGTTTGTCTTATTTACGTATTTTATTGACTTTATCACTTAGATAATTAATAGCTAAAACAATTAAGTTAGATGTTCATTTATTAATATTTTATCACTTAAGTTAATAAAAAAATGACCCTTATGTAATGCCCCGAGATCCCATCTCGTGACGTCACACGGTGCTTATGGACCCGAAGGACCATAAGCTAATCCTTTACTGATATCTGTACCTGTACACTGTATAATATCTCAAATAAATACGAAAACTGGCCATAAGGTTCAACACATCTATACATACTCAAACTAAAAACTAAATACTAATACATCAACATCCGTATGAAAAACCTCTAAACTATCTGAACTATGGAGTTGATGGGACATGTCCCCAACTAACTCTGTCAACTGAGAATATAAATAAAATCTGATGTAATAATAGTAAACTGAGATTCGTCCTCGAAGGAAGAGGACTCACTGCTACTGCTTCTAACTGGGATTGAACTGTTGAGGAAACTCTGAATCCTGTGCCTCTGAAACTATGGTGTCAAATAAAACATCATAGCACAAATGCGTCAGTACAAAATGTACCAAGTATGTAGACGAGGTAAGGCTAAATTCAAGGTCTCATGCATGCACAATGTATAAATGAATAATCATGAAAACGTCGCATGAGAACACATACATGAATGCACAGGTCATAATCACAATTATCACAACTCTAGAGACTGAAACTTAGATACCACTTTTCTACAAACTGAACTCATTATTGACACTGAGATACTGAATCACTGACTCATCTGATATTGATAATTGGGAAATATGGATGCACTTTCATCAAGGAGTGTGTTCTGAAATCTCTGAACATACTGAGATTACGAGTATTTGAAGCTTCTGAAATGGATAGCAACTCTATCTAACAGGTTGTCTTTGAGTTTGTGGATAACAATACTTCTTCATAAATGATTTTTGAGATCGGCTTATCCAGAAATGGATCTTCGAATTAGCAAGTAATCATACTTAATGGCCTGTATCTAACAGCCATAAATTCTGTACACTGAACTGAGCTCTTTCTTGAAGTCTGAGACTGATTCTGAAATTGAAACCGTGGGAAGTAGTTACTTAACCGACATGCCCCTACTATCTCTTAGGGGTCCAACCTCTAACCCCGGTTGGAAGGGTATCAATACCGTACCACGGGTAAAGAAATTATCTTTATATGACCCTCATCTATCAGGTCCTCATACGAGAATGGTGGAGCCCTCATCTAATAGATCAAGCCACCTCATCTACCCTCATCTAGCAGGTATAATGTCTCTCATCCACCCTCATCTAGCAGGTATGATATCTCTCATCCACCCTCATCTAGAAGGTGTGATGTCTCAACCTACGCTGGCTACGTAGTTCTAGAGCACAAGGATCGCATCTAAGGATCACACCCTTCACTAGTAGGTGAGTCCCCTTCCTTGAGCTCGCTCGATGCTAGTTTCTACTCCCAACTGGAAGACACTGATTTGATTCTTAACTGAATTTAGACTAAGCTGAATCTGATAATGATTATATTTCTCAAGAGATCTGACTGAGTTACGCTGAGATTACTTAGTTTTGTATTTGACGAAAAGGTATCGAATCATAGCATTTGACTGATGATGCAGATATTACAGAGATAACTAAGATTACTGAGCTTTATTAAGCTTTGTACTCGTCTAAGGATACAGAGTTCCACAGCTCACTGAGTTATGAGAATCATGGCTCAATTGGAATTATCGAGAAAATAACACGGGCTCTAGACAACAGCTCAATTTTCGGGTATAAATACCCCCAGGATTCGATAATATAAAAGTGAAACCTAATCATTCTTGCATCATCATCACGATCATCCATTCATCAACACAGGCATTCATTCATCATCATAATCATTCATGCATTATCGCAATCATTTATTCATCGTCACCATCACTAATGCATCATCACAATTATTAAAGCATCTTCTCCAAGTAATTAGAAATCATAACATACTTTTCCCCTCAAAAATCCTTAAAGTATCGCATCAAGCATTTTGGAAACATAAACCTCTATTTATCATCATGATCATAAAAGGGTCACTTTAAGCATCTTGGAATAATAATCATATAATAACATAGGGGAAACATGCTATTAGATCAAACTCCATTCAATAAGGTTTTACCTCAACCATTTCATACCTATATCAGTCTTAACATGTGTTTGGGTATCACATCACTTAGGAGAATTCACACTATCATGTCATACCTTACTTTCTAATCACTTGACATGTATTAAAAACTTAGAATATAACAAAGATCCCACAATTTGGGAATTTACAACCATCACATCTCCACTCACTCACTAGGGTCCTTCAACAAACACTAGACATGCACAGGTTCGCACTTATTTGGGGATTCCCTACTAGCATGGAATAATTCATTCACTTAGATATTTTATCAAACACTAGGCATGCATAGACTAGCTCACAATTTGGGGCTTCCTACTCAACATGCTATAATGGACCATATTCTTCTTCTAAGCTTTTATCAACCTATGAACAACAAAATTTACATGTTTCCACTCATATATTATCATAGATTCATAAAAACCACATAAGTATCCCATCTTGGAGGTCATTCAACATCAACAACAAGTACATAATCTATTTACTACACAAATACCACATACTAAGGCCAAGGCTTGATAATCTTGTAGACAAACATGGACCACAACTCAATCATACCAAGAACATCAATTTCAACTCACAAGAATCATTAAAAATTCATAAACATTAATCTTGGAGATTTAGAAAAAGGTACTTGAGATTCTTGGATGAAAGGGACCCAAGAATCAACATCTACATACCTGGGAATTTCTTTTGTTGAAAGCCTTCGGAAGAATTCTTGATTTTTGTTCTTGATTCTCTCTAAATTTTTGGTGGAAGAAAGAGAATTTTTTATTTTGGAAACCCTAGTTTTGGGTGAAAGAATAGAAAAATAAAGTTGAAGGCCCTTGGCCCGGTATTTATAGAGCTGGGGAAGGATGTGGAAAAGACCAAAATGCCCCTTTAAAATTTGTCTAGAAAATTCCGATCGGGGTATGTGACGGTCGATCTGACGGTCCGTCAGAGGGACTGACAGTCCACCAAGTCATTCGTAACTCGAGTGCCAAAAATGGGACATTCTGCCTCGATGTGATGGTCAAAGTGATGGTCCATCAGGAATCTGATGGTCCACCAGATTGTCCGTCACTCGAGGGTCAGGAATGGGCTATTCTGTTTTGACCTGACGGACCCCTTGACGGTCCATCAAATTTTTTATGGTTCACCACTTTGGCCGTAACATGATGACTGAAAAAGGAAGCCACTTACTTGGCTAATAGTACACTTGATGGTCCACCAAAGACTTGGCGGTCCGTCAGATCGACCGTCAAACCTGCAATTCCGATAACGCTCAATAAAATGGCCATAACTTCTTCGTCTGATGTTGGATTTTGATGAAATTGGTATCGATGGAAATCTTGTTCAATGATATACATGATTAAAAGTATAAATTAGAGAAATTACACACGATTCAAAGTGTTTCATACTTGAGAAGATATTTTTAAAAGTTTTAGACTCGGATTTTTGGTTTACCGAAAATGCTCTAAGGCTTAGACTAGGAGAGAACTTTGTGGGGGTATTAGAACTTATTTGATCATGTATAATCCCCACATAAAATAGGAATTCGGCTGGGAACCACCTTTGAGGATCTCAAAAGGGACCTAACACTTTTCTTTCGAGGTAATTTGAATCTTTACCTGAATTTCTAGTGAACTAGGACTAAATAAAAAAATAGATTCGTAGTTAGCCTAGACCAGTTCCCTAATGCACCTTAATACATTAGGTGGAAACTCTTCACATTTCCTTCAAAACAATCTCAAAAAGAGTGATCACGTCGAATCCCGCTTTTTGGGAGAAAAAATAGGGTGCGATAGAATGGCGACTCTGCTGGGGATATTAGGTTCTAAACATTATGAATTTGTGCTTTATATAGGATTCTCTCTATGTGTTTTTATATTTGTGTAATAATGTGTACTAATGTGGGAAGTGAGGTTGAGATGGTTTGGTTATGTGATGAGGAGGGGCACGGATGCCCCAGTTCGTAGGTGTGAGAGACTAGCATTAGATGGTTTCAAGCGGGGTAGGGGTAGACGAAAGAAATACTGGAGAGAAGTGATTAGATATGACATAGAGCAGTTACGTCTCACTGAGGACATGACCCTGGATAGGAAGGTTTGGAGGAAAAATACTAGGATAGAGGGATAAAGTGGGTGGGTGAATCGTAGTCCGTAGTTAGGAGGGTTTTGGTGTCTTTTGTTTGGTATTGTACATTACTTTTATGGATATTGTATCTATGTTAGTTTTATCATGTTTCATGCTTTGAATATTTTTGTATATTGTCCCGTGTCTTGAGTCGGGGGTCTATCGGAAATAGCCTCTCTACTTCTTTAGAGGTAGTCGTATGGACTGCGTATATTCTACGCTCACCAGACCCCACTAGGTGGGAATATACTGGGTTTGTTGTTGTTTTTGTCTCATTTTATTGTTTATTTACCTCATGATTTATTAGTCTTTTCTCTTTTTCCCCTTTTTATGTGTTCTTCATTTATCTCTATGTCTATCCCTTTCCCTTTTACCCCTTTTATTACTTATGTGTCATCATGTTATTTGTATATTACTTAGTATGTCATTTTTGCTATGTGCTATGTGTTACTGCTTTATATAACTAGCATTCGGCTCATACTTTCCGCCACTTGAAACCTCCTTTATTTTCTTTTACGAACAGTTGCATGGTTGCATAGACGTTCTAACCTAAAATATCCTTTGAGAAATTCCTTGTGGATCGGTCTATCAGCGGTGTGTCAACAGTCATAAGCTTTCTTACTCTCGAGTTGTCCACTCGAGAGAACCATGTCATAAACCCACTCTTGTCCTTTAGATCGTGGCTACATATTTCTTTTATTACGGAATATGTGTCCCATTTAACTTAGGATGCCTTGGTATCCTTGATGTGCTGAATGTTAGTCTCATTCAAAGTCCAAAGAGGTTCACGACCTCAAAAGGACGCACAATTATTTTCTATGTGTTGAATTTCTATGTATGTAATATCTATCTTGTTGTTTAGTTATTGTCTTAGTCATTCCTTTCTCTTAGTGTCCCTCAATTCAGAGCTCTTTACTCTTAACATTTTTTTCAGGTTAGGGACCTACAATGCACTCTTAGGGTCTAGTCAAAATCTTCCCTTCAATCTACCCTTCTGACTCATCCATTAGTATGCTAATCATCACTAGGCTCAACTCTCGCTTTGTTATAGGGTTTTAGTCTCATTTGTTATCTTTTAGTACAACTTATCATTTTAGGACATTCTTTTCCTAATATTTCTAACGCTTACATATACTGTCCTACTACGATTCTTAGACATTAATAACATCATATTCTTGGCGTACTCTAGCTTTCACAATCTCTAATTTGCATATAGCTCTTATAACTTCTATTCACTCTGAATGAGCATAACTCATTATTTTCGAATGAGTAAAATATTCATCCTAGACTCCCGTGCATACTCTTTGTTTCTAATCATAAATTCTTTCTTCTAAGGTTGACTAAAGTTGAACATAAAAAATGGCCAGTCAAGTAATGTTTATCGATCTTGTCAATAGCGACCATAAGCATGAGACTTTGGGGTGGCTTCATAACGAAGTTATTTCAAGCATCATAAGGATGGAAGGAAGAATAGAGAGAATTAGGGGAATAATGACTGATCTCCGAGGTTCAGCTGAGATGCCACCAATTTTCCAGAGCCATTATCTGAAGCTGATTTCATTGCTCCCACCTACACCATGTTGCCTCCTATATTGATGACCTTACCCACACCTGATCGTGAGGTGCAATCTTCTTTAAGTCGGTATTCAGTTGCAATGCAAAAAACACTCAATAGATTGACAGCTATGGCAAGAAGAATAAACGGTAAGACAAATTCCTAACCATAAGGCAGGGTCATCTTAACAGCCTGAGATGAATAAGTCGCCCAAAGATAAGGAAGAAGACAAGGATAGAATTGAGGACTTGAACTTTCCATTATATGATGGATTTGGAAATCCGCATTCCTATTTGAAGGCCTACCATGACGAACTAGCGATCATAGGGCTAAGCGATGATCTTAAGAGGAAGCTTTTTGTTAGTTCACTTAAGGGTCCAGCATTAATGTGGTGCGCAGAGAAAGACACTTTCAAGTGGGCCTCTTGTAACCATCTGGCAAATGACTTTATTAGGCGGTTCGATAATAAGCTTAAGAGGAAGCTCAAAATTGAGACTGATTTAGTCGAGTCATAGTCTAAAGACAAGGGGAAGACGATCATCGATGAGACATCCAAATCTCCAAAGTCTGAAGTAAGCATACTCCAACCTTAACTAATAAAGTACCCATCTCCAGAAATCATCTCAACATCCAATCATGTCCAAGCCTATTATCCCCAGTCCTTCACAGGCTATTTGGTACCCATCTCCATTTGTTGCTCTAACATCAAACTACCTTCCAATGCCTTATCAAAATCCACCAACAAACTAACAATTCAACCAATCCACCAAACCTCAACATAAGCTTTAGAAAGATCCACCGAAATAGTACACTCCTCTAAATGAACCCATAGAACAGTTGTATGAACGACTCAATAAGGCGGACTACCTCACGCCCATTGTTGTCATACATTGTGATCCTAAGTCTCGATGGTATCTTCCTGATCAATTTGCTCCTATCACTATGGGATAAGAGGAAATCCCACTAAGGCGTGCTTTGCCTTGAATAACATGATCCAAAAGTTGATTGATGCCAAAGTGATAAACGTGACGGGGTCAAATTTTGATGAGGATTGATTTTCTAAGATTGACTTGCACTTGTTGACAATGGTGAAGAGGATTTCATGTTTATTCTCCGCTCTAGGATCTCAAACATTTGAAATTCCTTCAAGTTTTACAATTTGCAGTTTTCTTTCATGTTTCCTTTGCTAATGTAATTTGAACTACGATTGACCTGATTCCCCTATGGATACGTAGGCACTCATTTAATGAGTTTGGTCTCACCATAATAAAACTTTCTTTTCCCTGCTTTATCATTTTTCTGTACGGAGTTGGATGAATCAACAATATGATGTGAATCAACAAATCTAATATTCAACAAAAAAGTCGACTTTGTTCATTTCCTGGCTTACTATATTCTTTACAATTGCAATTTCAAATTCAACATAATGCTCTATCACTGTCCTATTTTGTGTGTTCGGAGCTCAAATCTTTACTCCTAGAACAATTACTAAGCCCTATCCTTCATCCTAGATTGCCTTTGTTTTACATTTATTATGTTTTGAACTTATATATACTATATTGTGACTTTCGTTTGGCCTTGTTTATTTTGTTTAAAGGTTGTCTAGCATTTGAACATCGATCTTAATTATATCTGTAATATGATAAATATGCTAAATATTCGAAAAGACTCCATCCCTCTTTCTTCTCGCCTAAGACAAAACATCGTACCTCCGTGTCCTCACCTTACTCATACACCCTCTCAACAATTTCCTTCTGCCCATGGGAGAGTTGATTTAGATACACGTCATCGAAGGCTTCATGACCTAGAGAAAATGTTGGATGAGAAACTGCATTCTAAAGGTATTTACGACTCGAGGTATGAGAAACTGTGTCTACACCTAAAAGTCAATTTACCTCCAGGATACATAGTTCCAAAGTTTAATAGGTTTGATAGGCGTGGAGATCCAATCACACATTTAATGGACTATTATGGAAGAATAGTTGGCAGAGGACATAATGAGGTCCTTCTGATGAAATTATTTGTTCAAAGCATATCAGGAATGACACTCACTTGGTTCGCCCAACAAGATTTCGACAAATGGTGTAATTGGGAAGAATTGACTCAAGACTTTGTAAGGCAATATAAGTTTAATATCAACATCGGTCCAACAATGTGGGATTTGCTTGAGGTAAAAAGAATTGTCCATGAATCTTTTGAGGAATATGCAATACTGTGGCGATTGGAAGCTTCTAAGATACATCCTTTTGTGCCTGATAAGGAGTTGGTTCAAATTTTCCTCAAATCACTAGAGGGAATCTACTTTCAGAAAATGTTCTTCCTAATCGGTCACAGTTTTGAGAGTCGAGTTTCTATTGGAAAGAAATTAGAATATGAAATTTGAGCGGGGAGAATTATTGATGTTTTTACAAAGATGGACACTTTTCAATTTTTGCAAAGATGGCCACTTTTCAAATACCAAAGAGTCCATTCGAGAAAGGAGAAGAGGTTCATGACCCTCCACACCTCAGACACAAGACTATCAGAATAATGAAGGGATTCATGCTGTCGTTGGTTCTCGTGGGTTACATATTGAACCTTATGACTCATAAGATTCTCAAAGCAAGGATTTTCAAATCCAACCCTACTTTCTCCAGCAAGGTTCTTAAAATGACGCTTCTCAAATGCAACCCAACTTTCAACAAGGACCTTATCTAGTACACAATGGTTTCCAACAATCAGAGAGAGTAAGGTCTCGATATTTTACTCTTTTGACTGAGCCCTTGGTGAACATATTCGAAAGATTAAGGGCCCAAGGTATCATGGAACCAAGGAGAGGATGGATCCTTTTACATCCATCCCTCATTTTGACCCATCTAAAAATTGTACTTATCACTAAAACATTCAAGGTCATGATATTGAGGAATGCTCGGCGCTAAGGTACAAGATTTAGAATCTGATTGAAAAGAAAAAGATAAAAGTGCGACGAGACCCAATAAGCAATGATCTTGTTACTACGGGTGATATCTTTGTTCAAGGTGATCCGGCAAAAGTATTTTCAAGACTTTCATGAAAGAAGCGTAAAGCACATCAAATGAATTGATGTGCAAACATTTCCTATTTTCCTTCTTTGATCCTTCTTATGAACAATAAAATTTTCTCGTTTACATTTCCTTGTACTCATGAACTTCGTTCAACCTGACTTCCATTTGGATACGTAGTACACCCACTCTGGGTCCAGTCTGGATCTAATAAAACATTTTCTTTCCACTCTCTTTCAAATTCTCACACATCCAAAGTGACAGGCTAATAGGCCAAACTCTTGGGAATATAAAGGCATATTATAATTGAGGTTTCGATGTTCAAATGTGGGACAACTATTTCTCTTGTACTAATGTTTTCTTTGAGTGGTACAGGAATATGAGACTCCAAAGACAAAACTGGGTAGAATTTTTGAGGTTTCAAAAAAACCTCAAAAAATTTCACAAGTAAACAATACATCAATTCACAATGACGTGCGAAAGGCACCTCTCATTCTAAACTGGGGCAGAAATTTTGAGAATTTCTCAAAAATTTTACCATGATGAAGTACAAGTTCCAACGGTCCTTGAAGCAGAAACAACGACCAAGGAGTCAAATCGAGCAAGGTACGAATCAATATTTCTTTTCGACTGATGATTTTCATTGAGTGAAGATAATATGTACTAAATGCAACAACGATGTTGTGATATCATCAAAGAGGCTAGTATTACATCCCCAATAAAGGAAATGAGCTAAGTTGTTCTATCTCATAACTTTGACAATATTCAATTTGATATTAAGTTATTAAACAATATTGGGTTTCTGTAGAACTTTAATCAATAATATTGGGTTTCTGTAGAACCTTATTGAACAATATTGGGTTCGTTTAGAACCTTAATCAATAATATTGGGTTCCTATAAAACCTTAATCAATAACATGGGTTCCTGTAGAACCTTAATTAATAATATTAGGTTCCTGTAGAACCTTAATCAACAATATTGGGTTCCTGTAGAACCTTCATCACAATATTGGGTTTCTGTCGAACCTTAATCACAATATTAGGTTCCTGTAGAACCTTAATCAACAACATGGATTCCTGTAGAACCTTATTCAACAATATTGGGTTCATGTAGAACCTTATTCAATGATATTGGGTTCTTTTAGAACCTTAATCAATAACATGGGTTCCTGGAGAACGTTAATCAACAATATCAAATTCCTGTAGAACCTTATTAAACAATCTTGGGTTCCTATAGAACCTTAGTAATATGGGGTTTCTGTAGAACCTCCCATAATATTGGGTTCCTGTAGAACCTTATTAAACAATCTTGGGTTCCTGTAGAACCTTAGTAATATGGGGTTTCTATTGAACCTCCCACAATATTGGTTTTTGTAGAACTTTATTAAGCAATCTTGGGTTTCTGTAGAACCTTAGTAATATTGGGTTCCTGTCGAACCTTAATCCACAATATTGGATTCTCGTAGAACCTTAATCAACAATGTTGAGTTCCTGTAGAACCTTAATAGACAACATTGGGTTCCCATAGAACCTTAATTGAACAATATTAGTTTCTTGAAACCTTACATTTTTCATGCCCTAAATCGCATTCACATTCGATCTTTCAAAACCTTTCCAATCTTGTCTATTCAGGCTATCATTATTCAAATCCTACCTCTTATTTTCACACTTCTTTTTACGTAACTGTTCAATCCAATTCACTTCCATCACAACAACCCACGATATCATATATAATGCCCCTATCTTTATCATTAACAATCTTTAAGAATATTGTTCATTCCTAAATCTAGAACTACAAACGGCCAAATTCTCGTAAAACCATAGATATGTAGGCAATTTGAAACTGAAGTCTCGGCCACACTATTTTTAAAACCTCCTCCTGTTGATTTAATTTTAATGAATCTTTCTCGGTCGGACAAAATTGACTACTATGTCAACTTTCATTGTTTGACAATTCTTTTATCATTCCTAAGAAACGAAGGGGTAGCTGTTGACACCCAATTTTGACTGCCCGATACTCCTTTTAGGCAACTATTTTAGCAAAATTATTAATTTCAAATGTTAGCATTTTTGCACATTATTTTCGTATCGAACAAATATTAACATGTCACATTTATGATTTAAAAAGTATACAAATTATTTTATTATCATTTTTTATAATTTATTAATTCAAATACGACATTTTACATAATTTTATTGAATTATTTTTTCTTTTCATAAATGCGTACACTCACAATTCACAAATATATTTTCTATTATTATTATATTTACTATTATTGTTATTGCTATTGTTATTATTATCAATAATTTTATAATAATTTTGACGTAACATTAATTTATTTTAATAGGACGTCTCATTATTATTATTATTATTATTATTAAACTATCAGTCACTTTTATCCAAGTTTCCTTTCTTGTGTTTAATTTCTAGCCAATTTTTATCCCAACTGATCTCAATTTTAGCAGAAATTGAATATCAATTAGGATCCCAATTTAAATCCCAATTTATGACCTATTTTTAAATGCTTTAATCTCAGCCGTTGATCTAACAGCTGAGATCAGATCAACCCCTCTGTCCTCTTAAACCACAAAAGAAAGCCCTAATCCTCATTACACAAAAATTTCAGCCGCAGCACAACCTTCTCTCTCTATTGACAGCCATGGCCATCACCACTCACCCCACCGGCGATGGACAACCAACAATAATCTCCTCCTCCCTCTCATCTTTACCTCCGTCCCTTGCCGCCAAGCGTTACCAGCCGTCCATTGGCTAACTTCCAGCACCACCAAAAAAATTGATAATGGCTTTCGCTCTACTCTTTTTCTCATTTTGATAAACCAACCACCAGCGTCCAATGCCTCCGCCATTGGCAACCAAAAATAACTGCCAAAATAGCTCCAAAATCAGTCGGCTACCATGGTCGGTGAACGACGAACCATACCTATCCGGTAAATCAGCCTCCGCCGAATCAGCCGCCAGACGTTTTACCGCCACCAGTCACTGCCTCCACCGCCGATAAATCACCACCAACAAATAACATAGCAATCCGACTATTCCAGCCAAATTTGGCAGAAAACAAGTATAAATTTCATAATAGATTTTTATAAATCCATCTCAGGTTTGCATCTCTTGATTGAAAGTTGTTTTCATTGTCATTTTAGTATGAAATTCATGACGTTTGTGACATGATCTATACTTGATTGTCTTAATTTTATGTTTATTTACAATTTTTTACATCTCCACATGGTGAAAACTCAGATCTGTATGACTGTTTGCTTTGACCCTAATTGTTATTTGAGTTTGGATTTTTGCCAATATTGAAATTGTGATACTATTCATGTTGTTGTTGTTATGAATTTAGATCTACGGTGGAGTTATTAATACTTTTACCTTGAGCTTGAAATTACACAGCTTCATGATATGTCATTTGACAATTTTGATATTTGCATGGATATTTCCAATAAATGCATGGAAAAAGGGTTGTAATGAAGGCTCTCAACTTCCTTCATGATGCCAGCCTCCAAATATCTTGATCTCAATGAGCCAGGAAAAGATTTGATTCCTTTGAAGAATGTCACTCTAATTAGGTATAGAGATGCTCAGTTGATGGCAATATTTGATGCAAGGACAAATACCATTAATGATAAGAAGTATTTTGAGAGAGGAGGGAGACTTGATCCCGCTAAACCGAGCCTAGAACTTGTTCTTGATGTAGAAAATATGGATATTCCCTAGAATGATCTGGTTCTTAAGGAGAGAATTGGGGCAGGGTCTTTTGGTACCGTTCACCGTGCTAATAGGAATGGATCTTTAAGACAATTACCCTTAGTTTTGACTGTTTGAAGTATACTCCACGTGTATCTCTCTCTTATTATTTTCAATCAACTATGCCTCAATTCCAAAATAGTTGTCGCTATATGTATCCTGTATTTGGTAGACCTTTCGTAGTTCGGTGGCCAAGACTCAGATAGACTTTTTTCTCCTTAGGAAGGGTGATAGAGCGATTTTTAGAGACTTCAAGTTTATACCTAGTGAGAATCTTTAGACTCAATATATGTTGTTGGTGATGGACTTGGTAATCAACAAGGGTCGAAAAAAGAGGAGTATGGAGGCTCAGCCCAGGATTAAGTGGGGTAGCTTAACTTTGGCTACTGCTTTGAAAATAAGGGAAGAGTTAAAGAGTAGGGGGCTTGGGAGAATAGAGAGGATGTAGATAGTATATGGGAGACGACTACCAGTTGCATTAGGGAGACCGCTGGAGAGGTGTTGGGTGTGTCGAGAGGTCAATCTGGCAAATATCGAGGGGATTGATGGTGAAATAAAGAGGTTAAGAGAAAGGTGGAAGCTAAGAAGGTGGTTTATGCTAAGTTGGTTGAGATCAAGGATGATGAGGAGAGATAGATGAATATGGAGGAGTATAAGGCAACTAGGAGAGAGGCTAAGTTAGCGGTTACGACAGCTAAGACAACAACTTTTGAGAGCTTATATATGGGTTTAGAGGAGAAAGGTAGGGATAAGAAGTTGTATAGGCTTTCCAAGTCTAGGGATTAGAGGGTTCGTAACCTTAACCAAGTGAAATGCATCAAGGGAGAAGATGGTACAGTGTTGGTTGAGGATACCCTCATTAGGAAGAGGTGACAATCCTATTTTTATAAACTTTTGAACGATGAAGGTGACAAAGGTTTTTTGTTGAGGAACTTGGAGAATTCTGAGAAGTGTCACGATTATGGTTAGTGTAAGCATATCAAGGTGGAGGAGGTCAAGGGGCCTATTCGCAGGATGCGTTGGGGTAGGGCAACAGGGCCAGACGAGATTCCAGTGGATTTTTGGAAGAGCACTGGCGGGGTAAGTTTGGAGTGGTTGAAAAGGTTATTTAACATCATTTTTAGGGCGGAGAAGATGCCTGAAGCGTGGAGGTGGAGTACGATGATTTCTTTGTATAAGAACAAGGGAGATATCCAGAGTTACAATTATTATAGAGGTATCAAGTTGTTGAGTCATACTATAAAGGTTTTGGAAAGTGTGGTAGAGTTGAGGCTGAGAAGGATCGTGACTATCTCTGAGAATCAGTTCGGTTTCATGCCAGGTCGCTAGACTACGGAGGCCATTCACCTTGTGAGGAGATTAGTGGAGCAGTTTTGACAGAGGAAGAAGACTTGCACATGGTGTTTACTGATCTTGAGAAGGCTTATGACAGAGTTCCTAGGGAGATTTTATGGAGGTTAGAGGGGTTCCCGTGGCATACACTAGGGAGATTCAGGATATGTATAATGGCGCAAAGACCCGTGTGAGGATGGTAGGAGGTGATTCAGAGCACTTTCCAGTTTTGATAGATTTGCACCAGGGATCGACTCTTAGCCCCTTTTTATTTTCCTTGGTGATGGATGTGTTGATGCGACATATTCAAGGGGAGGTGTCTTAGTGTATGTTATTTGCTGATGATGCGGTATTGATCGACGAGACTCGGGGAGGAGTTAATGATAAGTTGGATATTTGGAGACAGACCCTTGAGTCTAAAGGATTTCGGTTGAGCAGGACCAAGACAGAGTACTTGGAGTGTAAGTTTAGTGATATGTCACAGGAGGCTGACGTGGTTGTGAAGCTGGACTCTCATGCCATTCAGAGGAGGGGGAGTTTTAAGTATGAGGATGTCACGCATCGTATTGGGGCAAGGTGGTTGAAATGGAGGCTCGCTTTGGGTTTTTTATGTGATAAGATGGTGCCCCCAAATCTTAAAGGTAAGTTCTACAGAGTGATAGTCCGACCGATTATGTTGTATGGAGCAGAGTGTTGGCTAGTTAAGAACTCCCACATCCAGAAGTTGAAGGTGATGGAGATGAGGATGTTGCGATGGATGTGTGGCCATACCAGGAAAGATAGGGTGAGGAATGAGATTATTTGGGAGAAGGTGGGGGTGACTTCGGTGGAGGACAAGATGCAAGAAGTGTGGTTACGTTGGTTCGGGCACGTGATGAGGAAGGGATCTGATGCTCCAGTGCGGAGGTGTGAGTCACTGGCTATGGATGGTTTTAGGTGGGGTAGAGGTAGGCCGAAGAAATATTGGAGGGAGGTGATTAGACATGATATGGAGCAGTTACAGTTGACAGAGGACATGACCCTTGATAGGAAGGTGTGGAGGATGCGGATTAGTATAGAGGGTTAGGGGTTGGAGTGTTTTTTTATTTGTGTTTGAAGTTTCTTGTTCGTGGGTGTTGAGTGATGTCTATATTTTCGGTTAGATAGTTTTTTTAGTAGTATCTGGTGGCTGTTATATTACCTTGTGGATACTGGTGTTAGTTTATTTTGCCTACTGTACTAGTCTATATGCATTTATGTTTTGTGATTTGCTATACTGTTAGTGGTCCTAAGTCGGGGGTTTATTGGAAACAGCCTCTCCACTTCTTTGAAGGTAGTAGTATGGTCTGCGTATACTCTACCCTCCCCAGACCCCATTATGTGGGAATACACTGGGTATGTTGTTGTTGTTGTTGTTGTTGTTGTTGATTTACCTTTACATGTTGTGCAACATATTTTTTGTAAATTTTGAATTTGACTTTGCGCATAGTTAGAATAATTTGGTTAAGAAATCTTTTAGGTACATGATTAGTTGCTTTACTTTAAATCGGTTTTGTCATATATGGTAAATATCAAAGGTCAATGCATGCTTACACTTTTTATTTTATTTTTAAAATATATTTTACTTACCTATTTATGTAAATTTTCTTCTAATTAATTTAATTTATTTGATTGATGCTTTCAATTATCTGCTTTTCCTTTTATTTCTCTGACTGATTTTACGTGATTGGTTGAATTTTTCATTAATGGGAAACAATCCCCTTAATTGATTTACTAAATATTATTCTTCCTTTTTTATTGGAATTGCTGACAACTCTCCTCACTATATAAACAAACCCCCCATTCTCTTATTTGACACAAGTTAGAACATACAACTTACAATACATACACTCCCAGATACGAAAAGCTTTAAGCAAACAAAAATTCTACTTTATTTTTTGTCTTAGTTGTTCTTATTTTTCGGAGCATTGATCTTGATCAATCTTTATTCTTCCGTGGGAATTCGCTTGAACTTTGCTCTACCTAATTTTCTTATTATTGCTTATTATCATCAACCGATAAGTCCTTATCGCCGCACTTTCATTTACACGTAAGTGGTGATAGAAAGCATATCCATAGGAATTGTTCTGTATTTTATTTGCTATGCCATTGCTTGGTTATTTTAATCCATGGTATCATGACACAATACTCTCATTTGTCTCTTTGTATTTGGAATGCTGTTTTTATTGTGTTTAACAGGTTGGAATTTGAAGAGTCGCCCGAAGGGTTTGGGAGGGACTACATTACTCCCTTCTAGTTTAGTTGTTTCTTTCTCTTTATATTGGCCTGTAATGTTGTATAAATGCTATTTTATTGTAATAATAATAATTGGGGGCTGCATGGGGGCGGGAATTTACGTGCTCTAGTAATCACGTAGGCAACATAACTTAGGTTTATGTATTTATGTGCTTTTATAAGTTATGTATTTATGTGCTTACGTGAATCACTCAAGCAAATCCTTAAGATTAATAATAAATTTATTTTACCACTTGAAAATCGCTTCCTTGATAGATTTTCGACATGACAAAATTGTTTTGGGCATATAAATTAAAATTTTGTAAAATCAACTTTCATCTTTCTTTTTTTTTTTAATTTGCTTTTCTATGTGTTTTCAGCTTAATAAAATTTTCAGCATATAAGTATTAATTTCTAGCATGTTAATATCATTTTTTTAGCATATAATAATAATTTTTAGCATGATAAATTAACTTTCAGCACATTAGAGTTATTTTTCAGCTTATAAAAATCCATTTTCCAGCATATAATAATAATAATTTTTCAGTATATTCAAGCAGTTTTTTTAGCATCTAAAGTAATGACTTTGGCATATTAAATGAGTTTTTAACACGTAAATGAATTTTCAGCTTATTGAACTAATTTCCAGCAACATGAAAGTCATTTTTTGCACCTAAATAACTGAGTTTCAGCATATTAATTGAATTTTCAGTAGTCTAAACTAATTACCAACACTCTTCTATCAATTTACAACATGATTCTTTTATAATAAAATTAACGAGGATTACTCTCCTACATATTTACTTTATTTTGACATATTTTATTTTAACAACTTTATAAAATTATTTTTTGAACGGTTTGACAGTTACTTTCCATCAATAAACAGTTATTTTTCACTTAGACATCATGCTTGACTCTCTTTTACATAACAAATTAATGTTCTTATTCTTTCACGTTTTTTTATTTTGACACGCTCTTTTAACAAATTGATAACACATTGTTTAGACATGAATAACAATTATCTTTTGCCATATTAAACAATTGTTAACGCGTAGATATCATGCCTACATGATTAATTATATTAGCATAAATAATTATTGATCTCTGCATGTTAATCACATTAATCAACTCTTTAATAACCAAGAGGCTAACTTGGGATCATTATGTGCTGAGTGACGTCCAATGTGTTATGCGTTTTGAGTCTTAGAAAATATAACTTTATTTTGTCTAGACCACAAAACCAAAATAGGAAAGTTCAATGCCTCTTGGATGATCTCCAGAGACATTACACAATATTCAACATTGTTACTTATTTAAGAATTCGGCTAGTGGGTCGGATAAGGATTAAACAAGTTGGGGTTCTGATCCCAATGAAACCAATTTTTTTTTTTTATTTACTTTACATGTTCATTTATTTGGGGTAGTTAGTTTATTACATAAGTAGTCCCCTTTGTTGTAATTTATGTCATTTCTCTCTCCTCGCTTGTTTTATTGACTTTATCACTTAGATAATTAATAGCTAAAATAAATTAAGTTAGATGTTCGTTTATTAATCATTTTATCACTTAGTCAACATTTAAGTTAATAAAAAAACGATCCTTATTTGATCACATAGAATTTCCACGTAAAATACGAATTCGGCCGAAAACACTTTTGTGGACCTCGAAAGGTGCTTAACACCTTCCTTTCGAGATAATTTGAATCCTTACCCGAATTTCTGGTGAACTAGGACTAAATAACAAAATAGGTTTGTAGTTAGCCTAGACCGGTGCCCTAACGCACCTTAATACGTTAGGTGTCAACTCTTCACATTCCCTTCAAAACTATCCCAAAAGAAGTGGTCACGTCGAATCCCACTTTTCGCAAGAAAAAATGGGGCACGAAAATATCTCCTTCAAGTAATGCTATGAATGGCTTGGTGATAATCATGATGAATTATTGAAATAATGCCCGTGAGAGGGTCAAAATGTTGATAAATGAAAGAACTTGATTGAATTACCTTATGATTTTAAGTGCACGCATAAATTTAGTACGTTGTATTGAATCCTAAGAGATAGTGTGAATTTGATAAAATATATATAATATGGTTATGAAATATCGGGTACCATGCCGGTACGGATTCGAATATTGATATATATTACTTATTTATGAATGATTGGGTACCACGTCGGTACGAATATGAATATTGATATTACTTATTTATGAAGGATCGGGTACCACGTCGGTACAAAAATAAATATTGATATTACTATTTATGGAGGATCGGGTACCACACCATTACGAATATGAATATTGATATTACTTATTTATGGAGGATCGGGTACCATGCTTGTACAAATATGAATATTGATAATATTTAATTATGAAGGATCGGGTACCAAGCTGGTACGGTACATGGACTTAGATTGTCCCCTGCAGGTCATGACTAGTTAGGCAAAAATAAGTCCCTTAGCATGTGTGTACAAATTAGTGTTGATTTTGAAAGGTCACATGATTTAATAAGCTGATAACATGCTAATGGTGTTCTAATTATGATATTTAGAAGGACGTAATTGTTACTTATGGAAAGATTGTTAGTAGCAATGCAGTCGATTCTAAAGATTGCTAATGAGACTTGAGTTCTCTGGCGTGTCTTATTGAGATATGAGTTGACTTGTATTCCCTACTTGATTGTATCCTTGAGATTGATTGTGTGATATGTATTTGAAAAAGTGAAACTTTGTACCTACTTATATATTGGTTGACTTACTTCATTTATACGTGTTGTAATCGTAGCTTACCAGAATGACTAGTTATTATTTTTTAATATTATAAGAGAGTATTTGGTTGTTATCCCGAGAGTTTAGTGTTGGTTTTCTATGATTACGGGTTTGTTCCTGTGAATATGAGTAATGAATAAGATAAGGTGAATAAGATAAATAGTGATGTATTAACATTCGATTGTGGTTGATTGTTTGAATTAATGAGGCTAGAGTATGTTAATAGAGAATATAATATTGATGGAGTTGGAAGAGTAGTTGGATGATGTAACTTATATCGGTAAAGTAATATCGTTATTACGACCTCGATCAGTTGAATTATATTCTATTCAAGATGTTATGATTTATTTTTCTTAATTCTATTTTATGATTATATGGACTAACATAGTCGGACGATGATGCCTTCCAGTATGTGTGGTTGTACTAACTCTACACTTTTACATTCCTTTTTGGGGTGCAGACTGGGTGCAGGTTAGTATGTAGTTACTAAATGGATGACTATATTCAGGACTAACTTCTGCACTTCCTTCCTGGCAGATGTTAGAGTCTTTGTATTATTTATTTTACTGTCAATATATATTGTAGTAGATAGCTATTGTACATGTCTGGCCAAGTCTTGGTATAATGAAGGACACTTGTAAGAAGTTTTTGAAAATTTTTATTTATTAATATTTGGTTTACCTTATTATATTTAATCTAGTATTCCCTTAAAATAAAAGTCTTTTGCATATTTTTAGTTGGATAATAAGGGTTCTCCTAGCTACTTAGAATAGTGTAGGAGCCCGTACAGTCCGGTAGTTTGGGTCGTGACAGTTGGTATCAAAGTGTTACATTCACCGGTCCCACAAGTACAAGAGCAATGTCAAGTAAAGTTCCGTAGATTGGTGTGTAGGGCCCCACACCCAATCTTTGGAAGGCTATGAGGCATGTAGAAGTCGTTTTTCTTTCTTTCTCTCTATCATGCCATCCTAATCTTTAACTATTGGATTGAATCTAATTGGTATCTAGACAATTCAAATTGGTACCTTAACAAATCTCAATTGGTGTGTAGTTGATTCCAATTGGTATCTTAGTAATTTTGAATAAAAATCTAGGAGAGTTCAATTGATATCTGTTAATAAGGTCTAAAAGTTATTGTTAATAGGTAAAGACTTGTGAAAGTTGTGAACTTATTGATTGATTGTGTTTGATATTTGGCTAAACTTGTGTTGCTAGATTTTTGTCATAGTTGTGAATTATTTTTGTTTGAATTTAAGTGATGAAAATTGACTAAGTTATTTTTGTTGATAATTGTGATGAAATTATTTATTTTTTTGTTATTGTGAAACTAGTAATTCGATGGTGCTTACTTATTTTTGGTACTATTATTCTAATGAAATTGATGGTATGAGAATTGAGAGGATGATATGAGAACATGATGTCATGAAAAGATGGTGAAAAAGTGACATGAATAAAATACTGAGGTGATATGTGTTTTCCGTAATGAGAGGTTCTTGTTAATGATGTTATGGATGAATCCTTATGTAGTTCGATTATTTGATATTATGTGGAGATCCTTGTGTGGTCTGGTCATTGAGATTGTATTTAGAATTTTTGTGTGGTTCTATTATTGAAATTATAATGGGTTCCTTGTGAGGACTATCTAAGTGACATTATCTTTGAGTTCCTTATGTGAACGAATTTTTAATACTTGGCAAAATAATAAGTTTTAAATAAAAGTGAAAAAAACTAGTAGAGGTTGTTGATACCTACAGAATTTGATCGATAACTTGTCTGGAATGTGATATTGGTGATGAGACTGTTAATGACCTGTAATCGATTTATTTTGTTGGCCTTGCTTATGTGCTAGTGATATGGGGACCATTCTTGAGGTGATTAAGAGTTAAGTGAAGCCCGTAATTAAAATATTGTTAGGTAGGTCTAAGAATGACTCTGTATATCTTAAATTGGTGTTAGTGATATAAGAGTAATTTGGTTTGACCATGAAGTGTTTGTCGTTGAAAAATAATGAGTTAGTGATTGTCAGGACATAAGTTGTAGTTGTGGATTTATGCATTAGAAAAAATCTTAAGAAGATAAATTATTATTGACTTGACCTTGTGGTTGAATTATACATTTGCATGTCCTACAGAGTTGGCTGATATATGACACTTTTAGAGGATGGTAATTCCTATAATAGTGGCAATGCAAAATCAAATGGCTTAGTTATATTCATAAAATAATTAAGAATAATCCTGAATGGGAGAATAAATGAACTATTAAATGGCATGATTGATCTTTTCTTGGGAGATACTTGGTGGATATTGCTTGTTGAGTAATTAAGGTATGATTATTAGATGTATATTAATAATGTTGTGGAGGAGAATGAGTTGTAGGCAATAATTCTATGGGATCTTTATGGCTAATAGTGTAAGTTTGTATAATGAGTGAGAGGTTATGTTGTCATCTATGTATAGTAGTAAGTACTAAGCTTGAATCATGG
This sequence comes from Capsicum pubescens, assembly GCA_030864215.1. Classification (NCBI taxonomy): domain Eukaryota; kingdom Viridiplantae; phylum Streptophyta; class Magnoliopsida; order Solanales; family Solanaceae; genus Capsicum; species Capsicum pubescens. The sequence goes on along the minus strand of CM061547.1, from coordinate 230,424,968 downwards.
GTAATCTTGATGTGAAATGAATAGTGTTTATGAAATATTGAAGCTAAATTTATAGAATGAATTTAATAGTCTTGATTGAGCTCATGCAGATATCTAAGTTATGTGACTTGTAAGTGGTGTGGTGGCTAAAATATGATCAAATGTAGATTCTCCATGGGATAGTCTTAGCTAGAAACCGAGTCAGGTGTCTCAGGGAGAGCTTGTGTGTTGGATGAATTAGATGTGACTTATCTAGTGTTGAAAATTTGAGTAGTAGATTTATGTAGCATCTAGTAGCACTTTTCAGAATTGAATTTGGGGCACTAGAGCTTAGGTAAAAAAATAAGAAGGTATTTTTGAATATTTATCTTCTTCAAGGTGAACCTTTTAACCATCTTTATCTTGCTTTCTTAAAACTCAAGTTTAAGACTTAGGCCGTTGAAAGGATAATAAGTGATTCGTGTGTAAATATTTGACTCTGCATCTTCATATTTTGAAAATCTTTGATAGAATGATTGAGTATAGAATGTAGGTTGGTCGATAAAAATATCGAGTGAGTGAATAGGGTGAAGTATAAGAAACAATATTAGTAATGTCTCTCTAATTCCAACCTCGTGTTTTGCTCCACGAATGTCCGTTCGGGGACGAACGAATGATAAATTGGTATCTGATTGTAATGACCCATTTCATCGTCACTAAATTATTCGTAATAAATTTATGAAAATTCTTAATTTTCATTCCTCAAATTAACTTGGGTCCAAAATAGCCAATATTTTATTTATTACATCACCTCAAACTTTCGGCAAAGATTTTAGTCTTCGAATGTGTCTAGAAAGACTCAAGCCCGATGAGTTTAATTATTCATAAGTTCTAATATAAATACTTTGGTTTGAAAGTTCTTTAGGTATGAATTAAGGTCGTACAATATTCCTAACACAAAGTTAAGTATAATACTTTCTTTCCGATACTGTTTTGATATGGGTTTCTATTAGGGTCAACTTCAAATGACCATATCTCATAGAATATAAGGAGTTAGGGGGGCAAATACCTACCAAATTAAATATCTCTGAGTTCTCTTTTCAACGCAATAAACCGTTCCTTAATTCGAATTCGGAGTAAAAAGTTATGAAAGTTTTACTGAGCACTATCCTGACTGAAACGGGATTTCACTGTAGCAAAAATTCTGGTTGTATTTAAATCATCTTCAGCCGTATTTTGGGTCTAAAACCCCCAAATTTCCTTCCCCAACTCTAGAGAGGTGGTTTTCTAATGCTCAAGCTGAAAGTCCTTCATTGAGGTAAGTTTTTCCATTATTTTCTTCGTCTTTTAATCCTTTAACATCTTAGAATTCTTAGAAAGACCTTTAATGGTGAAATTTTTTGGGGGAAAATTCATGGGTGTTTTTAATATGACCTAGATCTGGTTCTAAATTATAAATTGAAGATTCCTAACATGAATTTCATAAACTATATTATGAATTTTGATGGTTAGGCACCCTGAATTTCGTAAAGATGAGATCTTTAACATAAAAACTTCATTAATGAAGATGAGTTAAGCTTGAAAGAGCTAATTAATGGGTAATTGAACTTGGGAAATGATATAGACCTTGAATTAAGGGTAGAATTAATGAGTTTGAATCCCCAAGATATTTGTTTGAAGAGTAATTATTTAATTACTCTTATAATTGCTTGATTTTTAGATGATTGATTATTCCAGGGCATGAAAGAAAGAAAAGAATATCCTTGTTGCGCTTCTTTCAAAAGTTTGGTGTACAAGTAGGCTAGGTTTAATGACTAGTAGATTGTGTTATGTTATATTTTTATAATTTAGAATTGATGGGATAAAGCATATCTAGGCCTACGGGCATTGAGTTGAGGTGGATAAAGGCACGAGGACTTAACTTTAATCTAAAAAACCATATTATTGATTGATTATGTGATATTTATGATATTATGTGTTATGTGCCTGAAAAGAGATTGTTGTAAATGTAATATATGAACATGATGCTTTTTTAGTTGTTCTAGTGATGAACCTAGTTGAGTTGTAATAGTATTAAGTTGTATGTATTGTGCAATAATATGATGAGGAGATTATACTAAGATCGAATATTGATGAGCATAGTAATAGCTAAGGGATAGATGACTTGAATTAGTGTGATGATTGTATTATGTGAAAAGAGGTAGAGGATAATGACATGCGTGAATGTGCTAGTTATAGGTGGTGATGTTAGAACCCAAGTTGTGGTATTTAAGCAGGTAATGATATTTTTAATAATTTATGAGTAATTAAGGCTCCAATAGTGACTTGTATGCTTAAGAATTAAATTGTGATTTATTTTATGTAATCCTTGTTTTGGTATTGATAAAAAAACTATATCTATTGGATGCCCATGAGAGACTAAGTTGGTAATAATGATGGTTTATTGAATTGTGCCTATGCGGGGCTTATTTAATAATGATAACTCCTTAAAGTAATGCTACGAATGACTTGTTGATAATCATGATGAATTATTAAAATAATGCCCGTGAGAGGGTCAAAATATTGATAAATGAAAGAACTTGATCGCATTGCCTTATGGTTTTAAGTGCACGCATAAATTTAGTATGTTGTATTGAATCCTGCGAGACAGGGTGAATTTGATAAAATATATATAATATGGATATGGAGGATCAGGTACCACGCCGGTACGAATATGAATATCAATATTACTTACTTATGGAGGATCGGATACCACACCGGTACAAATATGAATATTGATATTACTTATTTATGAAGGATCAGGTACCATGTTAGTACAAATATGAATATTGATATTATTTATTTATGAAGGATCGGGTACCACACTGGTACGAATATGAATATTGATATTACTTATTTATGGAGGATTGGGTACCACACCGTTACGAATATGAATATTGATATTACTTATTTATGGAGGATCGGGTACCATGCCTGTACAAATATGAATATTGATAATATTTAATTATGAAGGATCGGGTACCATGTCGGTATGGTACATAGACTTAGATTGTCCCCTGCAGGTCATGACTAGTTAGGCAAAAATAAGTCCCTTAGCATGTGTGTACAAATTAGTGTTGATTTTGAAAGGTCACATGATTTAATAAGCTGATAACATGCTAATGGTGTTCTAATTATGATATTTAGAAGGATGTAATTGTTACTTATGGAAAGATTGTTAGTAGCAATGCGGTCGATGCTAAAGATTGCTAATGAGACTTGAGTTCTCTGGCGTGTCTTATTGAGATGTGAGTTGACTTGTATTCCCTTCTTTATTGTATCCTTGAGATTGATTGTGTGATATGTATTTGAAAAAATGAAACTTTGTACCTACTTATATGTTGGTTGACTTACTTCATTTATATGTGTTGTAATCGTAGCTTACTAGAATGGCTAGTTATCATCTTTAATATTATAAGAGAGCATTTGGTTGTTAACCCGAGAGTTTAGTGTGGGTTGTCTATGATTACGGGTTTGTTCCTGTGAATATGAGTAATGAAAAAATAAGGTGAATAAGATAAATAGTGATGTATTAGCGTTCGATTATGGTTGATGGTGTGAATTAATGAGGCTAGAGTATGTTAATAGCGAATATAATATTGATGGAGTTGGAAGAGTAGTTGGATGATGTAACTTATTTCGGTAAAGTAATATAGTTATTACAACCCCAGTTGAATTATATTTCATTCAAGATGTCATGATTTATTTTTCTTAATTCTATTTTATGATTATATGGACTAACACGGTCGGCCGATGATGGCTACCAGTACATGTGGTTGTACTGACCCTACTTTTCTACATTCCTTCTTGGGTTGTAGATTGGATGCAGGTTAGTTTGCAGTTACTAGATGGATGACGATATTCAGGACTAACTTCTGCACTTTCTTCCTGACAGATGTTAGAGTCTTTCTATTATTTATTTTATTGTCAATCTATGTTGTAGTAAATAGCTCTTGTACATGTCTGACCAAGTCTTGGATAGTGAAGGACACTTGTAAGAATTTTTTGAAAAAGTTTATTTATTAATATTTAATTTACCTTATTATATTTAATCTAGTATTTTCTTAAAACAAAAGTTTTCTGCATATATTTAGTTGGGTAATAAGGGTTCTCCTAGTTGCTTAGAATAGTGTAGGTGCCCGCACGGTCCAGTAGTTTGGGTCGTGACATTTATTTGGCTCGTGTTATGGTTGAATTCAAATATATATATATTTGTAAAGAGTGAAAACTTTTTTAGATATATTTTTAAAAAATTTCGGGTTGTATGTATAATTTTTTATAATTATGAAATTCAGTTTTAAATTATAAGTTGTAGCAGTTTTGATAAAATATAATTAAAAATATTTTTTAAAAATTGTTTAATTGATATACGTTAATATCCTTCCTAAATAATTGTGTTCATCTTTTCCTTAAATAATTCTTTGATATCAATTCCCCAAATTTTACCCTAAATACACAATTATTTTATACTCTTCATCTTCTTTTCTTTATTTTGTTCTAGTACCGCACGTGCCCCGCAGGCGTAACGTTTGATTATTTAAACTTAGTGATTTTTTGTATTGCGGAAATTTATAATGAATTGCAAAAGGTTCAAATCACTTTTCAAAGATCTTTCACACTTTAAATAATAATGTAAACATACATACATACATACATACATACATACATACATACATACATATATATATATATATATACACACATATATATATATATATATATATATATATTAGTGTAAACACATATATATATATTACCACCAGAAGTTTCAAGTGGTTGATGGATCATCACTTTTGCGTTTGTCATGCAGTACCTCTTTACCTTGCTAGGCTAAGAGAGACGCATCAATTTGAACCATATTTTAGTACAATTATTTTTCTCCTTTTCTTTTTCTATATTTAAAATATTTTCCTTTTTTTTTTAAGTTAAATCTTTACAAAATCACTGACTACATTCTTATTACGTACATAAAACTTTTTAAAATTTGGTACTTCCTAAATTTTCTTATTTTAACACTTTTATATTTATTTTTAGATTTTTCAAATCTTCTTAAAATTATTATTTTTTTATTTAGAATTTTTAATCTAATTGAAAAGATATTTAGTTGTCATTAATTCTGATGGCTTCTAATAAGAAAAGGTTTTACCATAAGTATCTTTAATTAATTTACAATTCTTAAATATAAGAAAAATAGTGAAAAGACAATTTTGTTTAAGCAAAAACTTTTAATGAAGGACAAAAAGTTCAAACAATATTTATAAGACCCTTCACACTTTTAATATAATTAGTTTAATTACACGTGCCTCACATTATAACGTTTGATTAGTTAAAATTAAATAATTATTTTATTGTTCAGATTTTTAATGAAGTGAAAAAAGTACAAATCACTTTTCAAAGATCCTTCATACTTTAATATAATAATGTAAACATATACATATATTTTAGTGTAAGCACACATATATTTTACCACCAGAAGTTTCAAGTAGTGGATCATCGCTTTTGCGTTAGACATGCAGTACCACTTTTCCTTGCTGTCAGAGGCTATGAGGGACGCATAAATTTAAACCATATTTGTGTTACGATTATTCTTTTTTTTTTCTATGTTTAAAATTTTCCTTATTTTTAAAATCAAATCTTTACAATATCATTGATTACATTCTTATTACGTACTTAAAACTTTTAAAAATTTGATACTTCTTAAGTTTTTCTTATTCTAATGCTTTTATATTTATTTTTAGATTTTTCAAACCTTCTTAAAATTAAATTTAGTTGATTTAGAATTCTTAAACTAATGGAAAAAGTATTAGTTTTCATTAATTCTGATGAATTCTAATAAAGAAAGGTTTTACCAAATACATTTAATTAATTTTTAACTTTTAAATATTAGGAAAAATAGTGAAAAACGATTTTGTCTAAAGAAAAAACTTTTAATAATGGAAAAAAATTCAGACAATATTTCTAATACCTTTCACACTTTTAATATATTATAGATATAGATTATAGATTAAATATATATATATATATATATATATATATATATAGATAGATATATATATATATATAGATATATATATATATATATAGAGAGAGAGAGAGATTCTCTATCTCTCTTTTCTCCATTTTCTTTCATACTTATTTCATTACTGAAGACATATTTTATATATAGTCCATGATTTTCATGCTTTCATCCATGATTTTTTTTATCTTTTTTATATACAAAGCTTGAAAAGCAACAAGATTTATCTTTTTAAGTATGAAATTAAATTAAGATGGTAGTATCATTCAATCTTGATTCAATACCGGATATAAATGAGATGTGATCTTGATTCATAAACTAAGCACATGGTGTATGAAATGTGTAGATGAAATAATATCACGTAAATTGGAGTACCATAATTCATAGTTATCAATTCGTACACACGTTTCATGTACAGTTAAAATTACTTTTCTTCCAACAAACTGATTATGATTTCACCACAACCAAAAAGCAATAAACAATATTAAATTCACATAGAAAAAATATAGTTGAATATTTTTAAAAAACTATTTCAGATTTAAAAAAAAAAAGCATACTCAACAAACATATTAAAAAAATGCATACATAACATACGCATTTCAACAATTCTTTCAACTAAAAATTCACCGTAGTCAAAAAATAAAACATAAAATGAAGAATATATATAATTCAAAAAACATATATATCAAATTTATACACAAAATATACATTTCAAAATGTTTTCCAGAAATTGTTCTACATTTCGCCATAAGCAGAATATATATGTGTGTCTCTGCGCGTGTGCGCATACACATACAAAATCCCACATCATTAAAAATCATAGTTCAACATTATTGTTTGTGTGCGGTTTACTCATATTCATACAAATTAACTTGTTTTTATCAGTTGATTTTTTTTTTTTTTTATGAAAATGCATAAATCTGTATTTTGATAAAAAATTTCAAAAGATTACGACCAAATAATTTGGGTAATATTGAGTTGTTCTTGGAATTTAATTTCTTTATTTCTAGAGATAGAAGAAAAAGGCAAGAAATAAACTATTTTTACAGAGATACTAGCGGATTGTTGATATCCTATTATTAACTGAAAACATTTATATATAATAAAAAATAATTTTTCATTTTAATTATTTTGTTAGGTTTTGTTAGAAAAATATTACTATGCAATACAATCTAAAAGATATTATTATGAGTTGCAATAATCAGTCTAATATTATATATATAGATTTTTTTTCCTTTGTAAATATTATTCTATTTTTTGTTATTCTTCTTTTATTTATTTTTGTAACATTATGTTAGTTAAAAATATCCCACTTTATGAAAATATATTGGGTATGAAGTTGCTGTTGATGATGTAAGTTAAAAACAGTTAGATAATTTCTCAATAGAACTAAAATACTAAATCTGTTATAAATTAATTTACATTATAGTGAATGTCTATCAAGATCTACTTTGATATCTATTAGGATTTGAAGCATCCATCTTTTACTCAGACTAGGAGTAAATTTTCCCTATAAATAGAGGGATTTTGTTCATTGTAATTACAATCATATAATCTCTCATCCTCAAAAGAAGAAATAAGAATTACTCTCTCTTCTCTCTCTACTCTTGTTCTTTATTCTTTCTTGCTTTATAACAAAATCACATATTTGTTTTGATTGTATTAATCCTTTTTTTTTTTTTTTAAGTTTGTTTAAAAAAGAATGTCTCTTTCCTTTCTTAGAAATTATTTAAGGCTACATGATTAAAGAACATTTTGATCCTCTACATACCTTTTGTTTAAGATCACAAATTTAAAAATCTTTTTTACTTTTTAAAATATTATTTTAAGTCAAAATCAAATAAATAAATTGAAAAGAGGAGTAAAAGTTTTTGTAAGTTAATAAATAATACTTTTCTTAGAGTATATTTTAGACTTTCTTTTATTTTACAAACAAATAAATGCACTAAAACTCTTCTTCTTTTTATTTTACTTATAATTTGAAAATTAAAGTCTTTAACATCTAAATTGATTTTTATCTTATGTTGAATAACCTACATCATTTTTTTTCTCAGTAAGACTTATATTGCCTAACACTTTTAAAAAATAAAAAATGAAATCTTACAAGATTATTAAAGCTTCAATTAGCGGTAAAAAGAATTTTAAAAAAGAAGATATATTTCTTGTGAGGACTAAAAATATTAGGTGTTCACTTTTATTATTATTTTCATATAAAAGAAGACAATAAATTTTTGAATTAATTTTTACTTTAGTTGGATAAATAAATTTTTGTAGTGTCACTATCAATATTTTCACGACTCATCACTTTTTGTATCATTTTTAAAAGGCACATATAGTTAATCAAATTTATCAAAAATGGATAAGATTTTATAAAGTCATGAAAAAATGGTCTATAACCCCTTCAACTTTTACCTGAAATCTCAACTACACACTCGAACTTTATAAAAGTTCTATTACCCCTTTGAACCTTTTATAAAAGTCCTATTACCCCTCTGAATCTTTTATTTTTGATATTTTGTGATCCTAAAATGTTGACCTATCCAAGTAGGTGTATACGCTTTCCTTAGGTGCGTGGGACTTGCCTAAAGTATACAAATTTGTATTTTTTAATCCACGGGTAAATTCAATTTATTTTTTTGATTTTCTTTTTAAAAAATCCTCATTTGTTAGCCATTAAATCTTCCATCTTCTCTTTTTTTTTTTTTTTGCCATTTTCAAAGCTTGAAGTTTGAATTTTGTTGTCTACCATTTCAAAACTTTCAATCGTAACCTCCATTCTAAAATTGAAGTTTTAGGGTTCATAATTTTCTTCAAAAAGATTCAAAACAAAAAGTTTTTTTTGCCTTATACGTTTTGTTTCTTCTTCTTCTTCTCTTTCTCAAAACAAAAAGGTTCAAGAACTCATCAATGGTGTCCAAGATTAATTTCTCATCTTCCTCATCTCCAATTCATTTTCTTCTTCATCTTTCTCTATTTTAATTCATGGATGTGTCCAAATATAAAAACCACAAAAAAATTCATTTATTTCACTTTAAACAGGAAATTCAAAATTCCATGAGAAATGATACAAACTTACAAAAAAAGGATAAAAATAGAGTTGATGAGGTTCGTTCTTTCTTCTCAGAAAAAAAATCCACACCAATAAGCCTAAAGCACTAAATTTTCTTGAAGCAAAAAAACAAAAGAAAAAACGAGAGAGAAAGAAAGAGCTTCCTTTGCTAAATCAACAACAACAACAACAATTTATTCGATCTCCGACGCTTCTTTCAACTTTTCAACTCCTCGATTCGACTCTAAAATTAAGCAAATCTAAAATAAAATTAACAAGATATACTTTTTCATTTTCAATTTCAAATTAAGAAGAAAGATTATTGTAGATTCTTCTTTGATCAGTTTAGATCTGATTCGGATCCTATGGCTTGAAATTCACGTAATATTTGTTTGCGACCATCTTCTTCACCATCTTGTTGCCTCTCCGATCTTCAAAAAAATGAAAGGTGAAGAATTTACAAATAAGGGAAAGAGAAAAGAGAGAGGAGAATGAAAAAGGAAAGAGAAAGGAGAATGAAAAAGGAAAGAGAAAAGGGAAATATTAAAGGAAAAGGAAAAATAATTATTTTTTTATAATAAAAATAGAATATTAGGTGGTAATATTACGTGGCATTACGTGAACACGCGTGATAATCACTTCTCAATACATATGTGGTTGTGAGTTTTTAAGGGGGTAATAATTTCAATTTTAAATAGATCAGGGGGGGTCATAGGACTCCCCTAAAGATGAAGTGTGTAGTTGAGATTTTGACAATAGGTTGGAAGGGTTTTAGACCATTTTCTCTAAAGTCATTAAACCTTTATTTAGAGGTGAAATGAACCAAAAAAAAAATTCATGTGAGGACTATTAAAATTGGAGATCCTCCTTATATATGTGGTAAAAAATCTAGTATAAATAACATAAAAATCAATTTTTTTTGTAGTAATTACACTCTCTTCCACTTTTTAAATTAGAGAAAATAGTCTATTAACTCCCCCCCACCCCCCACCCCCAACCTTTAGTCGAAATCACAACTACACACTCAATCTTTAAAGATGACCTATTACCCCGCTGAACTATTTTAAAGTGAAATTATTACCCCCTTGAGCGCTGGCATGGCAAGAGAGTGTGTTTCACTCTCTTTAAAGAGAGTGAGGACGATTTTTTTTATTAAAAAATTATTTTTGATATTTCTTTATTTTCTTTATTCATTTTTAATTATTCTTTTTCTTTATTCATTTTCTTTCTTTCTTCTTCTTCATCTTCTTCTTACAAACAATGACATCCAACAACTCATCAATGGCATCGAAAATTAATTTATCATTTTTCTTATCTCTAAGCACAAAATCGATTGGTTTCGACTTCAAATTCGTCGAAAATTTCAGAATGGGTATTATTCATTGTTTCCAACTTCAAGATTATCGGGAATTTTAAAATCGTTGTTGTCCATTATTTACGACTTCAAAGTCGTCGTAAATTTTAAAATGGGTATTGTCCATTGTTTCCGACTTGAAGGTCGTTGAAAATTTTAAAATTCTCTATTGTTTCCGACTTTAAGGTTAGTGAAAATTTTAAATTTGGTATTGTTCATTGTTTCCGGCTTCAAGGTCGTCAAAAATTTTGAAATTCGTATTCTTCGTTGTTTTCGGATTTTAGATCGTCGGAAATTTAAAAATTGATATTGTTCATTGTTTCCCACTTCAAGGTTATTGAAAATTTTAAATTCGATATTGTTTATTATTTCGAATTCAAGATCATCGAAAATTTCAAAATCGATATTGTTCATTATTTTTGACTTCGAGGTCATCGTAAATTTTAAAATGGGTATTGTCCATTATTTCCGACTTCAAGGTCGTTGAAAAATTTAAAATTCTGTATTGTTTCCGACTTTAAGGTCATTGAAAATTTTAAATTTGGTATTGTTCATTGTTTCCGGCTTCAAGGTCGTTGAAAATTTTGAAATTGGTATTGTTCGTTGTTTTCGGATTTAAGATCGTCGAAAATTTAATAATTGATATGGTCATTGTTTCCCACTTTAAGGTTGTCAGAAATTTTCAAATTCGATGTTGTTTATTATTTTCGACTTCATCACGCAGTTCATAACCAAAGAATCGACAACAAACCAACATGGGCAATTATTCACCGACAATAAAGATCAAACAACACACAAACATTCAATCTCAACATTACACGTCACTCCTTATTTTTTCATTAATAGAAAACATACAACTGACCAGATACATACACAAATTTACACACACATAAGGGACGAAAAACACACATAAACATACTTTACTGGGATTGAAAAACAACAATCCAAAACACAGCACCACACACACGCACTCAAAATAAGAGAGAGAACAAGCAAATCGCGAGAAGGAGAGGTAAAAGGGAGACCCACATCAATCGGAACTCACACATACGCTTGCCGGAGATCGCCCACTACCGGAAAAGCTAAGGGAGACCCACCAATACACACACATACCACCGCTACAGTTGTTGGACCAAACAAAAAGTAAATGGTAGAAATCTTTAAACTATTTCTCAAAACATTCTTTGATTTGGGGAAAATGATAAAAATAGAAAGGAAAGAAAATTCAATGAATATTTTAATTTGGCTTTTGAGATGAGAAAATGATCTATTACAGTTGTTGGATCAAAATGACTTTTCAGATTGAAGAAAAGAAAATGAAGAGAAAGGAGAAAGATGAATAGAAATGGAAATGAAGAATAAAATAATGAAGTAATAATTGTAAAAGGAAATAAATAAAAAATTGCTAATAAATAAATAAATATATTTTACAGGTGTCAAAACGCGTGTATCTCACCTCTCAACATAAATGTGGTTGTGACTTTTTAGGGGGTCATAAATTCGGTAAAAAAAGGTTCAGGAGGTAATAAGTCACCTTTAAAAGTTGAGTGTGTAGTTGGGATTTTGACTAAATGTTTGAGGGTAATAGACCATTTTCTCTTTAAATTACTTTACTCTCTCTCCCTATTAATATACATAACATAGCCGATATATACATAGCATTCTGTGTATATGTTGGAATTTTTGTAATATATTTATGGAGTTGAGATTTTTGATAATATTGGAAACATAAGTTGTGTATTTGTGTAATTTTTAGAAAAATCTATGGCATATGATGGTGGGCTGTACTGTGGTATATAGCTGACAATAGCATTGTGGATAGTAACGTAGCTGACAATGGTAATTTTTTCTTTTTGGTTCAAGTTGATAGTTGTAATTATTGTCGAGACTAGTAGTAAGAGATTGTGCAATTTTACTAGATAAACTTAGTTACAACGGCAAAACGGTTTTCGACCATTTTCTTGGCCTAACATTTCTGAACCTACTAGTGAAAACAAATACTAGTACAGCTTAATGCTACATTTTAGAAAAAGAAGTGTATAGAAATTAATAGGGAAATCAATGAATTAATGAGTGACTAATATTTTCTCAACCCTTTTATGTGCAGTTGTATACACGTTTAGGGTAATGCTTCAACCCCAGATCCGAATTTGCCGTTTCCCTTCTTCTTTTTCTTCATTTTCCTTCTTTTTTTTTTCTCACAAAAACTACTATCCATTTTCTCTTCTTTTTACAAGGAAATTCGACTCCAAAGGTGAGAATAATGAATGATGTTTTCTTGAATTAATATTTACATCCTGTTCCATTCATAATATTGTGTAAGGTTTGTTCATTCTATTACTTTCTCTAGAGCTGAATTTCTGCTACTGCATGCCCCTGTGTCATTGGAAATTTATAAAACGTCAATCATTCATCATGAGTTTACTGGTCCTCTCGTGTGCATTCCCGCATTAGCAGGTTCGGGGAAGGTTGCATCCTGAAGGTGTGATATAGACCTCTGACATAATGCAAGCATTAGTGGTTGCTTCCACGGCTCGAACCCAAAACTTATATGTCACATGGAGACAACTATATTGTTTATTAGTGAAAGTGACATTATATTTGTTTGTCCATTTCCCTCCTTATTTTGTGTTTTAACTGCTCTTGATTTGTAATTGTTTGTTTAACTGGATTCATTTTTTTTTTTGTTTCATATTTAATGTGCATTGATCAAGAAACCTTTTCTTTTTGTTGTGATTATTTTTTTTCTAAATTTCATGATATATAAATGATCCTTTTTTTTTTACTTCTCTCGTAGCTTATAGAGCTTTTAGACCGCTGCTTAGATATCCTTTGGAGCAAGCTAAAAATTTTATAAGAAAACATAAGACCAAGTTTTGGAGACGTTAGAAAACTGTCTAATGCTAGCCAATAATTTAATGTTTTGTTAGCTCCAAATTTTATATTTGCACTACTTTTGAAAATAGGGACAAAATTTAAATGGTGGTTTAGAAAAGGGACATTTGCGTAAATCATCAATGTTTGAGTGAGGCGTCATTCCAAATCTTTTAGTTGAGTCATGAGCATTTCTTGGAATGTCCAAGGAAAGGAAATATGGAAAAGAAGGGACAAGGGATGATTAATAAATTTACTCATTTTCACCTCCCACTTATACAATGGACAGCCCGGCACACAAAGCTTCCATTATGCCCAAGGTCTGGAAAAAGGCTGGACCACAAAGAACATGGAGATCCTGAGGAAACTTTGTAGTGAATTTGTGCGGCCTTAGTGCTTTTTATTTGTGTGTATTGAATTTTTTTTGTTTTCTTTGAAAATCTGATTATGTATGGTCAGTGATATTTTTGCTCCTCAGGTGTTATTTGTTCTTTGTCAACTGTAAAAAATGGCAGATGTTGATGACATTCAACCTCTCGTTTGTGACAATGGAACCGGCATGGTCAAGGTAATGAATTTTTAACTGTCAATTGTTACCATTTTATTGAAGAAATTCGAAAGTTCTGTTCTCAGCTGTAGTATGTGTTTCATATAAAGGCTGGTTTTGCTGGAGATGATGCCCCAAGGGCCGTTTTTCCTAGCATTGTTGGGCGTCCTCGTCACACTGGAGTGATGGTTGGGATGGGGCAGAAGGATGCCTATGTTGGAGATGAGGCCCAGTCAAAACGTGGTATTCTGACATTGAAGTATCCTATCGAACATGGTATCGTGAACAACTGGGATGACATGGAGAAGATTTGGCATCACACCTTCTACAATGAACTTCGAGTTGCTCCAGAAGAGCATCCGGTTCTGCTCACTGAAGCACCTCTCAATCCAAAGGCCAATCGTGAAAAAATGACTCAAATAATGTTCGAAACCTTCAATTGTCCTGCAATGTATGTTGCAATTCAAGCTGTTCTGTCTTTATATGCTAGTGGTCGTACGACTGGTAAGACATTCACATTCTGAACTTCCTTCTTTGATGTTGATCATGTTCAATTTGTCTATATTTAAAGATCCGTTCTTACGGGGAACCAATCTAATGGATATTGGTACTGTCACGTATTTGAGAGTAAACCAGGGGATGTTATATGACATATAGTGATCCTTTTGTTGATGATTTTTGTCGGATATGTCAGATGATTGTAGATGTCATTAGTGTTGTGAATGTGGATGAAGAAGTGTTAGAAAGACGAGGAAATTTATGGAATGCTTTTACTCAGTAACAGGTGAAAAATTGATCGATATAGGTTATTGAGCAAAAATTATGATAAATGAATGAACATAAATCAAAGCTCCATAGATAGTTAAAAGAAGCAGCTCAGCGACTTGAAGTGGTTTTTGATATTCTTTTCGTTGAGCTGAGAGTCTATCAGAAACAGACCCTCCACCTTCTTAGTTGGAGGAAAGGTCTGCGTACACACTACCCTCCCAGATCCACTTGTGGGATTACACTGGCCACAGGGTATGTTGTTGTTGGTTAAGATGAAGTATATGATTCTTGTCTTCCTGAAAGCATTCTGTGTGGTTTCTTGTAGGTATTGTTTTGGATTCTGGAGATGGGGTTAGCCACACAGTTCCTATCTATGAAGGTTATGCACTTCCTCACGCGATCCTACGTCTTGATCTTGCTGGCCGTGACCTCACAGAGCATTTGGCAAAGATCCTCACGGAGCGTGGATACTCATTCACCACCAGTGCTGAGAAGGAAATTGTGAGGGACATGAAGGAGAAGCTGGCTTACATTGCTCTCGACTTTGAGCAGGAATTGGATATGGTCAAGTCAAGTAGCTCTGTCGAGAAGAACTTTGAACTTCCTGATGGTCAAGTAATTACCATTGGAGCAGAGCGTTTCCGATGCCCAGAAGTGCTATTCCAGCCTTCCACAATTGGAATGGAAGCTGCTGGTATCCATGAGACGACATACAACTCTATAATGAAGTGTGATGTTGATATCAGGAAGGATCTCTACGGGAACATTGTACTTAGTGGTGGATCCACTATGTTTCCTGGCATTGCTGACAGAATGAGCAAGGAGATCACTGCATTAGCGCCTAGCAGCATGAAGATTAAGGTTGTTGCTCCCCCTGAAAGGAAGTATAGTGTGTGGATAGGAGGTTCCATCTTGGCATCCCTCAGTACCTTCCAGCAGGTAATCATTACTTTTTGATTAGTTTACTCATTAGTCATTACTATCACAATGATCGTTGCTTGAAATATTTCTCTTCTTTAAAATGTAGATGTGGATTGCAAAGGCAGAGTTCGATGAGTCTGGCCCCTCAATTGTGCATAGGAAGTGCTTCTGATCGCAAAGACAATCTGTCTCTCTGATAGCGCGTTATGCCTGTGTTCATACTCAGCAAAGAGAATCTTTCCCTCTGATAGCGCGCTATGCCTATGTTCATTTTGTTTTGTTTCTTGATAGCAGCTTTTGGATAGTTATTGCCTGTTGAACTATTTTCAGGTTTCTAGTTTCATTTGATTGTCAATGATAATGTTGTCAAATTTCTCTGTCCTCAATTCATTTTTCTCTTTGTATTTTTTAGTCCAGTAACATTTAAAGAGGACAAATGTAATAAGTCGTTCAACTCACTTGAAGTGTTCTTTTCATTATGCATTTCTCAAGAAAGTTTTGTTGTATTTCACGGTTTTTAGTCTTTGCTTGGAAGAATCAATATTACATCTTAATTTGTTCTTATTGTCTTTTAAATTTGCTTCTAACGTTTGCAATTTGTCTTATATTTACTACTAATAATCGAATCTGCAATCATAATTTTACTATATCATCCATAATTCATTATTATAAATTATTTAAATACTAAAAAATTAATAATATTCAATAAAAAAGATAAATAGAAATAAAATATAATCTAAATAATCAATCATACAAATAATTTAAATTTTTAATTATTGTGATTTATAATACTTTTTCTTCTATTCCAATTTAAGGGACACTAATATAATTTCGAGAGTCAATCGAATAGTTTATATCTTTTATATTTTTTAAGTTGTTAATTATGTAATTTATAATGCTTTTAGCATAATTTTTCAATAAGATATTAATATTTTCTCCGTCCCAGTTTACGTGTCTTCTCATTTTTAAATAATATATGTTACTTTATGTCTTCCTTTGTCCCACCGTAATTTCTGTGGCACCAATATAATTTCGATAGTCAACCAAAAGTTTTATGTTGACAAATATTGTGTCTATTTTATTTTTTATGAATATTATTAATTTTTTAATGTTTAGATGGCCATAAAAATTAATTAAGAGTGATATGATAAAATCACGATTGAAACAACCAGACAGACATGTCTTAAATGACTTATAACAACTAATTAGAAGTGATATACAAAAAATTACAACAAAGCATTACATCAAGTTAATTACATCAAGAGTTAATTTATTATTTTATGTCCAATTTATCCCTTTTTAATTAAATATTATTAATTTTTCAACATTTAGATGACTTATAATAATTAATTATGGGTGATCTAGTAAAATTACAATTGAAGTAGCTGAAGAAGGCAATACAAAACATCAAGCGTTAATTTATCATTTTATATCTATTTTACCTTTTTTATTAAATATTATTAATCTTTTAGTACTTAAATGATTTATAATAATTAATTAGGAATGATACAGTAAAATTACGATTGAAGCAGACACATGAAGAAAGCACCAACCCTTTATTAGTAGTAGTAAAAAAATAAGTAAATTCGTTAACGTATGTCCTACTGGCTCAAAGGACCCCAAATAAAGGTGTATTTGAGCATTTTTTAATGGAAAAATTTCAGAAATAACAACTATAGAGCCTTAATTGTAACTTTTATAGCAACGGTTTTATAATTATGAAAAATAGCAAATTGTATTTTATATTTAAGTAAATTGTTGCTATACAAATACATATACAACAAGATTTATTGTCCTTGTTTTACTCAAATTAGCTGAGTTAAATAAGGAATAATTATCACATCTAATTAAATTCTCATAAATTACTCTTATTTAAATTAGTAGATTCCTTTGCCAAATCAAACTCAATTATGAAAGATTATTATTTTGATGATTTTCAAAATTTCAAAATATCATTCTCTTATATCTCTAACTATTTTTTCTTATTAGATTTTTCATTTTTTTTTTTAATTTCTTTTCCTTTTTCATTTTTTCTTTCCGCTTTATTTTCTCTCTTTCTCTTCTACTTCTCTGTTTTTTTTTTTCGTTTATTTATTTATTATTTTCTTTTTTCGTTTTCTTTTTTTTTTCTTTTCTCATATTTTTTTTCCGTTTTCTTCTTCTTCTTTTTTTTTTCGCTTTTGTTTTTACACTTCTATTTCTCTTTTTTTTTTTTCCTTTTTCACTTCTGTTTTTTTTTAATTTAATTTTAATTTTTTGTTTTTTTCTATTTTTTTTTGTTTTTTCTTTTTTTTTTAATCTTCAATCTCTATCTTTTATTTTTAAAAGACAAATATCTATATCATATATACATATTAAAAAAATATACAAAATAAATAGGCATACAGATTTGCATATGTATTTACGGTAAAAAACATACATATATATATCTGCATATGTATTTACAGAAATACATATCTGACTCATATGTATATATAAACATATAGAACACAAAATCTTTATAACAAAAATGACAATTATATACATATACATATAGGTAATAAAAAAATACATGATACATATCTTAAACAATAAAAGAAAACAAATAAGTACATATGTTATCCTATAAAATGACATAGTATGACAAATCCACACCGTAAAAAATACATATACCTCTGCATATGTATTTACAGTATACATACCTAATTCATATGTATATTCTTATTTTATATGAGTCACCTTTATATTTCGCAAATACATATGAAGATATGTAGTATAGTTATGTTTGTTACTGTTTAATATGAATATGATATGTATTTCATAAATACATCTGTATGTTTTGTACTGTAAATACATATCCAGATCTGTATGGCTATGTATTTTGTATGTTTTTTGAATATGTGTATGTGATATACATATTTGTTTTTTCAAAATAAAAGTTAGAGATAGAAGAGTAAATATATATATATAAAAAGAAAAAAATGAAAAAAGAGAAGTGAAAAAAAAGGAAGAAAGGGAAATAGAAGTGTAAAAATAAAAGAAAAAAAGAAATAAAATAAAATAGAAAAAAGAAGAAGAAAACGAAAATAGAAAAAGAATAAAAAGATATGAGAAAGGGAAAAAAAGAGAAATAGAAGAGAGAAAATAAAGTGAAAAGAAAAAATGAAAAAGAAAAAGAAATCAAAATAAAAAATAAAATGATAAAAAAGTAAGATGAAAAAAAACTAACAAGAAAAAAAGGTAGACATATGAGAGAGTGAAAGACAGTAATGATGTTTTATTTTGAAATCTTGAAGATGATGGAGATAATTATCTGTGAAAAAGGAAAAAGGAAAAAAAAGAAGAGAAATAGAAGAGAGGAAATAAAGTGAAAATAAAATAAAATAATAAAAAAATAAGATGAAAAAAAAAGATGTAAAAGATATACCTATATTTGAGGGTGGTGAAATAGTGGAGTGAAAATAGAAAAATGTAAAGCAGTGAGAGTAAACCATACACTTGCCTAATTAATGTGTAAAATAATGTTACTCTTGCTATAAACTGTAATTTTACAAAAGTATTGCTATTTATTGTAATTATAGTCTTAAGTATGTTATTTTCTCTAATTTTTCCTTTTTTAATTGTTAAAAACATACTACAAACTATTTCATTTCTTGCTAAATATGACCTATCAATTAATCCATTTGATCTAAGGCATTCAATAACAGTATTAAAAAGTGTAGACTAATTAGAATAACGTTGGTATATCATGTGCCTCTAAACAAAATTATGTTCCAATAAGATTCAAGTAGTAGGATTTAGTGTGAAATCATAGGCTAAATGTATTTAATTATGTCACGATTGGATGAATGTACATTTATACATTAATTTGAAGAGATTAAAAGAGTTGATGAAGAAAAAACAACAAATAAAAAGAACATAATCGGAAAATTAGTTAAGGAGAAGAGATAGGTAGTTGCTTTCAAAAATACTTTTTATGAATTTTTTTTTGCTTTTACAAAAATAGAGACCTTTCAAAATAAGCAGATTTTGCAAGTTTAGCCAAACAGGCTATTAATATCACAAGCTAAATTTCTCACTTAACCATGAGTAAACGATATGTATTCTTACTTCAAATTTTAACTGTAAGGTTAAACTATCTATTCAGCGTAAACGATGGGTATGAGTAAATGTTTACCTCAGTTCATACTGTACGGCAGTTGACCTTGGAGATCAAGATAATGTGTGTGGAATTCAGAGCTAAAGTGTAATCCCACCAACATGTGAATCAATGATGCTAAATGAGGTAAAGTGTTGACATAAAACTAACATAAAAACATGTCCCTGGAATATTAAGTTTGAATGATGTTCTTAAATAAGTTCTTACAAATTATCCACATCAGTTTGGTGAACAAATAAGACAATACAATCGCCAGTAAAAGCATCAACATCCCATTAAACATAGAAAGAAAAATAGGAAAGGGGGAAAAACCCCAAGATACTCCAACAGACAAAAGAAACTCATAAGCCCAGAAAAAAGGATCATTTTCCTCCTTACTTTCTGTAAAGCAAATAAGAAAAAGGAAATTCTTCATTTTCCTTCCTTTCTGCATTACCACCAAAATGATACTCCTTTTTTTAGTTAAACTGTCCATCTCTTACTCTACATAAGAGCATGGACATAATAATATAAATATGCAAGTACCAAAGTGTTACATGATAACATAGAACCGCGAGTATCGGTGTGATAGTATTTTGATTTCCTATTCCCATTTCTCACTTCAGAATACAAGAATATTGGCGCCTACATCACCAGGAAGGTGGAAGAAAAAGTAGGTGTATATAGATATAAAAGCCTGTCAAATTTCTGCATAGAGAATATACAACCCTACATAGAGAATATACAACCCTATCAAAGCTTTAAAGATATGAAAGAGCACCTGGAATTTTTGTAGGCTCAAATAAAGAATTTAACCCAAAATAAGATTAACTGTACAGCCTATGGTCCATCTTCACCATCTTTCATCAAATTACATATATCAGAGCATTCCACCAAACTGCAAGAAGAAAAAATAGAAAGAAACATTAAAACAAGTCTGTTAATTTTCATTAGCAAATATATCAGTCATTCAGAAAACATTAGACTGGTAATCATGTCCCTCATTAGATGTACGCAGTGAAAGTTTCAAACTGAAAAAAAGTAATTTTGAATGGATATCACAAGGAGAACATTCTATTTTGCAGTGATTGTTGCATCTTTCATCACATTACACGATGCATCTTTTGTTCAGGATGAGCATTTCAACTTTCTCCAAACCTTTAGCGTATTTTTGGTCCTAATATCGAAATACTTCATTTTTTTAACCAAGGTTCTTCACTTCCCTAAGCGTCAATTTCTCCAAATCTTTTGTCCAATAGAGAAATAGGTTTCAGTAATATTTGACCTTCAGTTGAATTGCACATTTTAAAGGGAACTTTTGGAGAACGAAAACACGGAATAATAAGAAATACCAAAGATTTAATGGAAAGTTCTGACCTAGTTCCTTAAGCTTTAGGTTCTTGTACACGCTAATCATCCAAAGTGTTTATCATTATCAAATTCATCTTTCCAATATATGTAATTCGATAACACAGTTCCAAAGAGAACTAAAATCAGAATAACTGAAGTACTAGTTGAAGGACATAGTTAAAAGAATAGATTGGTGAGCTACCATTTATATGCTACAAAAGTCCAAATTCTGGTACGCTTCTATAGCAAAAGAAGAATCACATGCAAATGCGTCACTAAGCCATTGACTTGTTGGCTTTTCATGCTCTAAAATGTAGCTCAATTTCAACATTTATAAAAAATTTAGGCCGCAATGGCAAGTATCGAGCATTTCATATTTGAAGTGTGTGACCAATCTTATCTAAAAATTTAAGTTGTTATAGAGAACATACTTTCAATTACATAATTATATTATGTCCCAACACATGTCCTCACGTGTGGGTTTGATTCGTTCTCATGCCCAAACACATGAAATGATGTTTTGTTTTTCGGGAGGCAGTGGTGTTTGGGCGTTGGAGTAACTGGTAACTTGTGGTGAGGCCCTTCCCCGGACATTGCGCATAGCTGGAGCTTTAGTGCACTGGGCTGCCCATTTAGTGGTGTTTGAACCCAGTGTTAGGTTGTGGAGCCTGATTAATATGTGACGTACTGTACATACTTCGAGTCATTAATATAAATAGCCCATCCGCCGTGGAGTTTACTCACGGGTGTTACCACGTAATTCATTCTCACTTATCTCTCTCTCTCCTCAAGAACTTTCTCTCTAGTTTTCTTCATCCTCTCCATAGATTTAGTGTGTGTGCACGCAAATCGATCCTAACACCCAGGATCTCTTGCATGCACAGATATTGTTTTGAAGTGTGTGACCATCTTATTT
The DNA here is from genome assembly GCA_030864215.1 of Capsicum pubescens. Lineage (NCBI taxonomy): Eukaryota > Viridiplantae > Streptophyta > Magnoliopsida > Solanales > Solanaceae > Capsicum > Capsicum pubescens. The sequence continues at coordinate 230,403,059 of CM061547.1, read as the reverse complement.
AAAAGCTTAAGCAGTTAGAAAAAACATATTTTAATTACTCGGTTATATTATGTCTCAACAAGAAAAGAATGAAACTAATTTTAATTTCTTTTACAAACAATATGACGCTCCGTAATCTGTTACTTTAGCAAGAAGATCGATGGATAGATGAAAGATAAGTCCATTCACACTTTTAGCAAGTACTATAGGTTGATAGGAGAAATAAAGGTGGAAGAGCTTTTAGCAGTCCATGCAAAAATTGTCTGAATTTTGTTTATGTAAAATTGTAGGTTTAGCAACACTAAAGGCCAGCATTTCACGAAGAGCACAACTAATTTTAAATTTTTCCACGAAAACTAAAGGCCAGCATTTCACGAAGAGCACAACTAATTTTAAATTTTTCCATCTTTCGTGGCAACAACAACATATGCCTTCTTTAATTTTTCTTTAGGTAGGTTGAAGGATAGAAAAGTAGGCTTGGTCTTAAAAGCGGAAGCCTAACTGCCATAAGAAGGAAAGCAATGAATCCTTTTCGTTGTTGAATCTTTTTCTGATTAATCAATGTCTGATACTCTGAATCCTTATCACAAATGGAATACAAATGATCTCTTGATCAATCAGAAGATCCTAGAGGACCCTTTCAGTTCGATTATAGTCTTTACGGCCTCCTAAAACAATCCACTAAATTCATTGAGTTGTTTCAAAGGATCAAACCGACTAGTCATCAATGGAATTCCTTGTCGACTCTGTAAAATACTCTTTGGCTGAGGGCTTTCAGATACATCATAAGCTAAACTAGTGTTGACAAATAACCAATTCTCAATGAATAGGAAAGGTAAAGTATTACTATAAATGACCCAATATTGAATGTTGGTAATAATACCAACAAGTTTTCATGTGCTTCTAAAACATGTTGACCTTCACATATACTTGTATAGTCAAAGAAGATCAATTCTGTAAAAGCTGAGATCAATAAATGACAATTCCCTGAAATTTCATCTTTGTGAGATCGTCAATATTGTTCAATTTCTTTTCTGTTTATATCTCCCTGTTAAACTTTTCTTTTTTCTTGATTTTTGAATTAGGAACTTCCTCTTTATTTACCTAATTTGGCTACTTATTCTACTTTTTGGTGGAATAATGATGCTGAAGATACATGATTTTCGGTAGATGTTGGAAGTGAACACAGATACTTAATCACCTGTTGGCAATGGTAAGTAAGACAGGAAAAACAAGGATTGAAGTAGTTGCATGAAGAGGAAATAGACCTGGTCAATGCTTGAACATTCTTCCTACAAACTAGGCAAAACATTATGTTATATTTCCTATTCTACAGACCAAGCTAAGAATACTAAAAGTTGTAATATGGTGCACATACAAACTTGCCACTTGTTCAGTATTGCATAGTTTAACAAGAATTTGGCGAGTGATGAATCGCACAACTGTGAGTAGAACTTAGGAGGACAAATATAATGTACTAAATGGAGGCTTAAGGCAAATGAAATATAAAGACTGATGAATTTGAAGGGAAAAAAAAAGTACCAGTATTGGCGACTGCGAAACCCTTGCTTAAACACCACCAGAGGCCTGTAGAAAAACGAAGTAAAAGCAAATTACCTCTCAAAATGACTTCATCAACATATCTTACATCCTATCCACATTCACTTAATTCTACAGAAATGAATCTCTTATGTGATGTTTGTTTTTCCTTCCTTTTTCTATTATTTTCTACAAGTTTTATAGAATAGAGGGCAGGTTGGAGGAAGCAGAAATATGAAATTTTTAATTAGGCTATCGTATATCAATAAAGTAAACTAGAATTAGTATACCATGGAAGCAAGTATTAAATTAGCCTTTCACTTACCTGCTTATCATCTCTTGCAAGTATTTTCAATCATTATCAAGGAGTTACGAAAGAAAAAAGAACTGCAGAAGATCAACATAATCGACAAGAAGAAGTTGAATTACATATTATCAATCATACTGCACCTACTCAAATTTTAAAGCTGCAACAATTTGTTCAGATATGAGTACTTGATATCTTTTGAATCTTTTATCTTTCTATAGAAGACATGCTTCACCAGTGGTCAACAATGACATAACTTATAATGTCACATAAGTAAAACTAAGAGAGATGTATGGAATCTAAACAAAATAATTTCAAACACAAAACAAATGCTAGAAATAGTTCCACATCCTTGCCCTTTTCAAACCACGAGGAGCTCATACTTTCTATCTAGTTTTATCAGAGTATCAGGCTCACAATTTCCTGAAGCTATGTTAAATGTATCCGATGTATATTTTCCTCCCCAAGTTTTTGTAATGAAATGGCTGTGACTGTGAACATTATCCTATCTAGCAAGCTCATTTCTTGCTTGTTTAAAGCTTTTAACTTAACAATTTTCTACATTTAAATCTAGCTGTAAATAAATAATTTCTAAAGACCAAATTAACTAAGATTAAAGTATAACTGATTTTCTTACTCTCACTCTCCTCCTCCCTTTATTACCACCTTTCTTACACTCGTTATGTCTCAGTTTCTGTCAACCTGACTGGCGACTTCGGAGTTAATTTAGCTGTTCTAACAGGCTTATGCAGCAACCCTTCCTAAATCCTAACTACAAATACTTGCAAATAGATTTTGCAAGAGAATAAGTTCAGAACTGAGGTTAGCACTCTATATTTGGTACTTCCTTACTCCAGCTTGGTGTCAATTGACAGCTTCTTTCTTTCTTGTTTTGCAAGCTTAAATCTCCTAAAAGTAGCATGAGCTTTTAATGTTTTCACAATAAACGGTTGAACTGATGCTTTATGTTCTTAGGGGGTTAGGCCTTGTACTTGCACTAACTCCTGAGTCTGAGCTCTATTATCTTAAAGAGTATTCACAAAATTGTTTTAGAATGAATATTTCCAGATTCATTAGCCAACTACTTTTTTGGTGTAAAGTAAATACGTAATCTTTTTTGGATGCAAATAGAATATACAAATTTTATCATCATGATATACAAGTTATCTGATTCCAGAGTCCACATGCAGCCAGAAGTCCCCTTTCAAACAGCATAGCTATCCGGTGCTAAGTTACTCGGATTCTTCACTTTCGGTACCGCACCCGTGTCGACACGACATCGATGTGGGATCCGTTTGACCAAAATCGGTTGGGAAAGTACGGACAGATTTAAGAAGTTATGTAATCAAAACAAATGCTAAGATGAAATTGAAGAAAATGGAATGCCTTGTATATAGAAATTTTTATGTTATTGCTTTTCTTTTTATCTCCTTTCAGGATTTTCTTCTTAGAACAATATTTTGTCCTCTGGTTTTTCACATAATATCTCATAATTTATGTTTTATAACTCTACTTTTAGATATTTAAACTATTTTTCGCCGAATCCCCGCACCCGTATCCATCTCTAGATCCATATCCCCGAATCTTTAAATTGAGACCGTGAAGGATCCGACCTCTAGATCTGTACCTGTATCAGACACCCGCACCCGAGTCTGAGCAACTTAGATCCGGTGTGCCAATTACTATCTAGGAATGATGTCATTAGCCATGTCACTTACGTGTCAATAAGACCGCACGGTGAACAATCTTCATTTACCAACATCATATCCAGTCCAGTCAACTGCTGAGACTTGCCAATTTATATTTCATGTCAGTAGACTTCTCCATCTTATCAAAATAATCAGCACTATTGAGAATCCAAATGGTCCAACCAGTGGTCCACGAAATGCAACATTAATAAAAAAATTTAGAAGGTTGTCCATTTGATTTTCAATATGCCAATTCTGTTTTCCCATCCTTTCAAGGCCAAAAGAATGAATTTTGATTGATGCCAACGTGCATTTCTGGAAAATTGTTAAACATATGATTTATCCAGTCCAACTCAAAGGGGATTGGTGATATATATCCAGGTTCATAAGATAGCTACCTAATTCTTTTTTTGATAACCATGGTGTCCGGGCCAGCTTTCGCGCACCTCGACTAGTTCAAGGGATACCTGCCACCTCCCACCAGCAACAAGTGTTAGGTAACTTCATCCACATCCACCAAGGTTAGGATAGATGGGAAGAATCACCTAACGTCTCTGTCGGGATTTGAACCTGAGATCTCATGGTTCTCACCCACTTCATTGACCACTAGCCCACACCCTTGGGTGCAAGATAGCTACCTAACTAGTGTAACCTAAATTTGGTAGCTTTACAGGAAGGAGTATCTCATGAACATATGAACAGGAAAGGTACTATAAATATACAAGGGACGAGGACATTGGTCTCACCCATTCACAACTTTTGATTTTCACTCGAACATACTCTTTTGCACCATCATTGAACAACTCTCTGGTCGAATAAGAATTTTCCTACCACGGTCGGAACTGAGAGGTCTATCTTGGAATGTGACCTAAGAAAATACTAGCAGCAAAGAAGAGTCCCAATCCTGCATAGTCTTTATCTATCATTGCTGTTTATCCTCTTAGAGAGACTTCTACTTCTTGAATTTCCTAACCTAAAAGAGATTCATCATTCATGTGTATAGGAGAATAAGTCTACCTGCGTTCGAAATGGGGAGCTTGACATGGATCTTTTTCAGGTTAGAGAATTCAAAGAGGAGAAGAGATTTCTGATTAAAGTTGTACATAGTTACATTAGGTAAGCTAATAAATTAGTTGTTCGAACTAATTAAACTGGGGGTTAGATTTCTGTATATAAGGGGCATTGCTCAAGTGTACGCTAGAAATGGAGATAATTTATACATTTTCCGAAATTTGGACAAAACTCTAGTCCTTTTACTCTCACTCCCTTTCTCACTTAGCTAGTCTTAATCAGCTGAATTTAGTTCAGCTTCTAACAAATACAACGCGCAAAATCTATTCCAAATTGAGACCGTGAAGGATCCGACCTCTAGATCTGTACCTGTATCAGACACCCGCACCCGAGTCTGAGCAACTTAGATCCGGTGTGCCAATTACTATCTAGGAATGATGTCATTAGCCATGTCACTTACGTGTCAATAAGACCGCACGGTGAACAATCTTCATTTACCAACATCATATCCAGTCCAGTCAACTGCTGAGACTTGCCAATTTATATTTCATGTCAGTAGACTTCTCCATCTTATCAAAATAATCAGCACTATTGAGAATCCAAATGGTCCAACCAGTGGTCCACGAAATGCAACATTAATAAAAAAATTTAGAAGGTTGTCCATTTGATTTTCAATATGCCAATTCTGTTTTCCCATCCTTTCAAGGCCAAAAGAATGAATTTTGATTGATGCCAACGTGCATTTCTGGAAAATTGTTAAACATATGATTTATCCAGTCCAACTCAAAGGGGATTGGTGATATATATCCAGGTTCATAAGATAGCTACCTAATTCTTTTTTTGATAACCATGGTGTCCGGGCCAGCTTTCGCGCACCTCGACTAGTTCAAGGGATACCTGCCACCTCCCACCAGCAACAAGTGTTAGGTAACTTCATCCACATCCACCAAGGTTAGGATAGATGGGAAGAATCACCTAACGTCTCTGTCGGGATTTGAACCTGAGATCTCATGGTTCTCACCCACTTCATTGACCACTAGCCCACACCCTTGGGTGCAAGATAGCTACCTAACTAGTGTAACCTAAATTTGGTAGCTTTACAGGAAGGAGTATCTCATGAACATATGAACAGGAAAGGTACTATAAATATACAAGGGACGAGGACATTGGTCTCACCCATTCACAACTTTTGATTTTCACTCGAACATACTCTTTTGCACCATCATTGAACAACTCTCTGGTCGAATAAGAATTTTCCTACCACGGTCGGAACTGAGAGGTCTATCTTGGAATGTGACCTAAGAAAATACTAGCAGCAAAGAAGAGTCCCAATCCTGCATAGTCTTTATCTATCATTGCTGTTTATCCTCTTAGAGAGACTTCTACTTCTTGAATTTCCTAACCTAAAAGAGATTCATCATTCATGTGTATAGGAGAATAAGTCTACCTGCGTTCGAAATGGGGAGCTTGACATGGATCTTTTTCAGGTTAGAGAATTCAAAGAGGAGAAGAGATTTCTGATTAAAGTTGTACATAGTTACATTAGGTAAGCTAATAAATTAGTTGTTCGAACTAATTAAACTGGGGGTTAGATTTCTGTATATAAGGGGCATTGCTCAAGTGTACGCTAGAAATGGAGATAATTTATACATTTTCCGAAATTTGGACAAAACTCTAGTCCTTTTACTCTCACTCCCTTTCTCACTTAGCTAGTCTTAATCAACTGAATTTAGTTCAGCTTCTAACAAATACAACGCGCAAAATCTATTCCAAATTGAGACCGTGAAGGATCCGACCTCTAGATCTGTACCTGTATCAGACACCCGCACCCGAGTCTGAGCAACTTAGATCCGGTGTGCCAATTACTATCTAGGAATGATGTCATTAGCCATGTCACTTACGTGTCAATAAGACCGCACGGTGAACAATCTTCATTTACCAACATCATATCCAGTCCAGTCAACTGCTGAGACTTGCCAATTTATATTTCATGTCAGTAGACTTCTCCATCTTATCAAAATAATCAGCACTATTGAGAATCCAAATGGTCCAACCAGTGGTCCACGAAATGCAACATTAATAAAAAAATTTAGAAGGTTGTCCATTTGATTTTCAATATGCCAATTCTGTTTTCCCATCCTTTCAAGGCCAAAAGAATGAATTTTGATTGATGCCAACGTGCATTTCTGGAAAATTGTTAAACATATGATTTATCCAGTCCAACTCAAAGGGGATTGGTGATATATATCCAGGTTCATAAGATAGCTACCTAATTCTTTTTTTGATAACCATGGTGTCCGGGCCAGCTTTCGCGCACCTCGACTAGTTCAAGGGATACCTGCCACCTCCCACCAGCAACAAGTGTTAGGTAACTTCATCCACATCCACCAAGGTTAGGATAGATGGGAAGAATCACCTAACGTCTCTGTCGGGATTTGAACCTGAGATCTCATGGTTCTCACCCACTTCATTGACCACTAGCCCACACCCTTGGGTGCAAGATAGCTACCTAACTAGTGTAACCTAAATTTGGTAGCTTTACAGGAAGGAGTATCTCATGAACATATGAACAGGAAAGGTACTATAAATATACAAGGGACGAGGACATTGGTCTCACCCATTCACAACTTTTGATTTTCACTCGAACATACTCTTTTGCACCATCATTGAACAACTCTCTGGTCGAATAAGAATTTTCCTACCACGGTCGGAACTGAGAGGTCTATCTTGGAATGTGACCTAAGAAAATACTAGCAGCAAAGAAGAGTCCCAATCCTGCATAGTCTTTATCTATCATTGCTGTTTATCCTCTTAGAGAGACTTCTACTTCTTGAATTTCCTAACCTAAAAGAGATTCATCATTCATGTGTATAGGAGAATAAGTCTACCTGCGTTCGAAATGGGGAGCTTGACATGGATCTTTTTCAGGTTAGAGAATTCAAAGAGGAGAAGAGATTTCTGATTAAAGTTGTACATAGTTACATTAGGTAAGCTAATAAATTAGTTGTTCGAACTAATTAAACTGGGGGTTAGATTTCTGTATATAAGGGGCATTGCTCAAGTGTACGCTAGAAATGGAGATAATTTATACATTTTCCGAAATTTGGACAAAACTCTAGTCCTTTTACTCTCACTCCCTTTCTCACTTAGCTAGTCTTAATCAGCTGAATTTAGTTCAGCTTCTAACAAATACAACGCGCAAAATCTATTCCAACCCCCCCCCCCCCCCCCCCACACACACACACACAAAAAAAAAAAAAAAAGAACTACACAGATATACTGAGGTCATCCTTCAATCAGATAACATGAGTGTATAATCCATAGGCAATCAAAAGGGACAGGGTACCATCATGAATTCCAAAGAAGGCTTGGTAGTCAAATTATAACAACAACACAAGGTGAAGTTTGGGGAGGGTAGAGTGTACACACACCTACCCCTACCATAAAGAGTTTGTCTCCAATAGACCCTAAAAACAGTCCAGAGAAGAAGTAACAGAATTGAAAGCATAATAAAGTATTCTAAACAGTGACTATATCAAAATAATATGATAATCGAAGTACAAGAAATGACATATGTAACAAAAACCGAAGGACAAGAAACTACAAGAGAGCAATAGTAGGACTACTAGTATGGACGGAAAGCGAAACAATGCACTACTTCCTCCATTTCTAAATACTTGTCATGCTTTATTTTGCACACCCCTTAAGAGAAACATTAACTAGAGAGTAATTTGACTAAATTATCCTTATTTTTTACTCCTTTCAATTTAATACCTCTTGTTTTCATCACATTAATATTTCTCTATATTTATGAGTAAGGGTAAAGGTGGAAACACATAATTAATTATATCTTGGTTTTCTAAAATCGCAATTACTCCCTCCGTTCCAAATTACCCATCCCAAATTTCCTAATTTGATTTCTCATTTTACTTGTTTTTTCATTAATCAAGAACAGACAATTTTTTTTTTCATGTTTTACTTGCATTAATTACTTTTTCTTTAAATTAAAATATAAACATCATACTATGTAAACTAGCCATGTTATTAATTATTTTTCTTAATTAATGTGTCATCTCAACTTGACGGGTGACGACGGAGTATTTTGGATCATTTATTTATCTATTTTTAGTAAGGATAACAAGTATTTAGGAACTAAGAGAGTACTACTTACTAATCTTCTACTCTATTATGTGTCCTCCAAACTGCGGCATGTCCTGTCTAATTATTTCCACTAATTACATGAAAATCATACCTTCTAACGTTAAGAGGACCTTCACCAGGAGATCCACTTCCACCACGAATACAAGTATTAACACATTTAACAGTACAACTCTCTGCTTGCCTTGACTTAGGTCGTTGAATCCTCGCCTTCTTACAATCCTTCTGTCCATCAACACAATCACCAGACAACAATTGCGGTACATTCAAAAACGTCTCTCCAAGTGTTTCCTGTTGTGTTTCAACCTCCGCCGCCACCTCCCCATTCACCGCCACTATCACAGCACATGCTGCAGCTGCCGCCAGTATCGCTGCAGTTATAGGCTTCCGCCATGACCGTTGTTCCCGACAAACATAGCTACTCACAATACTTGTTGCATTTACGTGTTTGGGAGGATTCTGTAAGCAGCTTTGGCGGACCAAGCAGTCTGGATAATATACTGGAAATCTATGGAGAGTTGAACACAAGCAATAAGTTCCCATTTTTCAAATTACAGAAATAATTTCCATTTTTTCAGTTGGAATTGCATTTGTGGAAAGGCCTCTACTTAGAATTTGGTAAGTTTACACCCCTTATGTTCAATTTTATAGAACTTTAGTCCCTTTTCTATGGTGTGACACTTTGATCGGGTTAATTGTGCATGGTTAGGAGCCGCATGGTATGGTATGGTATGGTATGGTATGGTATGAATTTGAAATTTTGGTTCGGTATTTGACTTTTTAAAAATAATATATCATTTTCCTATTAAATTAATTCGTATGGTTAGGTATTTTAAAGTTTTATATTGGTATTTTACACCATGGTAAATCGGTAATAATACTTTCTTCACTTTCGACTAATATAATTCATATAATAAATAACTATGACTTCGATTTATTTAAAAGACAAAATGGTCTACTGGACCCTTGTATTTGTTCTCGTTTGTAAAGTGGACACTTCTACTTAGCTCTTTGTCATCTGAACCTTTTAGTCCATCAAAACACAAGAGTTTAGACCCTTTTGACACATATATAACATTAAATTATTGAGTTGGAAAACACTTGACATTAAATTGTTGAGTTGAAAAAATGCGTGCAAACAAGCATTTTTTAAACAAGTGAATTAGTATTTTTCATTTAAAAAAATATTTTTAAAGATTAAAAAAATAATAAATTTAAAAAGGGGTAGAATTAAAAAAAAAAAACCCTACCACCCTCTCCCGTCCCCCCACCCTCCAGCACCCTCCCCCGTCCTCTCACCCCATCCACTCCCGACTCCCCCGTATACCCACCCCGTCCTTGTCCCCAACGCCCACTCAGCAACACCACCACCACACCAACGAACCTTCCCCCCTCCCCCAGTCGTCCCCGTCCTCCATCTCCAAGTAGTAGCACCACCACCACACCAACAAACCTTTTCCCTTCCCCACCCCCTACACCCGTCCCCGTCCCCGTCCCCATCCCCACCCCCACACACCATCACCACTAGTACCACATTCCCCCCCCTCCCCCCCTCCTAGATTTTATGATATATAAATTCTAATTTATAGTATAAATTAATTAAGTTATATCAATATGATATAAATTGTTATTTTTAATTTTTAAATGATGGTGGAGATGAATTTTTATATTGTTGAAGTTTTTGATTATACTAGCTCAGTATACGTGCGTTGCACGTGTATATTACATCGATCAATAAAAAAATTATTAACATTATAACTAAAATCAAAAGCAAAAATTCTTTTTGTTAATTGATACATGAAAGCACATTATTATTCAGACAATAGAAGACCATAACCATTTCATATAAATCTGAGCTACCCTCCATGCATCCATAATAACCTAGGAAAATATATCCAGCTAAGTATATAACGCGTTCCAACAGATAAATTAGACAATTATAAGGCATAGCTAAACTTTTCAATACTTCAAAAAAGAAAAAAAGAGGAGAAATCTTAACACACAAAATTAAGAATTACCTACAAAGTTATCACTTGCTTCTCGTTTTCTCTTATATATAAGTGACAATGAGCAGGCACGACACCGTCGTCATGTCTGCTTGCCGTTATTTCACCTGCTTGCTCCATGATTTTACTATATCACTCATAATTAATTATTATATGTCATTTATGTATTAAAAAATTAATAAGATTTAATTAAAAATTAAATAAATATTTATGACATATCTGCTTCAGCTGTAATTTTGCTATATCACTCTTAATTAATTATTACAAGTCATCTAAGTATTAAAAATTAATAATATTTAATGTTAAATTAACTTAAGGTCTTATATGAGGCCCATTTAATTTATTATACAAGTACTTTTATAGTAATTTTACTATATAACTTCTAATTAATTATTATAAGTTATTTAAAACATGTCTGTTTTGTTGGTTCTGATCATCTAAGCATTGCGTCACTTAAATTGGAATACAGGAAAAAAAAATTATAAATCACAAAAATGAAAAAATTAAATTATTTTAAAAAATGTAATAGACTATCAACACTAAAAAAGTTTGGATAAGGAGAGTAACTTATATTATTTAAAAATTATATAAAGAGTATTATTAATTAAAATAGTTAACAACTTAAAATGTCTAAGAAATAATTAATAATCACAATAATTAACAACTTAAAAAATTAAAATATATAAAATATTTCGTTGACTCTCGAAATTATATCAGTGTCACTTAAATTGAAATAGAAAAAAAGAATTATAAATCTCAATAATTAAAAACTTAAATATTTTAAAAATATAATTAATTATCAATGCCTCAAAAATTTGAACAAGGATATTAACATGTATTATTTAAAAATTACATAAATGGTATTCTGAAATACAACAATTAACTAACTTAAAATATTTTATTATATATTTGATAATTACTATTTAAAAAGTAATATAAATCACAATAATTAACAACTGTAAATATTTAAAAAATTTTGATTGTCTCTCAAAATTATATGGGTATCATATTGCCAACCTAAAATATTTTTATACACATTTCATTAATCTAAATATAATAATATATGCCTAACTAAGATTTTATCAACCAAACAAATGGATGTTTTAATTAGATGATAAAATTATACAAAATATAAAATTTTCAAGGATCAACATTTAGCCCGTGCGTAGCACGACTTAGCCAACTAGTGTATAATTAAGTAGGAAATAAAGGACCTGTCGAACATCTGATCCAGAACCACATTCAATTAGAACAACCCAAAATCTTATCATTAATAACAAATCGACATATTTTATAATTTTATATGTATCATCCAAAAGCACAAAACATACAAAAACACTAACAAATTAAATTTAAAACTCCCAAACTTTTTTGATTAAAAAAAATCAAAACCCCAAACTCTTGAACACATATTGGGCCCTCAATCACCTCGATTCCCACCATGCATTCATAACAACTCAGAAAAAACTATCCAATTAAGCACATAAACATTCAAAGATATCTAAATATAATAATATATGTCGAATTCAACAAATAAGTGTAATTAAAAATTCAACTCTAATACTTACAAATAATATATCTAAATATAGTTAAATAACATAATCAAAACTAAGTAACAATTCAGTCATTGCAAATTTTATTCTTTAAGGGTCTTGACTCTTGATGGTAAAGGCCTAACCCTAACCGCAAAATCAACTTTCAATTCAGACATTCGATTTCAATCCTGACTCTCATTCTCAACTTGGGTCCCGATTTTCAATTTCGACTTGATATATAACTAAGATCCTGATTTCTAAACCAACATGGAACATGAATTTGTACCTCGAGGCTCGACCCGTGACTTGACTTCCGACCGAACTCCACAAATCACATGACAAATAAAACTATAATAAAAGAAGTATAATATTTGAATACAATGTAGATTTTATAAGCCTATAGATTGAATAATCTTTCCTAAACAAATTTTTTAATGACCGTAACGATCAACTTTTTTCATAAAATATGTGAATTGTGTGTTTTTGTGTAATTTGACTATTATTTTCCTTTCCGTAGTTGCATTATGATGGGGTGTGAGGGTGATTGACTTGGTTTTCGATGTATTTTGGTACCATTTATGCGATATTGTGATTTTTGATGGCTTCGAGAGCCTTATTTTGGACTTATGTGAATATCTTTTGATTCGTGTGACGGATGACTGAATGAACTACGCCAACAACTCTGAAATATCGATTTAAGCCTAGATAGACCTTTGGTTCGGGTCTCGGTACATCCGAGCTCATTTCAACCTAATGGTCGAAAAGTTTAAAAATTAGAAATATGGACGTGGGACCCATATTTGGTCGAAATGATCTCGGATGAAAAATCTAACTTCGCCAGCAGATTCAAACATCTATTTTAGGGTGGTAATTTATTTGGTGTGATTTTATGTCTTTTAAATCTCATTTCGATCCTCAGTTTGGAAGATTGTGATTTCGAATTTCGGGGGTCAGCTTTGTCAAAATGGTATTTTTTTGAAAATCTGATATCGCCATTGAGTCTGAAGCGTTGAATTTAGCATGGTTACATAGTTCTTTGCATATATTAGACTTTGAATAAATTTCAGGCACCCCGTCGAAGTCCATTTGGACTTAGGAAAAAAATCTGCACATATAACAATTTTTTCTGCTAAATAACATTTTTTCCCTTTTTGGCCCATTTTTTTCGTTCTTTCACCCTGCTTCTTGAGAGTTAAATCCTAAAATAGTATGACAGCTTGAAAGTGAAGCTTGTGGGAGCTTGGGAAGCTAGATTAACATCTGTCTTAATGCTCTTATGAATTTAAGGTAAGAAATCATCCCTTTTCTTAGTAATTCTTGATTAAATTCTTAAAAATCCAAAAATCTTAGGGTTTGATTTTAAACCCCAATTTCACTCCTTTTCACTTGAATATTTTAATCTTATAATTACTAGTTTTTGATCAATTTAACCTTCAAAACAACTCTGATTCTTGATTTTAACCTAGATTTTAAAGATTTTACCCGGTAAAACTTAAAAATGGTTTTTCTTTGGTTTGAACCTCATTTTTTTTTACCCGATTTGACTTGAATTTTCAGCTATAGGTTTCTAAAAATATGAAAACACATTTTTGAAGTAAAGTTATGATTTTCCTCCTTTTTAAAAAATTTGTTTCGAGGGTCCATTTTGACCCCAAACCAAAAGTAGTCAATATGGGTATTGTTGGTTTTGTTTTGACACGTAGATTCCATATTTGATATTTTTAGTAGAGTTCAGAATCGTTCATGAGGAGTAAGGGTTTGGGAGTAAAGTCTTAGTTGCGGTATTTCGGCTTTTGATGTAGGTTATGGCTTAACTCTTTCAGACTGGGCTGGGTAGTAAATATTGATACAAAATACATGTTAAGGATGGAAACTAATCATGAAAAATGGATATCTATGTGTTGTGCCCATATGGTGGCCTATATGCAATGTAATTGTTGAAATTGAGATATTATGTGATATGTGTGACAGTATGGGTCCTATGTGATGTTGATAGCCTTGAATATATGTGAATAATTGTATTATATTATTGAAATGCCTAATGTGGTACCACTGGTGTATTGTGATGTATTCATACTTGTTGTTATATGAGACAATGGAAATTCATGGATGGAACGAAAATAATGAGTGAATATTGGCTCACATGGTTGTGGAAATGTATAATTGTGGTTGGTTATGAATATATATATATATATCATTGTGATTGGTTGTGAGTATTACATCCTCATATCATACTCATTCATGAAACATTAGTACCATTATGACAATATCTGAGAAACACTAGCGACACCTTTTATAAAACCCTCTCCGAGGGAAGTGCCGAGGAAGAGATTTTATAATGCCTTATAAAATCCTTCCTGAGTGATGTGCCAGGGGAGGGGGGAGATATAAGATATGTGAATTTTATATGGGTTGATGAACCCCCCATGGGTCCTGCATTGGGAGGCTTGCCTCCATAGGTGTATATAGGGATTGTGCAACGATCTCGGAGGTTGTGCGATTACCTCGTGCATCATCATCATCATCATCATATACACTGCACTTACTTTATTGTGTTTATGTTGTATTGTATTACCATATTGACTTTTCATCTATGTATTTATCTTACCTTTATTTACTTGTATTTGATGATCTTGTATCTATATGTTCTCCCTTGTTCTACTTATATGTGATATAATGCATACTTGTGTTTTATCTTGGTGTGTTGTTGTAATATATGTGATATATTAGAACTATTAGTACAAGCGGTGTGGGTTACTGTTGTAGGACATTTTCTGATTGCAGGTGACGTGCTCTTAGTGTGTATTTTGTATGCTTTATTTTCTACTTTGCTCGGTCGGTCTATGATACCTCTTGAGTACAAGTAGACCACACTTACTCTCACCCTTTCGGTGCAACTTTAGGTTTTGGTGTACCTCAGACTGATTGATTTCGAGCGCCTTCAGATTTCTCAAGGTAGCGATTGGACATTCATACGTTCGGAGTTCACCTCTACCTTTCTGTATTAGTTATATCTTCATTAGTGTTTGGAGACAAATATTTCTTTGTGGTTATTTTTCTGATGTATTTGACTCTGGGATTGTATTAGTAGTTCTTATACTATTGACACCAGGTTTTGGGAGTTATGTGCAACGATCTAAGAATTTGATGAAATATGTAAAATTTATGATTTTGTATGATTTGACTATTTTACCCCTCTCCATAGTTGCACTATGGTCTTTCTGGAGTGTGGGAGTGATTGACATAATTTTTGATGCATTTTGGTATCATTTATGCCATATTGTGATTTTTGATGTTTTTAAGAGCCTTATTTTAGACTTATGGAGATATCTCTTGATCCGTGCGACGGATGGCTAAACGGACTGCGCCAGAAGCTCCAAAATTTTGATTTTAGACTAGGTAGACCAAGTGTTTGGGTCCCAATGCTTTCGAGCTCATTTTGACCTATTGATCGAAAAGTTAGAAAATTAAAAATCTATGTGTGGGACCCGCATTTGGTCAAAACGACCTCGGATGGAAAATTTGACTTCGTCGGTAGATCTGAAATGTTGATTTTAGGGTGTTACCATGTTTGGTGTGATTTTTCGGCTTTGAGTTAAACCCTAAAATAGTATGGGAGCTTAAAAGTGAAACTTGTGGGAGCTTGGGAAGCTAGATTAACACCTATTTCTTGATTTTACTACGGATTTAAGGTAATAATTCACCATTTTTTTAGTAATTTCTTGATAAATTTTTCAAAACCCCAAAAATCTTAGGGCTTGTTTTTAAACCTCAATTTCACTCCTTTTCATTTGAATATTTTTTTTATCTTATGATTACTAGTTTTTCATCAATTTAATCTTCAAAACAACCCTGATTTTTGATTTTAACCCGGATTTCAAAGATTTTACCCGGTAAAGCTCAAAAATAGGGTTTCTTCGTTTTGAACCTCGTTTTTGACTCGATTTAACTTGAGTTTTCAGATGTAGGTTCCTAAAAATATGGGGAAAATATTTTTTAAGTAAAGTTTTGATTTTTTTCTTCTTTTTCGAAAATTCATTCCGAGGGTCCGTTTTGACCCCGAACCAAAATTAGTCAATATGAGTATCGTTGGTTTTGTTTTGATGCGTATATTTCATATTTGATATTTTTAGTAGAGTTATAGATTATTCGTGAAAAATAAGGTCATGGGTTGTAGGTATAACAGACCGGTTTTGACTTTTGAGGTAGGTTATGGCTTAACTCTTTCAGACTGGGCTGGGTAGTAAATGATAGTACAAAATGCATGTTAAGGGTGGAAACTAATCATAAAAAATATTTATCTATGTGTTGTGCCCATGCGGGGGCCTCTATGTGATGTAATCATTAAAATTGAGATATTATGTGATATGTGTGACCGTATGGGGTCCTATGTGATATTGATAACCTTGAATACATGTGAATAATTGTATTGTGTTGTTAAAATGCTTAATGTGGTACCATTGGTGTATTTTAATTATATTCATACTTTATTGGCATAAGAGACATGTGGAAATACATGAATGAATGAAAATAATGAGTGAATATTGGCTCACATGGTTATGAAAATATATCATTGTGGTTGGTTGTAGATATATATCATGTGGTTGGTTGTGAAAATACTCATTGTAATTGGTTGTGAGCATTACATCTTCATATTATACTCATTCACGAAACATTGGTACCATCGTGGCAACACCTGAGTAACATTGGCAACACCTTTTTAAAAACCCTCCCCGAGGGATGTGTCGGGGAGGAGATATTGTAACACCTTATAAAGCCCTTTTCGAGGGATGTGCCAAAAAAGAGATATGAGATATGTGGATTGTATACGGGTTGATGAACCCCCCATGGGTCCTATGTCAGGAAGCTTTAGCTCTGTAGGTGTATACCGGGATTGTGCGACAACCTTGTGCATCATCATTATCATCATCATATACATTGCACTTACTTTATTGTGCTTATATTGTGTTATATTGCCATATTGACTTGCTATCTATGTAATTGTATTATCTTCGTTTAATTGTAATTGATGATCTTGTATATGCATGTTCCCTCTTGTTCTACTTATATGATATAATGTATACTTGTGTTCTATCTTGGTGTGATGTTACAATATATGTGATATATTAGAACTGTTAATGCAAGCGGTGTGGGCTACCGTTGTGGGATATTTTCTGATTGCAGGTGACGTTCCCTTAGTGTATATTTTGTATGTTTTATTTACTACTTTGCTTGGTCGGCCTATGATATCTACTGAGTATAAGTGGATCATACTTATGCCTACTCGCCCTTTCGGTGCAGGTCCTAGCCCGAGTGCACCTCAACTTGCTTGACTCGGGCGATTGTTGGATCTTGCAAGGTAGCGGTTGGATATTCACGCGTTCGGAGTTCACCTTTATCTTTCTGTATTAGTTATATCTTTATTAGTATTCGAAGACAAATATTATCTATTTATGATTATTTTTTGAATGTATTTGACTCCTGAATAGTATTAGTAGTTCTTATACCTTTGACACCAGATTTTGGGAGTTATAGTTGCATGTGTTGATTTTGTTCTTTCTGCTTTTATTATATCTATGTGGTTCAACTTCATTCTAGAAGCCTTACCTTGGGGGAATTTTTGTCTTTTCACTGTGTATATCAGTTTGGGTGAGGCTCTTACTTATCAAGGTTTGCCGCGACAAGTGCATCATGACCCTTGTTTTTGGGTCATGGAAAATTGGTATCAGAGTAACTAGGTTTCATTGGTCTCAATGGTGTAAGAACGAGATGTCTAATAGAGTCTCACGGATCGGTACGTAGATATCCATATCTATTTTCGAGAGACTATAAGACATCTTTAGTAAACTTTCTCATTTTATTCTTTATCGTGCGAAGTTCTTTTATACCTTGTGTTCTGAGTTATGTTTCACTCTTTCTACGCGGATGGTGTGGCTTATACTACTATCAGTTGAGAGATGCTGTGAGAGATTGATGTAGATTGTTTGTTAGTCGTAGGCCTGTTGATGTTCCTGAGTTGTCATGGGATCAGTTCGCTTATGCCTTCTAGAGATATTCGTTCCTTATAGTTTGAGGGATCGAATGCAGGACGAGTTTGATCATTTGGAGCAGGGCTCCATGACAATTGCTGAGTATGAGGCACACTCCCAAGCCCTATCCAGATATTCCTATGATAGTATTTCCATTAAGTCTATGAAGATTTAAAAGTTCGTGAAGGGTTTAGATATTTCTCTTTAGTTGGCTACATCTCAGATGGTTGTGTTTAGGGTTTCTTTCCAGAGTATAGTGGATAATGCTAAGATGACATAGGGTATTCGTAGTGTATCTCTAGGAGAAGCTAGAAAGGCGCGATATTTGGTGAGTTCAGGAGTCAGACCTCTTGAGGTAAAGATTTTAGAGGTTCTCGTGGATACCATTGTAGGACAGTGGTGGCTTTACAAAGTTTAGGTGGTGGATCTTCTTGTTCAATAATTTAGGGTGGCCATTTGAGCCCAGTTGTAACTTTTCCTGTTGAGGCCGGTAATAGAGGTTACTATATGTATGATGAAATTGGCCATGTGGCTAGGGACTATCCTCGTTGGGTGATTCGAGCTACTCTTATTTCAGCTGTGAGAGGTAGGGGTTATACTAGAGGTGCAAGAGGTAAAAATGGTGGAGCTCGTGGTGGTGGTCGTGGGTCTACCTAGGCAATTGGTGGTCATGGTCAGTGTTATGCTATACCAGCCATACCTGAGACAGAGGCTTCTGATACTGTGATTATAGGTTTCATCCCCATTTGTTTTAGACCTGCATCTATATTATTTAATCCTGGATAGACTTTCTCCTATGTGTTTGTGTATTTTACTTCGGGTTTGATTCTGTTAGTGAGCCTCTTTCCATTCCTATTCGTGCATCTACCCTAATTGGTGATTCTTTATTGGTGGATTGGGTGCACTGATCTTGTGTTTTGACTTTTGCCAAACGTGAGACTTTGGTAGAATTGCTTGAATTAGACATGGTCGATTTTGATGTTATTTTGGGTATGAATCGGTTGGATCCTTATCATGCTATCCTAGATTATTATGCCAAGACCGTGACTTTAGCTTTGCCGGGTATGCCAAAGATAACTTAGAAGGGTGTACTTTATTTGGGTCCTAAAAGGATTATATCTTATGTTTAGGCACATAAATTGGTTGAGAAGGGATTTTTATCTTACTTGGACCATATTTGTGACACTAGTTTTGTTTCGCTTCTTTCCTTGATTCTGTTCGTATTGTTCGTGAGTTATGAATGTGTTCCTTACGGACTTGCCTGGTATGCCTCCGAATCGAGATATTAATTTCGCTATTGATGCTGAGCCGGCCACTAAGCCTATTTCTATTCCTCCTTATAGGATGGCCCCAACAGAGTTAAAGAAATTGAAGGATCAGTTGCAAGAGTTGTTGGATAAAGGATTTATCCGACCTAGTGTTTCACCTTGGGGTGCGCTTATCTTGTTTGTGAAGAAAAATGATGGGTCTATGCGGATGTGTATTGATTATCGACAGTTTAATAAGGTGACAATTAAGAATAAGTATTCTCTTCCTTACATTGATGATTTATTTGATCAGCTCAGGTGTTGCGGTATTTTTGAAGATTGATTTGAGTTTCAGTTATCACCAGTTGAGGATTAGAGCTTCGGATTTTCCAAAGATAGCTTTTCAGACTAGATATGGTTGTTATGAGTCCTTGGTCATGTCTTTTGGATTTTGCAATGCCCCTTCCACATTCATGGAGTTGATGAACTAAGTGTTTCGACCGTATCTTGACTCCTTTGTTATTGTATTTATAGAAGATATCTTGGTTTATTCCAAGAGTGAGGTTGAGAATAAGGATCATTTGTGGATTGTGATTCAAACATTGAAGGATAAGAAGTTATATGCGAAGTTCTGTAAGTGCGAGTTTTTGTTGGAGTCTGTTTCTTTCTCGGGTCATGTGGTGACTAAGGAAGGTCTTATGGTTGATCCAGCCAAGATTTTTGCAGTTTGTGATTGGACTAGACCTACTTCGCTCACCAAGATTCAGAGTTTTGTTGGCTTGGCAGGTTATTATTGGTGTTTTATTAAGGGTTTTTCATCCATTGCAGCTCCATTGACCAAGTTGACCCAAAAAAAGATTTCCTTTCAATGGTTCGATGCTTGTGAGGCGAGTTTTCAAAAGATCAAGGGTTTGTTGACTTCAGCTCCTATCTTGACTTTTCCCAAGGAGTGTGTGGGTTTTACCGTCTTTTATGATAATTCAGGTGTTGGGTTAAGTGTTGTGTTAATGCAGGAGGTCAAGGTAATTGCGTATGTGTCTTGTTAATTGAAGCCTCATAAGAGAAATTATCCAACCCATGATTTGGAGTTATGCATAGTTGTGTTTGCCTTGAAGTTATGAAGGCACTACTTGTATGGATTCCATTGTGACATCTTCTCAGATCATTGTAGCTTTCAGTACTTCTTTATCCAGTGAGATCTTAATATGAGGTAGTGCCATTGGCTTAAGTTGCTTAAGGATTATGACTTGACTATTCTTTACTATCCGGACAAAGCTAATGTGGTTGTGGATGCCTTGAGCCGAAAGTCGACTAACACGGGTAGCTTGGCACATCTTTTGACCCAGGAGAGACCTTTGGCCTCAGAGGTTCAGTCTTTAGCTAACCAGATAGTTAGACTTGATATTTCGACAGTTGGGCATGTTTTGGCATTTGTGGAGGCTAGATCTTTTTTGATGGAGCAGATTTGAGCTCATCAGTTTGATAATGTTGGATTGAGGTTAATTCGAGATAAGGTGTTGAGTGGGGAGGCTAAGGAAGCCTCACTTGATTAAGAAGGATTTTTGAGGATCGGGGATCGAGTTTGTGTGCCAAGAGTGGGTGATTGGATTAGCTTGATCTTGGAGGAGGCCCATTGTTCTAGATAATCTATCCATCCAGGTATGACTAATATGTATCGTGATTTGAGGCAGCGCTACTGGTGAGGTAGTATGAGGTGAGATATAGCAGATTTTGTGGCTCGTTACCTATACTGTCAGCAGGTGGAGGCCGAGCATATGGGACCTGGTGGATTGCTCACGATGTTACAAGTTTTTGAAGTCAAGAATTGTCGATGCCGTGGTGGACTACTAGATTGTGCGCATAGTGATTTTGTATTGTGTTAGAAAAAACAAATATGCAAAACATGTAGTTGGGGATAAAGATGGAGGAGAGAAGACGAAGCAGAGGAACAAGGATGAAGAAGACTCAGAGCTCAACAACGACACTAATTTGTTTTAGAATTGACCTTTAATCCTTTAATAGCTGCCACGTTGATTATTTATTATTAAGAATAAATATTATCATTATTTTGATTAAATGAGATAAACATTCCGTATTATAATTGGAGCTTAGTTAATAGCTGCCTCATTGATTATTTATTATTAAGAATAAATAATTTATCCCTTTTTTGGGTTAAATGAGATAAGCATTGTATATTAATTAGAGTTTATAAAATGAGGATAAACATTATAATTATTTAATTATAAATTAAAAATTAATGTATATGCTTTGAAAGAACACATTTAAAAATGAAACTAAATTTAGCATAAGTATATATTGAACATATTAATATTCTCATTCTTTTTTAGTTTTAAAATACTTGTCAATTTTGGAAAACAAAAAAAAACATTAATTTTTTTTTTTTAACTTGAACCTTTGTATTAGTCTTTTTAGATTTAAGAAGCATGTAAATAGATAAAAGACTAACGAATTAATAAATATATTAATCAAATCACTCTTAAATAATCATTTCTTTCAACTAAAAAGGAATAGAGAAAGTACATTATAATTCTATATTAGCTAACAAATATTATTATTACATTGATCCAAATATTATTTTTGATGCATCTAATCTAATATTTCTTTCTAGCTATAATTATATTAAATTGTGTTTGAATAAAATTATTTTTAATGAAATAATTTATCTCTTAAAAGTCATAAAAATCTATAAACATTTGATTCTCTTGGAACTAATTTTCAAAGAAAAGTAGTTTCATATTTTTAAAGAAAGAGTTGAAAGTCAAAAACACATTCAAATTAAGAGTAATCGAATATCATGTGGTTCAAACAAGGAAAGGTGTAACTATCAAAATTTTAGTTGATTTTAAAGTAATAAATATTAGAATAATAATTAAATGATAATTTTTGAGAATAATAGTACATGTCAATTTTTTTTATTGTAAAGTTTTTTTTAATGAAAGACAAATTTTAATTAACATTTCTAAGGACAAAAAGACATTTAATTAACCACGTGCTATGTCGTGACATATAATTATATACTGTTTGATTCTTCTTATTAGCACAAGTTCTAAACTATCATAATACTTAGAAATGTAATCTTATATTATAAGTAAGATTTATTTTATTTGACTAATTTGAGACTAACTTAATTGATAACAAGATATCATTTTAAGAATCACATTTTATTAGATTTTTTATTAGTGATCGACATTGTTTGACTAAATTAACTGATAACAAGATATCATATTCGGAATCACATCTTATAAGATTGTTTGATTCGTCTTGTCAGTGTAAGTTCTGAACTATTGTAATACTTAAAATGTAATTATATATTAGAAGTAATAATTGACAATATTCGGCTAACTTAATTGATAATAAGATATCATATTAGGGATCACATCTTGTTAGATCGTTTGATTCTTCTTATCAATGTAAGTTCTGAACTATCGAAATACTTGAAGTGTAATTATATATAAGAAGTAACATTTGATAATATTTTACAACTTAGTTGATAACAAGATATCATATTCGGGATCACATCTTATAAGATCGTTTGATTCGTCTTGTCAATGTAAGTTCTGAATTATCAAAATATTTGAAGTGTAATTATATATTAGAAGTAACAATTTACAATATTTGACTAACTTAATTGATAACAATATATCATATTATGGATCACATCTTGTTAGGTAATTTGATTCTTTTTGTCAATGTAAGTTCTGAACTATCGAAATACTTAAAATGTAATTATATATTAGAAGTAGTGATCGACATTGTTAGGGATCACATCTTAAAAGATCGTTTGATTATTCTTGTCAGTGTAAGTTTTAAACTATTGTAACACTTAAAATGTAATTATATATTAGAAGTAACAATTGACTACAATAGGTGACAAACTTAGTTGATAACAAGATATCATATTAGGGATCACATCTTGTTAGATCGTTTGATTCTTCTTGTCAGTGTAAGTTCTAAACTATCAAAATACTTGAAGTGTAATTATATATTAGAAGTTATAATTAACAACTAATTCAACGATTAACTTCAAAATTAATATGATTTTGAAATTTGAATTTATGATCAAAATTAAACTCATTGACTCTCGAAATTAGAATTGTGTCACATAAATCAAAACAAAAAATATATTCTTACTAAAACATGATAATATTTTCAAATTAAAATATCCAAAAGTAAAGAGGTCAAATCTCATTTAATGAAATTTGTACTATTTTAAATAAAATAACCTTAAAAATACATTTTTTGATAAGAAAAAAGTCAAATATCATCAAAATGTCACATTCGTGCAGATATACTTGTACTACTATTTTTAATTCTTGGTAACTTCATTTTTTCACCAACTCTTCAGATTTTCCTCTCAAAGACATCTAAGGTCATTCTTGCACTAAAAGGCACCGAACATAGCAAACTGCAAAACTTTAAAATTGCTGATAAGTTATCCTAAAAATTGTTTCTTCAATAGCTAAGAAATTTTAAAAGCTCTTTGTTCTACCATGGAATCATCAGCAGCAAAAGGAAAGAGTATTTTAAGACCAACAGAAAGTGTTGGATCAGATTTTGATGATAAACCTTCGTGGAATCATGTCAAGGTTCTTATGGTTGCTCCTAATGGTGGTGGAAATAAAGTGTGGTCATGTAAATTCTGTAATAAAAGGGTTACAAGTTCATATTCTAAGGTAAAAGCATATCTTTTAAAACTTTCTGTCCATGGAGTTGCAATATGCAAAGAAATTAAAAATTAAGTATATTCAATATTAAAGATGGAGAATGAAGAAGTTGAAAAGAAAAAAATCAATGGTGTAATTAGATGCAAGAAAAAGGGTAGAATATGAATTCCATCCCGAAGGCTCAGATTTATCGCAATCGAAAGCTCAAAAAGGATCGATGAGTGAAGCGCTAGAGAAGTCGTTTAGCGTTGCCAACAGAAATATTGCCGACAAGTTGGCGGCTCAGATATTATATGCATCAGGTTTATCATTCAACCTTACAAGTTCTCCTTACTTAAAAAAGTATTCAGAAATTTTGACAATAAATCTTATACCCGGTTATGTTCCACCCACTTATAATAGGTTAAGAACAACACTTTTAGCTCAAGAAAAAACTAATATAAAGAGAAAATTACAACCTATTAGAGATACATGGAGAAGAAAAGAGTTGTCAATATGTTCGGATATTAAAGTACGACCCTTGATAAATATAATGGGAGCATCTAGTGGTGGACCTATATTCTTGAAATTCAATAATTCTAGTAGCGTTGTCAAGGATAGTGGGAACATTGCTAAGTTATTTGTTAAAGCCATTAAAGATGTTGACCCAAAAAATATTGTTCAAGTTATCACCGATAATGTCGAAAATATGAAGCTTTTTGACACTATTGTTGAAGAATCTTTTCCGCACATATTTTGGACATCATGTATTGCACATTGTCTAAATCTTGCTTTAAAAAGTATGTGCCAACCTTCTAAAAAATTGGTCCACTTTTCAAGTTGTGCATGGATATTAAAAGTGATTGGCGAAGTGATTAGTTTAAAGAATTTTGCTGTCAATCATGACATGGTGCATGCTATTTTTCAAAAGCTTCCGGAGCTATCTTTGTTAAAAGTTGTCGAAACAAGATTCACTTTCCACATTGTCATGACTTCTCGTGTTTATAAGGTGAAATCGTCATTGAAAAAATGGTAATGGATGACGAATGGAAAAATTACAAGGGAGACAAAGTACTTGAAGTAAGGGCGCGTGAGATAAAGTCGCTTGTGATGGATGACACATGGTGGAATAAAGTTGATTACTTTTTAAAGTGTACGGAGCTAATAGTATTCATGCTTAGAAGCGCCGACCTTGATACTCCATAATTGTATCTTATTTATGACATATGGGATGCCATGATTGAAAAGTTGAAGGTGATTGTATTTGAGCATGAGGGGAAAGATCTTATTAACGGCAAATCAAATTTTTTTGATACAATTCAAGAAATTCTTGTGTCTAGGTGGAATAAGAGTAACACCCCACTGCATTGTTTAGCACATTCATTGGTTCCGAAATACTATCATGAATCATGGCTTCAAGGGGAAGGTAATGGGATAAGAAGACTTGCTCCAAATAAATAAAGGGAAATTGCCTCAAATAGGATCAAATGCTTTCAAAGATACTTCAAAGATCCAAATGATCTGAGATAAGTTTCTTTGGAGTATGGGGCATTTTGTAGTTCAAGTGGTCACTTTAGTGAGCCTCACGTGATTAATGTTATGGGGTATGAGAATCTTCTATCTTGGTGGGCTAACTATGGTGTAAATGCTCCACTTTTACAAATTTTGACTTACAAGTTGCTCTCCCAACCGGCTTCTTCATCTTGTTGTGAAAGAAATTGGAGCCCTTATTCATTGATTCATATCATCAAGAGAAACAAGTAGCTTCTTCAAGATCCGAAGATTTAGTGTTTGTGCATTATAATCTTCGCTTGCTTTCTCGAAAGAAAGAAAAATACGTTAGTGGTCCAATCAAATATTGGGATTTAGGTAAGTCTTTTGATACTTTTTGAGTAATTTTTTAATTCTGATAAGCTTATTTCACAATATTCTAAATTTATTTGGTATTGTTTTAAGTGGAGACCATTTCAAAATTGATGAAAATATCGATGAGTTGGTAGAATTGTCAATTAACGAACCTCAACTAGAAGGTGTCTTCTTTGAAACTGAAGTTGAGAATTTAGAAGAAGATGACAACATGGAGGATATTGAAGAAGATGATCTTTGATTTAGATGTGCTCATGTTCATATTAGATGTCTCAAATAGAACTTAGTTTAAATGTACATTTTATGTAATTATTTTTGGTATATGAACTTGTGAACATGTAGTTTATGTATGATTTTTGGTGATCATTTGACTCTTAATTTGAATGGTTAATTGACTTGTGTCTCTCGTGACTTTCTCTTAGTATATTTGATTCTAACTTGGTAACTCATCTAGTCGTCTTGACTTACTTCCAAAAGACTAAAAGGTATGTTTTATCTCTCGCTTAATCTTTGCTTTGTTTTAGTTTTTTATTTGATATATTTCAATGTGTTATACTGTCTTATTTTAATACTTTGTTGTGTGAGTTGTAGGAAAAGGAATGAATCATGTCCTTCTAGAGAGGTCTATTTATTTGCGGCCTCATTCCTTCATGACCTAACTCTACAAATCATAAGTTACACACAAGTTTTTTATAATATCTCATAAATATGATTATGTGTATTTGATATTTTTGTAACTATATGAATATATTTATAATTTTTTTTGTTGAGTCCCCGCAACCGTATTCGTATCCATATCCATATCCTCAAATCTTAAAAATTCAATCATGAAGGATCCGACACTCGGATCCACACCCGTGTCCGACACCCGCACCCAATTCCGAGCAACTTAAGTGGATTGTGCTTCAGAGATTGAGGGATGAGAAATTGTATCTGAAGTTCTCTAAGTACATTTTGGTTGGAGTCTGTTTCTTTCTTGGGTCATGTGGCAACTACAAAAGGTATTATGGTTGATCCAACCAAGGTTGCAGTGATTAGTGATTGGGCTTGACCTACTTTGCCCACCGAGATTTAGAATTTTATTGGGTTGGCTGGTTATTATCAGTGTTTTGTTGAGGGTTTCTCTTTTATTGCAGCTCCTTTGACTAAGTTAACTTAGAAGAAGATTTTCTTTCAGTTCTCTGATGCTTATGTCGAGATTTCAAAAGCTAAAAAATTTATTGACTTTAGCTCCTATATTGGCTTTGCCCAAGGAGGGGTGGGCTTTATCGTGTTTTGTAATACTTCAGGTGTTGGATTAGAGGCGGTGTTGATGCATGAGGGAAAGGTGATTGATTATGAATCTTGTTAGTTGAAGCCTCATGGGATGATTTATTCTACCCATGATTTGAAGTTGTGAGCAGTTGTGTTTGTCTTAAAGTTGTGGAGGAACTGCTTGTTTGGAGTTCTTTGTGAGATCTTCTCAGATCATCGTAGACTTTAGTACTTCTTTACCCAGTGATATCTTAATGTGAGGCAGCGCCGTTGGTTTGAGTTGCTTAAGGATTATGACTTGACCATTCTTTATCATCCAGGCAAGGCTAATGTGGTTGCGGATGCCTTGAGCCAGAAGTCGACTAGCATGGGTATCTTGGCACATCTTTTGATCCAGGAGAGACTTTTAGCCTTAGAGGTTCAGTCTTTAGCTGACCAGATGGTTATGCTTGATATTTCGATACATGAGCATATTTTGGCTTTTTTGGAGGCTATATCTTCTTTGATGAAGCGAATTCGAGCTCATCATTTTGATAATCTTATATTGAGGTTGATTCAAGATAAAGTATTGAGTGAGGAGGCTAAGGAAGCCTCACTTGATTCAAATGGAGTTTTAAAGATTGGGGGTCGAATTTGTGTGCCAAGAGTGGGTGATTGAATTAAGTTGATCTTGGAGGAGGCCCATTGTTCAAGATATTCCATCCATCCAGGTGTGACTAAGATGTATCGTGATTTGAGGAAGCATTACTTCTAGGGTGGTATGAGGCAAGATATAGCGGGTTTTATGGCTCACTGCCTATGTTGTCAATAGGTGAAGGCCGAGCGAATAAGACCTGGTGGTTTTCTTCAGAGGTTGTGACATGACCCAAACCAGGGCCTAGTCATGCCGGGTATCTCAAGTTCAACCAGGATCGGAGACCATCCCCAATACCCAGACCATTAACTGCCCTACACCCCATGTCGGACGAATTCCAAATATATAACAAGATAAATCAATAATAATTTAAAGACATTAGATGAAATCTATAACCATAACCAAACAGTCACAACCAAGAGTCCAACCAATACCAAAGCCTATGCCAATACCAAAACCAATACTAATGCTAACACTAATGCCGACCTACCCATGCCCATAGTAGTCTAACAAAACCTCGAACCAGAATTAAAGTATATCCAGTTGGGACATGCACCTGACCTGCCAAGACCAAAACCAAAGAAATAATAATGATAAAAATAAGACCATAGCATGAAATGGGGTCTTTCGGAGTATGAAATCTCATTACTTCAATCTGACTTGAAAATTGTCCCCGAATCCAAGTCACTGAGCAGGAGGAGTGAAATTATGGACGATTCCTACATCGCGTAGGGCTACAGGATCGAAGATGGTTAGCAGAGTGAATGCTAGCATGTAACTTAGGGATAAAGATAAAATAGTTCCATCATTCAAACCAAATCAAATAACCATATGCAATGACATACATATATATATATATTTATATCGTGTCGGGATAGGGAATAATGCTTAGAATGCATTAAAACCTTTGCTTGGGTTGTGTAGCTTTACCGTCATAACTCTACCCATGGGCTATATGGGTCCAGTGTTACCCCCTTAATGGGGCCCCAGTGCGTGTAGCCGTATGAACCGGAGATATCACAGAAGGTTGGGGATTCCCGTATATCCTTCGTACTCCATGATACATATATACAAGTATATACTTGGGGGATTTCCGTGTACCCCACAAGCATATAATAACCATGACCAACCCTCATGTTGGGGAATATGATTTTTCAGTGTACGTCCATCGGACTCACACCTTTACGGCTAGCTATAACAACCCCCATTATTGCCTAATTGAAATATTTAGCATATAATCAAACAACCAATTTTAGGAGTTAATTATTAAGGCATTATAAAGTGGTGTCATCATACTGACTATAACTTGCAAGTAATGTCATTAGCCAACACTTAGGAGATTCCCATGTACCTCGGAGACTCCATTACTAAAATCACTTGGGGGATTCTCGTGTACCCCGCAAGGTTTTCATCATAAGTTAGCTTGGGCGATTCCTTTGTACCCCACAAGATTTTAAAAACCGTCCATAACCATTTTAATCAATTCTACCCTATATTCGTTTCAAAATTAAGTTAAACCAAACATTTTGGGGATTCCATTGTATGCCTAGTCTGAATTCCCACCTTTCTCATAACTACTAACCAGTTTAACAATACAAGATTGGGATCATAACTACTTCAAAAGTTACCATTATCAAGTTCAATGACCATACCCATAAACCACATGTTCAAAACCATGATAAAAACATGAAAAACCATAATTAAACCATGGGAAAGAATTATTCAACAATGAATATCTAGAACCCCCAACTTTTATTTCAAAAGCATAACAATACCATGAAAGCCATTCATTAAAACATGTACTTTTTGTAAAATAACAATAAGGGAGGAGTAACATTCCTGAATTACAAAGATTCACGGAGAGAATTCGACTCTTAAACCTTGAGATGACCACTTTGGAGAAACCCTAGCCAATATTGCTTAAGAGGATTTTTAGAGGATAAAGTGGATGCTTAATCTTGTAAAGTGTGGAATAAATTTCCCCAAAAGTGTTTTAGGGACGTCAGGTCTTAAGGGTTTTAAGTGGGAAATATCCAAAGTGCCCTCAACTTAAAAGTTGTAAAAGAGCTGTCCTTGGTTACGAGTCGACCCATTAAATCTCCACCTTATCATACAACTCATAGTATACTAGACAGTGAGTTGGACACCCATACGTTGTCCTTCTTATGACTCCATGACCCCACTCGTGACCTGACCATACGACTCATATGGTCTAGTCATATCCAAGACTAAACTCAATGGATTAGACACTGGACAACATACGACTCAACCCTACCACTCGTAACCTATCCTCACGACTCTTAGTGAGCCACTCGTACTTTGAGCAGAGTCAAGTCACTAAGTTACTGATTTGGTTAATGTTTGTCCTAACGACTCGTCACCACCCCTAACGAATCTCATCACCAAGTCGTAACCAAGACAGAAAACCCAACCACGATATATTGGACACCTTACGATTAGGGTCACCTGACCCATAACCACACCATACGACTCATATAATTGGTCATTACTAGGACAATGAGCTCAAAGCTCAGGAATTTTCCAAGGTCCAAAACCCGAGGTATTTCAATTCTCCCCCACTTGGATCATTTGTCCTCAAATGATGGGAGAAGGCATTGACTAGCATGATTAAACCCCAAACATCTCTCTTCTTACCTTTAACTAAGTTAAAAAATAAAAATACCAAGGAATCAATCTTTTCTTTAACAAAGTCAAAAAACCAAGATGGTAAGATCAATACATACCTTAAGCATGATTTTTTAGAATATGGAACAAGACTGGGTACTTGGACTTTATGTCCTTTTCGGCTTCCTAGGTAGCCTCTTCGACCTTGTAGTTCCTCTATAGAACCTTTATCGAAGCCACGGCCTTGTTCTGAGACCGAAGAACCTGCCGATCTAAAATTTCAATCGGGACCTCCTCATAAGATAAGGAATCCAAAATGCCAATATCCTTGATAGGAACAATCTGCGATGGATCACCCACACAGTTCCTCAACATAGGTACATGGAACACCGGATAAACGAAGCTCAAACTAGAGGGCAACTCTAATTTATACGCAACATTACCAACCCTTTTCAAAACTAAGTACAAACTAACATACAGGGGACTGAGCTTCCCCTTCTTCCCAAACCGCATCACCCCCTTCATGGGATATACCTTCAAGAACACTCTATACCCAACCTCAAAATCTAACTTTCTTCGCCTCACATCCGCATAGGACTTTTATCATCTTTGGGCGGCCTTAAGTCAATCACAAATCACCTTTACCTTATCCATGGCTTGGTGAACCAAATCCAGGCTAAACATCTCTGCCTCACCAACCTCGAATCACTCAATAGGAGACCTACACCTTCTACCATACAAGGACTCAAATGGAGCCATCCCAATGCTAGAGTGGTAGATGTTATTATACACAAACTCTTTAAGACGCAAATGATCTACCCAACTACTACCATAGTCAATCACGTAAGCTCTAAGCATATCCTCTAATGTCAGAATAGTTATTTTTTCTTTCCCATCCGCCTACGGGTAGAAAGTCGTACTAAGACTCACCTTAGTCCCCAAACCTTTCTGAAACGACTATAAAAAATGCAATGAAAATTGTGTACCACGATCTGAGATGATAGAAATAGTTACCCCATGCAACTTCACAATTTCTTGGAGGTTCAACTTTGCATAATCCTCTGTCGAAAAATTTGACCTCACTGGCAAGAAATGAGAAGACTTTGTCATCCTATCCACGATGACCCAAATTGAATCAAACTAATTCTGAGATCGAGGAAGAACGGTAACAAAATCCATATTGATCACTTTCTATTTCCACACGGGAAACTAAATCTCTTGATATAATCCCCTATGCCTCAAGGGCTCAACTTTCACTTGTTGGCATACCATGCACTTAGCCACAAAATTAGCTACATCTTGCTTTGTATTGTTCCACCAATACATCTCCTTAAGGTCATGATATATTTAAGTCAAACCTGGATGAATGGCGTAACACGAATCATTCGTCTCTACCAAGATCCTCTCTCGTAATCCATCAACATCGGGAACATATGATCTCCCTTGGTACTGTAAGGTACCATCACCACTAATCTTGAAGACCATCACCTTCTGCCCACCTACATCACCCTTGAGTTGTACTAAGATAGGATCTAAACCTTACTTCTCTTTCACCTCAGCACCAAGAGAAGATTGCACCACCTTCTACATAAACACACTACCATCCTCAGAGTACAAGAGATGAGCTCAAAGGTTATCCAATCGAAGAATATCTTTCACTAACTCCCGCTTCCCTTCTTCCACATGAGATAGACTCCCTATGGATAACCTTCTAAGAGCATCAGTAACAACGTTAGATTTACCTGGATGGCAGTGAAGACTCATTTCATAATCCTTGATAGCTCAAGCTATCTCTTTTTCCTTAGGTTAAGATATTTCTGGGTAAACACATATTGTAGGCTCATATGATCATAAAAGATATCCACATACACCCTATACAAATAGTGACACCAGATTTTCAGCGCGAACACCACAACCAATAACTCTAAGTCATAAGTTGGATAATTTTTCTATACACCTTCAACTGTCTAGAGGCATAAGCTATCACCTTGACATGCTGCATCAAAACACAACCAAGCCCCACTTGGGATGCATCACAATTGATCACAAAACCATCAGTGCCTACATCAAAGTCATGACTAGAGCCGAAGTCATCTTATCCTTTGATTTCTCAAACTACCCTCACAAGCATCAGACCATAAGACCTTCACCTTCTTCTGAGTTAACGGGGAATCTATGGTTGAAAACTTTCCACGAACCTCTTGTAATAATCGGATAAACCCAAGAAGCTCCGAATATCAGTGCGAGTCGTGGGTTTAGGCCACTTTTTAACCACTATAACTTTCTGTGGATCCATCATGATCCCTTCACTAGAAATGACATGACCCAAAAAAGTGACAATGTTTAACCAGAATTCACAGTTCAAAAATTTAGCATACAACTGTTGATCCTTCAGGGTCTACTATAATACAATGAGGAGGTGATCAACATGATCCACCCCGCTCTTAGAGTACACCAGAATATCGTCTATTAACATAATGATAAATAAATCCAGAAATTGATGAAAGACTCTATTCATCAAGTCCATGAATGTCATCGAGGCATTAGTCAACCCAAATGACATGACTAAGAACTCAAAATTAGGGCTGTGCAAAAACCAAACTGACCGATAAACCGAATCGATAAAAATATTATTAGGTTATTGGTATTGGGTTATTGGGTTAACGGTTTTTTATTGGTTTTATAAAATTTTTTACTGGGTAAACGGTCCGGTATCGGTTTTAGCTTATTTGGTTATCGGTTAAACCGATAACCCAATAAGGATACACTAAGTTATTGTTTTATCCCTATTTATGTTATATTTTAAAATTTTTCTCTCTCTCTCTCTCTTTATCTATCTATCTATCTATCTATATATATATATATATATATATATATATATAGAGAGAGAGAGAGAGAGAGAGAG
Source organism: Capsicum pubescens (assembly GCA_030864215.1). Classification (NCBI taxonomy): domain Eukaryota; kingdom Viridiplantae; phylum Streptophyta; class Magnoliopsida; order Solanales; family Solanaceae; genus Capsicum; species Capsicum pubescens. The sequence continues at coordinate 230,369,612 of CM061547.1, read as the reverse complement.
AGAGAGATACATATGTGTATGTATATAGATTATATGCACTACTAATTCATAATTCAGTGATTCATAAAGTATTAACCTATTCAGGGAAACAAAGGCACAATATAAAGTTCGGCTATTATCATAATAAAAAGCTTGAAGCATTTATAGCTTCCAATAATTAGGATTTAATTTTTTTCCTAACTAGCATTCAGTTCAAATTTGAAGATTCTTGTAAACTAAAATGCATTGCGTAGTTTTTGGTGGTAATTAAGATTTTATTTTTTTATGTTAGTTGTTACTATTTCTATTTTATAAGTATTTTCTTATTGGTTAAACCGAAAATCGAACCATTAAAGGCCAAAAACCGATAAAGCAAAACCGATAAGAAAATATCTTATTGGTTGGTTATTGGTTTTACATATTTAAAAATCGAAAACCGTTAAACTGAACCAATAACACATAAAATCGAACCAAACTGACCGATGCACACCCCTACTCAAAATGCCCATATCGAGTATAAAAGACAGTCTTAGGGATGTTCACCTCCCCAATCTTTAGTTGCTGATACCCAGATTGAAGATCAATCTTGGCGAAAAACTTAGCGCCCTGAAGCTGATCAAATAAATCATCTATCCTTAGAAGAGGGTACTTATTATTTGCCATCACCTTATTTAACTACCGGTAGTCAATACACATATGAAGGGAACCATCCTTCTTATGAATGAATAAAATAGGTGCACCCCACAGGGATACACTAGGACAAATGAAACCCTTCTCTAAAGTATCCTTTAGTTGCTCCTTGGGCTCCTTTAACTCAGTTGGGAACATTCTATACGGGAGAATAAAAATAGGACGGGTGTCCAGAACAAGATCAATTCTAAAATCAATCTCTCTATTGGGAGGGACACCAGGAAGGTCATCAGGGAAAACCTTAGGAAATTCATTCACCACCGGGATAAAATGTAAAGAAGGACCCTCCGAGTTAGAATCTTTAACTCATACCAAGTAATAGACATAAAACCCTTTGTGATTAATCTCTGAGCTCTAAGTTAGGATATGAATTTTCTATTTAGAGCTAGGGAACCACTCTCCCATTCAATAACTGGATCATTAGGGAATTTAAGGACAACATTATGGTTCTGATAGTCTAGAGAAACATAGAACAAGTGCCATCAATCCATCCCTAATATGACATTGAAATCAACCATGTCTAATTCAAACAGATCCACCAAGGTCTCCCACCCACCCACTGATACCACACAACCCTTATAGACTCTTCTAGCCACCACAGAGCCCATTGGGGTAGAGACAAAAAAAGAGTCCGAAATACACTCGGGACCAAAACTAAAATGCATAGCCACAAATGGGGTCACATAAGAAAGAGTGGACCCCGAATCCAGTAAATAGTATACTTCACGAGAAAAGAGTTTCAACATACTAGTAACGACATCAGGTGATGGCCTCAGACTCATGATGGGTAGTGAGAGCATAGAGTCAGTACTGACTAGTGTCGGAGCTATATGGTGCATCCTTTTGTGACGGAGCTAATGGAGAGGCAATAGGAACTTTGTTTACCCCAAAAGAAACCTTTGCCACTAGGCAGTTTCTAAGAATATTCCATGGCTGGCCATAGTTGAAGTACTTGTCCCTTCCCTCATCACAAAAACCCCAATGCTATCATACACAAAACCTGCGGAGAGATTATGACGGAGTTGATTGGGCCTTGCTATCCTGAGATTGGGCATCTTGTACCCTATAACTGACGCCACCTTGAAAACTCCTATCACCAAACGACTTTAGGTAGGGGAACTAGACATCGAGTAGGACCCAGGATTGCCCCACCTCTTCTTGGACTACTTTCTACCATTCCTTCCACGTTGCTATTGGCCACTACCCTGATTAGAGAATCTAAGCTTCTTGCTCTGCCTCTTTTTTATTTTTACATGCTTCTTTTTCTCATCCTCAACCTGCTGCATGTACATAACCAACCTGGAGATATGTCCTTGTTCAACAAGGTAACCTTACTCTCCAAAATTAAGTCTCTAGAAAGAAAACTTCCTCATTCTAGCCGTCATGCTAGAAACCAACTCTAGAGCATATTGCGATAACTGGTGAAACTTTAAAGCACACTCCTTGACTGATATCTTGCCTTGCTTCAAGTTAAAAAACTCTTCTGCTTTTGCCTACCTCAACTCTTGATGAAAGAAGCAGTCTAAGAAAGCAATAGAAAAATTATCCCACAGGGTTGACTCAGTATCGTCACCCCTTGATTGGTCCTATTCCCCGTATAACTAATACTCCACATCTTTCAATTGGTAGGCGGAAAACTCCATGCCCTCCACATTAGTGGCATGCATCACACAGAAGATATTTTCCATCTCATCAAGAAACCCTTAGGATCCTCCTTAACCTTAACACCAGTAAAGGTCAGAGGGTTCAACCTCATAAACTGACCAAACCTTGTGGCCTTAGAGGATGGAGTAAAAGAAGCACCATGCTCTGAATGAGAAGCTACCAACTGCACCAACATGCATTCATCACACCAGCCTAAGGAGCTCGAGAAGGACTAGAGGGGACTGATGCAACTCCAGAAGGACAATCAGGAACTGGGCCCCTAGACCGGGTTTGGACCTCATAAATAGAGCATGTCCAATCAACGTTGTCCTTAGATAGGATAAAGAAGTTTTCGTGAACTTCAGATCATCTTAGAGGCATGATCTAAAAAGCGAACAAATTAGAAGTAGAGAAGATTTTAGGACCTTAGACTCTAAATCCCAAAAATAAAACATAAGAAAGAGAAACATTCCTAAATGACTCGTAGCCTCTCCCTTATGAGTGTGGCGCACTACACACCCCTAAAAGAGACTCTACTCAACACAACTTTGTGGAATCTCAATTGATCATGAACCTAGGGCTCTGATACCAATCTGATATGACCTATAATAGAGCCTAGTCATGTCAGGTATCTTAAGTCCAACCAAAACCAGAGATCACCCTAAATACCTAGACCATTTACTGCCCTACACCCTATGTCGGATGAATTTTGAACATATAACAAGATAAAACAATAATAATTTAAAGACCCTAGACAAAATCTATAACCATAACCAAATAGTTATAACCAAGAGTCCAAATAATTCCAAACCCAATGCTAAACTAATACCAATGCTAAGACTAATATCGACACCGCCCATGACCATAGTAGTCCAGCAAAACTTCTAACCATAATCAAAGTATATCCAGTAGGGACATGCCTCCAACCATAGACAAGACCAAAAACAAAGAAATAACAATGATAAAAAGAAGTTTATAGCATGAAATGGGGTCTTTCGGAGTATGGAAGCTCACCACTTTAATCTGACTTGAAAGCTGTCCTCGAATCCAAGTCACTGAGCTGGTGGTGTGAAAGTATGAATGGTTCCTGCATTGCATTGGGATACAGTATCCGAAGACAATAAGCAGAGTGAACGCTAGCATGTAACTTAGGGATTAAGATAAAATAGTGCCATCATTCAAACCAAATCAAATAACCATTGCAATGACACACACACATACGCATACACACACACACATATATATATATATATTATGCCGGATAGGGAACAAGTCTTAGCATGCATTTAAAACCTTTGCTTGGGTTGTATAGCTTTACCGTTATAAATCTACCCACGGGCTACATAGGTCCAATATTAACCCCTGAACGGGCCCCAGTGCGTGTATCCATACGGACCAGAGTACATATATACATGTATATACTTGAGGGATTCCCATGTACCCCACAAGTATATGGTCACTAAGACCAACCCTCATGTCAGCAAACATGAGTTTCTAGTGTCCGTCCATCGGACTCACACCTTTACAACTAGTTATCATAACCCCCATTATTGCCCAATTAAAAGATTTAGCACATAACCAAACCACTAATTTTAGGAGTCAATTATTAAGGCATTATAAAGTGGTATCGTCATACTAATAATAGCTTGCAAGCAATGCCATTAGCCAACTCTTAATGGATTCCCATATATCCCGTAGACTCCATTATTAAAATCACTTGGGGGATTCCCGTGTACCCCGCAAGATTTTCATCATAAGTTAACTTGGGCGATTCCTTTGTACCCCACTAGGTTTTCAAAACCATCCATAACCATTTTAATCAATTCTACTCTATATTAGTTTCAAAAGTAAGTTAAACCAAACTCTTTGGGGATTCCATTATACGCCTAGTTCAAATTCCCACATTTCTCATAAATACTAACCAATTTAACAATACAAGGTTGGGATCATAACTACTTCAAATGTCATAAATCTAGAGAAAGTTACCATTATCAAGTTTAACGACCATACCCATAAACCACATGTTCAAAACCATAATAAAACATGAAAAACCATAATTAAACCATGGGAAAGCATTATTCAACAATGAATATCCAGAACCCCCAGCTTTTATTTCAAAACCATAACAATACCATGAAAGCCATTCATTAAAACATTTGATTTTTGTAAAATAACAATGAGGGAGGAGTAACATGCCTAAATTACAAAGATTCATGGAGAGAATTTGACTCTTAAACCCTGAGATGACCACTATGGAGAAACCCTAGCCAGTATTGCTTAAGAGGATTTTTAGAGGATAAAGTGGATGCTTAATCTTGTAAAATATGGAATAAATTCCCCCAAAAGTGTTTTAGGGATGTGGGTTCTTAAGGGTTTTAATTGGGAAATGTCCAAAGTACCCTCAACTTAAAAGTCGTAAAAGAGCCGTCCTTGGTTACGAGTCGACCCATTGACTCGCCACCTTATCATACGACTCTTAGCTATGAGTCCTATCCTAGATAGTGAGTTGGACATCCATACACTGTCCTTCTTATGACTCCATAACCCCACTCATGACTTGACCATATAACTCGTATGGTCTAGTCGTATCCAAGATGGAACCCAAGGAATTAGACACTAGACAACATACGACTCAACCTTACCACTCGTAACCTATCCTCATGGATCTTAGTGAGCTTCTCGTTCTCAGAGTAGATTCAAGTCACTAAGTTACTGATTTGGTTAAGGTTCATCCTAATTACTCGTCACCACCCCTAACGACTTGTATCACCAAGTCATAACCAAGAAAGAAAACCCAACCACCATCTACTGGACACCTTATATCTAGGGTTACCTGACCCATAACCCCACTATATGACTTATATGATTGGTCATTACTAGGACAGTGAGCTCAAAACTTAGGAATTTTCCAAGGGCCAAAACCCGGGGTTTTTCAAGTTGCCATTCTTGAGTGAAAGCGGGAACAGATCACTATGGACTTCATGCTTGGGTTGCCTCGTACTTATCATGGTTTCAATAGTGTTTGGGTTAGCGTGGATCAATTTACTAAGTCAAATTATTTTATTCTATTTCAGTTCTCATTCAGTGTTGAGAGGTTGGCCCATATCTACACCCGTGAGATTGTACATTTTCATGGTGTACCGGTTTCTATTATTTCAGATCGAGATTCTATGTTCACATCTCACTTTTGGAAGATCCTTTAGGATGAGTTGGGTACTTAAATTTATCTTAGCATAATATTTCACCCCTAGACTAATGGACAGTCATAGTGGACTATCCATGTTTTAGAGGATATGCTTCGTGTGATGGATTTTTATGGCCAGTGGGAGCAGTATTTTGTTTTAGCTGAGTTTGTATATAACAACAACTACCATTCTTGTATCAACATAGCTCTTTTTGAGGCATTGTATGGTAGGCATTGTCTCTCCCTAATGGGCTGGTTTAATGTTTCAGAGGTGAGACCTCAAGATACGAACTTACTTCGTGAGTCTTTGGATAGAGTTCAGATCATTCAGGATAGGCTTAGAGTGGTTCAGAGTAGGCAGAAGTACTATGCTGATCATAGACTTCGTGCCTTGAGATTCAGTATTAGTGACCATGTTTTTCTTTGAGTTTTACCCATGAAGGGTGTGATGAGGTTTGGGAAGAGGGGAAAGATTAGCCCCACATAATTGGTTCATTTGAGATTCTTCAGACTGTTGGTGATTTGGCTTATCAGTTGGCGTTGCCCACTGATCTATTAGATGTTCATCTAATTTTTATATTTTTATGCTTCGCTATTATATTTCGGATGAGTCTCATGTTATTCATTGGGATTTTGTTTAGTCTGATTCCTTTATTGAGGAGCCGATCTTTATATTGGCTAGGGATGTTAGGAGGTTGCTCTCTAGAGTGATCCCTATGGTTAAAGTCCTATTGCGACATCGGCCTATAGATGAGGATACTTAGGAGCTCGAGTCTGACATTCATAGTTATTATCCCCAGCTCTTTAATGATTCAGGTATTTTGTCGCCGTAGTTCGAGGATGAACTAGATTTTTAGTGGTGGATGATGTAATGACCAATTTTTTTGATGAAATATGTGAATTGTGTGTTTCTATGTAATTTGACTGTTTTACCTCTTTCCATAACTGCATTATGGTATTTCTGGGGTGTGGGAGTGGTTGGAAAGGTCCTAATGCATTTTGGTACCATTTATGCGATATTATGGTATTTAATAACTTTGAGAGCCTTATTTTGGTGTTATGTGGATATCTTTTGATCGTGCGATGGATGACTAAATAGACTGTTCCAACAGCTTTGGAATATCAATTTTAGACTAAGTAGGCCTTTGGTTCGGGTCCCGATGCACCCGAGCTCATTTTGACCTATTGACCGAAAGGTTGGAAAATTAGAAATAAAGGTATGGGACCCACATTTGTTCAAAATGACATCGGATGAAAAAATTGACTTTTCTAGTGGATTCGAAATGTCGATTCTAGGATAGTAACATATTTGGTGTGGTTTTATGCCTTTTAAATCTCATTTCGACCCTCGGTATGGAAGATTGTGATTTTGGATTTCGGGGATCAAATTTGTTAAAATGATATTTTCTTAAAAATTTGATATGTCCATTGAGTCCGTAGCATCGAATTTAGTATAGTTACATAGTTTGTTTGCATATATCGGACTCCTAACGAATCCCGAGCACCCCGTCGAAGTCCATTTGGACTTTGGGAAAAAAACCTATACTATATATAACAGATTTCTACTAAATAACAGTTTTTTCCCCTTTTGGCACATTTTGTTCATTCTTTCACCTTACCTCTTGAGTGTTATATCCTAAAATAGTGTGGAAGTTTAAAAGTGAAGTTTGTGGGAGCTTGGGAAGCTAGATTAAAATCTATTTCTTGATTCTCTTACGGATTAAGGTAAGAAATCACCCCTTTTCTTAGTAATTCTTGATTAAATTCTCAAAAATTCAAAAATCTGAGAGCTTGATTTTAAATCCAAATTTTACTCTTTTTCACTTGAATAATATTTTAATCTTATAATTACTAATTTTTCATCTATTTAACCTTCAAAACAACTCTGATTCTTGATTTTAACCCGAATTTTAAAGATTTTACCCGATAAAGCTTAAAAATAGTTTTTCTTCAATTTGAACCTCATTTTTTTTACTTAATTTAACTTGGATTTTCAACTGTAGGTTTTTAAAAATATAAGAAACACATTTTTGAAGTAAAGTTATGATTTTGCCCTTCTTTTTCGAAAACTCATTTCGAGCCCTTTTGACCTGAATCAAAAGTAGTTAATATGGGTGTCGTTGGTTTTATTTTGATGCATAAATTCAATATTTGATGTTTTTAGTGGAATTTGAGACCGTTCATGAGGATTAAGACTTTGGGAGTAAAGTTTTGGTTGCAGTATTTTGGCTTTTGAGCTAGATAATGGCTTAACCATTTCAAACTGGACTGAGTAGTAAATAATGGTACAAAATGCATGTTAAGGGTGAGAAATAAACATGAAAAAAGTTTATCTATGTGTTGTGCCCATATGGGGGCCTATATATAATGTAATTGTTGAAATTGAGATATTATGTGATATATGTGATAGTATGGGGTCCTATGTGATGTTGTTAGCCTTGAATATATGTGTTGTTGAAATACCTAATGTGATACTATTGGTGTATTGTGATATATTCATACTTGTTGTTATTTGAGACATGTGAAAATTCATGGATGAAATGGAAATAATGAGTGAATATTGGCTCACGTGGTTTTGGAAATGTATAATTGTGGTTGGTTGTGGAAATATATACCATTGTGATTGGTTTTGAGAATTACATCCTCATATCATACTCATTCATGAAACATTAGTACCACCATGGCAACATCTGAGAAACGCTGGCGACACCTTTTATAAAACCCTCTCCGAGGGAAGTGCCGGGGGGAGATATTGTAATGCCTTATAAAACCCTCCTTGAGAGATATGCCAGGGAGGATATATGATATATCTGGATTGTATATGGGTTGTTGAACCCATCATGGGTTCTGCGTTGGGAGGCTTGCTTCCATAGGTATATACGGGGATTGTGCGACGATCCCCGAAGTTGTGCGACGACCTCGTGCATCATCATCATCATCATATACATTGCACTTACTTTATTGTGTTTATGTTGTGTTGTATTGATATATTAACTTGTCATCTATGTATTTGTCTTACCTTCCTTTACTAGTATTTGGTGTTCTTGTATCTACATGTTCTCCTTTGTTCTACTTATATATGACATAATGCATACTTATGTTCTATCTTGGTGTGTTGTTGTTATATATGTGATATATTAGAATTGTTAGTGCAAGTGGTGTGGGTTATCATTGTGGGATATTTTCTGATTGCAGGTGACGTGCTCTTAGTGTGTATTTTGTATGCTTTATTTTCTATTTTGCTCGTTCGGCCTGTGATACCTACTAAGTACAAGTAGACCATACTCACTCCTAATTCACCTTTTCGGTGCAACTTTAGATTTTGGTGCGCCTCAGGCTGACTGATTTCGAGCGCCTTTGGATTTCTCAAGATAGCAGTTGGACATTCATACGTTCGGAGTTCACCTCTACCTTTCTGTCTTAGTTATGTCTTCATTAGTATTCGGAGATAGATATTTTTCTGATATATTTGACTCTGTGATTGTATTAGTAGTTCTTATACTGTTGACACTAGGTTTTGGGAGTTATCACTTCATGTGGTGATTTTATTCCTTTCACTTTTGTTATATCTATATGGTTCAACTTCATTCTAAAAGCTTTACCTTGGGGGCATTTCTGTCTTTTCCTCGTGTGTATCAGTTTGGGGGAGAGGTTTACTTACCAAAGTTTGCCGCGACAAGTGCCATCATGATCTATCAATTTTTGAATCATGGCAATGACTATATTGTGGATTCTTATTATCTCCACAACTTCTTTAAGAATTCCTAAGGTGAAGTCTTCCATCGAAGAGATGGATAGAAAGAAAAACGGATTGGGTGAAGAGAGAGTCCAATATTGAATACCTAAAAAGGGAAAAAGAAACCTTAGAAAAAAATTAGAATAAAACAGGGCAATTCAAAGTTACCAAACTTTTCCAACAGATTCACATGTTAACCTTTGACTAAGATCCATCAAACATGTTCGAGAAATAGAAATTAGAGAAGCAAATTGAATCAAAAAACATTAATATATAAAACGTATAATTAAAACCAATTTATATAGATATAGTTGTACTATCCATATATAACACAATAAAATCTTTTAATATTGACAACATATATAATGTCACTATCAAAAATTATCATCAAGAATAAAGAGATTGACAACCGAATCAATAGATTTACAATAGCACAAAAGTTATAGAACGTTACCAAAAGAAATCAATGTAATAAACATAGAAATCAATAAACCAAAATAGTTGCACAGAGTCAATATAACTTTGAATTTACACACATACAGATCATTAAAACAATAATATTAATATTATTAGTAATGTAGAGCAAAAGACAAATCGAAGTTTTCTGAAAAAAAAAGTGAGAAAAAATAAATTGAGAAGCCTACCTCATCAATCACTTTTGACGATATTTATATTTTTTTGTGGATATATTTTTTAAAGCTGACATTCACAAAAAATAATAAATTCATCAAAGTTAATCTAAATTATCAATTCAAAGCTTTAAAGCAAAGGAACATGAACTTACATACTCTTGATCCAGTGATCTAAGAAGCTTCGGCTCTAGTTCGTTACGTCTATTTCAAATAAAATAACAAATAATTTAGTATTAAAATAAATCAAATCACAAAACAACAAAAACAAATATAGTGTAATTTCACAAGTGGAATTTGCGATACTCATAATTGTACTTAGTTTATGAGATATAGAGATGTTATGTTGATGTATCTTACCTAGATAACTCAATAGAAATCATTTCTTATAACTCAATAGAAATCATTTCTTCTAAATTTATTAATTGACATATATTTGTTCAATAAGGTTGTTCAATTGTCACTACAAAATTATCTAAAATAAACTGTGCATAACAGATTTAGTCATAATTATATAAATAATTTATATCAACTTTACACAAGAACAAAATCTAAGTTATTTTTTTTTTAAAATAAACTCTGCTAAGTTGTTAATTGACATACATTTGTTTTGCAAGTCCGTTCAATTGTCATTGCAAATTATCTAAAATAAACTACATATAAGAGCTTTAATCATAATTATATAAATAATTTATATTAACATTACACAAAGTAGTACCTACTAATAAATAAAGCAGATGACGTCAAATTCTTCATAAAATCAGTAAAAATACATCAACTTTTCTACAAACATAACATGTGTTAAAATATATTTTTCTTTTATCGAGTTTTATTTATAATTTTACACTATCTAAATTATTTATAAAACTTTTGTAGGGCATATCATTATTTTGAGAATATATTTTCTTACCATATATTTTAAGACTTTTTAGTTATAAAATATATATTTTTTATCATATATTTTAAAATTCTTTAATCAACGCGTGCAAAGTAAACTATATTATTATGACATAAATGTAACTCTTATAATTCAAAAATATTCATGCCTAATCCAACTTCCTTAAAAAAACATAACAAAAAGTCCACAGTGATAATAAATTAAATTAATTAAAAATAATTCAAGATGATTCATCACCAATTTTCATCGCCACAGTGCAGTAACAATTTCATACATTTGTTGAAAGTCATATCCCATGAATCATTACTTTACATCCAAAAAAAAAATTAAGAATTTGTTAGATTCTTTTCTTACTCTAGAAACGTTCGATCCAAAGCTGTAACACACTATTTAGATGCAACAGCTAATGAACTTGGAACTTCTCTTATTATAATAAAAACAAACTCAGTTCATCTAAAATCAAGTTTTTTAAAGTAATTACCACCCTTATAATATAAATTTTTCTACATGAATATCAATATTATAAGCAAGTGAATTTTTTTATAGCGAAAGATGGCAATAAATTCTAGACTGAAAAAAAGAAAAAATTCTTTCGAGAATGAACTTAATGAGACGTTTATTTATCTTATCCTTTATCGTATGTAGGCCTTCAAAACACTTGTCAAATTTGAATTTTAGTCTTCGAATCATGTTGACAAATTTGTAATTCTCAAATCAATATCAGCGGTGGTGGAATAATTGAAGTCCTTCCACTCTTAGTCATATGTCGAAAATTCTTCATCTTTAATGCAACAAAAGTGTGTCTTATACACAACATTGATTGAACAAAAGAAGGCATTCAATTTACCTATAAAATTTTGTTCATCAATCATGTTGATATTATCATCACTCATCTTCAAATACCTATAAAATCAATACAAAATAAATTAGATATTATAATATAATTTTTGAAAGAAAAATAAATTCTATATCAAACAACAAGAACAACCTAAAATAAAAAAGAAAGTATGTTCACCAAAAGCATGTAATAAATATACAGGAACTAAGAATTATAGTTGAAATCAAATTGAAAAATATTGCACGGATGAATTTTTTGATCAACTTTTTATTCTTTTTCAAGTTTAGATAGTATCTTTTATGATAATCCTTGTTTAGCTTTTCTTACCATATATTTTAGAATTCCTTGATTATTATCTCCTAATATTTTTGCCCTATATTTTTCTCTTATCATATATTTTAAGTCTCCTTAATTTTTAAAATATAAATTTATGATTCAAGTAAGAAAAATTCTGCAAAATTTTATATTGTTTACCTTTCACGTTTTCTTTTTTATTTCCTTTTCGTATGATTTTCTTCTTCTCCTAGTTTGGTTATTCTTTTTTTTTTTTCATTCCTTTGTTACTCGAATTTCTTTTTCTTTTTTTCTTACGATCTTAGTTAATTTAAATTATTAAATATAAAAATTAGTAAAAAAAATAATTTTGTCTAAAGTGGAGACTTTAATATAGGACAAAAAGTTCAAATCACTTTTATAAGGGTCTTCACACTTTTAATATATTATAAATTATAGATGATATATCACAAATCTCGAGTCAAAATATCATCTTCGTTGTTGAATTTTTTGATTTTGTAATATAAATTATGACATTTTATGATTTTGAATCATAGTTTTATGATATATATAAATTTTGATTTATATTATAAATTGATTAAGTTATATCAATATGATATAAATTATTATTTTTTATTTTTAAATAATGGTGGAGATGAATTTTATTTAAAAATATAAAATTTTAATTTATTATTTTATTTTTTATTTAATATTATTGATTAATAATTTTAAAAATTAATTAATGAAGATATTATGACATTTCATTGATTTATGTGACGTGGATATGACGTGGAATTTTTGTAGGGAGAGTCAGCCACACACATGGTTAGAAGGGTTCTTGTATTTTGATGAATTGAATGGTTCAAATGACAAAAAGCTAAGTAGAAGTATCCACTTTACAAATGGAAACAAGTATAAAGATCCAGTATACCATTTCGCCTATTTAAAAAAATATCTCAGTTGTACCACATACCATACCAAAATATCATAATACTGATCCATAATTTCAAAAAATTTGATTTGATATAATAATTCGGTATATCTCATGTCTCGCCCTACACGTGGTCACTAAACTTTGCCCTTTGTATCAGTTTTAGAAAAAACTATATTTTTTTTACAAAAAAAGGACATATATATCCCCGAATTATCATAAATGTATGTATATACCCTTCGTGATGCTTTGGATACGTATATTCCCCTGGCGTTAATCGTTTAGGTTGTATATACCCTCTACACTAACCAAGGGACACATAGCAAAATCCTACACATTTACCCAATTTTTATTTATTTAATTCAAAATTAAATTAGTCCACCCAACTATCCATCCCAATACCCAACTTAGACCCGAAATTAAATTTTCCCAATCCAACTAAAATTTCTAAGCCAACCCATAATTAAAGATGATTTCAAAGATAAATATTGGTCAAACTAAAGACCTAACACTTTATTCACTTTTCTCAGATGCTTCATTCAAACCCAAAATTCAATTTGTGTTTCTCTCCAACGTATACACGAGATACATTATCTATTATACATAGGATTGTGCCACATGTCACTTCATTAGTGTAAAGGTTATATGCATTCAAATGATTAACACAAGGACATATACGTACCCAAAGTATAACGAGGGGTATATACATACCATTTATGATAGTTCAGGGGTATATATGTCTCTTTGTTGTATTTTTTTATCTGAACAAAAATAGTTTAAGTATTCCCTTAAAAGTCGTGATCTCGTTAACCTATTAGCTCATTGGAACCTCCGGTAGCTTTCCCTCTTAAATATGTCTTCTCATTAACATTTTTCACCGTAAAAAATAATTTGTTTAATGTTATTTTTAAGATGACAAAAATGTTTGACGAATGAAAGTGGAGTACAATGGTTTCAATGTACAAGAACAAGGGTGATATCCACACCTGTGGAAATTACAGGGGTATAAATTGTTAAGCCACATTATGAAAGTTTGAGAAGGAGTGGTGGAAATGAGGGTTAGGAGAGAGGTGTCCATTTTCGAGGACCAATTTAGATTCATGTGGGACAATCTACTATTAAAGTCCTTTATATTGTGAGGATACTGTTGATAAATATAGGAAAGAAAGAGAGACTTACATATTGTGTTTATTGAACTTGAAAAGGTTTCTAACAAAGCCTCTAGGGATATCCTTTGGAGGTGCCCAGAGGTGTAATACCCCAAATTTTCCTAGATAATTTCGTCCCAAGAATGTCTAGTATTAGCTTCTAAATTGAATTATGATTATTCCATGAGAAATTTTTAAGATTTTCACTTTTTGTCATGTGGAAAATTCAATAAGCGTTCCATCGGTATAAAATTTGCCCAAATCTGATAACCGGGTCAGAAGTTACGACCATTTCAAGTTCCCTTCGTAAAACAATGCCATATTGGTCAGTGGCGCACCGCGCCACAAGTTAAAATGGAAATTTTCATTTTCAAGTGTCTCAGCGTGATTTTCTCTGCGTTGCGCCAAAGTTCCAGGTCACAAAAGGAGGGGAAACACAATGGCTCCACCTCGCGCCATCCCTCAATTTTCCAATTGTAAAAATCCAGTGACACGGTGCAATAGCCCACGTCGCGCTAGGGGTCCAATTAGGGAAATTTTACTGAAATTTCAAGATGCGTCCGAGGGTTAAAAGGATCAATTTCCCACCCCTATTTAAGCCCTTTAACACGTAATTCAGCCACTTTTCATCCAAAATACACTAGTTTCTCTCAAAAACCTCTCAAGAACAACCTAGGGTTTTTCATAGAAGATTCAATTTCAAGAAAGTTTCACCGTCAATTTTCACGAAATCACGAACTAAGGTATGCGTTGTATTCATTCACGGATTCCTTCCATCCATGAAGCTCAAGAACCTTATTTTATCTATAAATCTTGGTATTTATGTTGTGGGTTAGTTATAATTATATTGTTGATGTTGATTGATTTCAAAGTTGGAAATCTTTGTGGGTTTATCATGATATTATGCTAACATGCAAGATAAAATGCATGAATTTAGTTGCTTATGATGTGTAATTTGATGAATTCACTTATGCCCTAAGTTGTGCATGCAAGGTGGTTGATGAAATGCTTGAAAGAGTAGAAATCATGCTTTATAGCTCAAGACATAAACTAAATGTGACATGCTTGTTATCCTCCCATGTTTAAATGGTTTCCATGCTATCATTGTGAAATGTGTATGTTGTCGGAATGTCCATGATATTAGAATATGAGGTTATGATATGATTATCAACATTTTCATCCATGTTAGATAGTATGATAACCCTGTACTTCGTGAAATCCACAACTTATTAAATTATGTATTGTTGATGTGGGTCTTGTACTCGATAAAGTCATGCTCGTCAGTTTCCTTCTATCGAGTCCTGGGGGTACTTGTACTCGAAATATTAGCTGTGTGCCTAGATCCATGTCATGTTTTCATGATACTCTCAGTCAAGCTATGATCCTTAGAGTTCAGATAGTCTTATGACTCAGGAAATCTCCATGATCTCATGAACTCAATCAGTTATCATATATCAGTAGTATTCCA
This sequence comes from Capsicum pubescens, assembly GCA_030864215.1. Classification (NCBI taxonomy): domain Eukaryota; kingdom Viridiplantae; phylum Streptophyta; class Magnoliopsida; order Solanales; family Solanaceae; genus Capsicum; species Capsicum pubescens. Next base: position 230,354,194 of record CM061547.1, on the reverse strand, counting down.
TCAGTAAACGAAATTCAGTAACTCAGCCCATGTTCAGTTCAGTAAATCATGTTCAGTGTCTATTCAGATGGGAGTAGGAGTTAGCACCGAGTGAACCCAAGGATGGGAACTCACGTGTTATATGAGGGTGTGATTCTTAGAAGCAATCCTTGTGTTCCAGAACTATATAGCCAGCATAGGTTGAGACATCATAGCCTGCTATATGAGGGTATATGAGGTGGATTAACCTGTTATATGAGGGTTCCTACCATTCTCATTAGAGTTACTTGTTATATTAGGGTTACTCACATGTTGTCCTTAGCAGTGGCGCGATATTGATACCTTTCCAATTGGGGTTACAGATTGGACCCCAACTCATCCATAATGGCATATTAAGGGCCTGTTGATTAGATGACTACTTCCCACAGTTTCAGTATTAGTCTCAGTAAAAGAACTCAGATAGTTCTTCAGATCTCAGGACTGTCAGATACAATTATCTCAGATATAGTACAAAACTCAAATAGTTCCATCAGATTCAGGACTGTCAGATACAGTCACTCATGTTATCAGATATATCAGTATCAGTATGTCATGGTACCAGTATTCAGATTCAGTAATCATGTTATCACGATATCAGTGTCAGTTATTATGTCTCATACATGTAATCTCACGCTCATGATAGTCAGTCTGTTATTTTGTTCATGCATATGAACCCTATGTATTTAGCTTACCTCACATGCATACCAATACATTCAAAGTAATGACGCATTCGTGCTATGGTTTCTTATACCATAGGTTCAGAGACACGAGCTCCAGAGCAGCAGTAGATTTCAGTCTCAGCAGTCAGAGTTAGAAGTGAGTCCTCATCTTTCGAGGACATGATTATTTCTCCATTATCTCATTGATTAGTTTATTAGTCGGAGTTAGTTGGGGACATGTCCCATCAACTCCTTATTCAGACAGTTCAGTCATGTTTTAGAGGCTTACTAGACTATCATGTTTCTGACTTCAGTATCTTTAATTTTTTTGGGTATTTCATACCCCTTTTCAAATGTTATATTTTACTTCAGATATGTCAACCTTATGGACTTTCAATTCATGTTTCCACATTATTCAGTATTTTATGCAGTATACAGGTACAGATATCAGTCATGGGTTAGCTTGTGGTACTTTAGGATCATGAGCACCATGTAACGTTCCGGGTACCAGATTCGAGGCATTACAAACTTGGTATCAGAACCTAAGGCTCAATAGAGTCCTAGGAAGTCTTAAAGCCGCATCTAGTATACTCTTGTACATGGGTGTGTTGCGTGCCACTTTTATGTATAGGTGGCTATAAGATGTTTTAGGAACAGTTTCCTCTCTTTTTTTAGTATTCATGTCATACCAGTGAGCATAATCTCAAGTCAATCTCTCAGTCTAATTTGTTTCTCCCTTTCTTCTACAGAACATGCCTCCGAAAAGAAGAAACAAGAATCAGTCAGCCCTCAGCCCGAAGAATCTTTGGGCGATCATGTTTCTCACGCTGAGTTCAAGACCGCATTTACTACTCTTGCTCAGTTAGTTGCTGCTCAGAATGAACGACCAGCTATTGTTTCAGCCAACCCAGTGGCCAATTCAGCTGTATCCAGGATTCAAGACTTTACCCAAATAAATCCTCTATCCTTTCTCGGGTCTAAGACAGATGAGGACCCTTAGGAATTCCTAGATCAGGAGCAGAAGGTGACAGACATAATGGGGGTTACGTCCAGTGAGAGTGCTGATCTAGCTACATATTAGTTGCAGGATGTTGCTCATACTTGGTTTAGACAGTAGAAGTTAGAGAGGGCAGATGATGCAGGGTCAATTGAGTGGGAGGAGTTTGCTTCGACTTTTCTTGATAGGTTCTTTCCCCTAGAGCTTAGAGAAACTAAGGTGCTAGAATTCATCAGTCTCAGGTAGAGCAATATGACGGTGAAAGAGTATTCTCTTAAGTTTATTCAATTAGCCAGATATGCCCCTATGTGGTTATAGATAGCAGGGCAAGGATGAGTAAGTTCATCTCAGGGGTGAATGATAGCATGGTTAATAAAGATAGATCCACCATGCTGAATAGTGACATAACTTTAGTGAGGCTTATGACCCATGCTCAGCAGAAAGAGGAGTAAAAGATTAAGATGCGGGAGAAGCAGAATAAAATAGCAAAGACAGGTAGTTTCAACTTTTCCCTGTCTAAATCAGAAGGAGGAAACCGTTCTTAGTTTCATCCTAAGTCATCAGTTCCAACTCCTTTTTCAACTAGTGCTCCAGTTCCTAAGTTTAGAGAGGGTAACAAGGATAGAGCGCCAGGCTATAAGTCTTAGGGTAGTGTTAGCAGTACCCACACCTATCCTCTTTATCAGACTTGTGGTAAGCACCATCAGGGTATTTTTAGAGCAGGTAGTGGTATCTATTTTGGATATGGCAAGCCAGGCCACATAGTTAGAGATTGTTCTCATCCAGGTCCTCAAAGTCAGCAGAGTCAATTTGCAGCTCAGTTCGGTCGCCCAAATCAGCAAGGTGTCACCTCCAATCTACTAGTGGGCCATGCCCAAATCGTTTTTATGCTCTCCAGTCTTAGCAGGATCAGAAAAATTCTCCTGATGTGGTTATTGGGACATTACAGATCTTTCATGTGCATGTTTATGCTTTGCTAGATCCAGGAGCTTCTTTGTCTTTTGTTACTCCTTATATAGCAAACGATTTTGAAATCAGTCCTGAAATTTTAGCAGAGACCTTTTCAGTTTCTACCCTAGTGGGTAAAACCATCATATCCCGACGGGTATACAGGAACTGCCCGGTTAGGATATTTCAGAAAGTCACTTCAGCATATTTAGTTGAATTAGAGATGACTGATTTTGATGTCATTCTTGACATGGATTGGCTTTATTCCTGCTATGCCACAGTCGACTGCAGAAACAGAATAGTCCAATTTTTCAGTTCCCAAATGAACCCTTCCTTAAGTGGAAGGGTAGTGTATCCGCTTTCATAGGTCAACTTATTTCCTTCCTTCGAGCAAGGAAAATGATATCTAAGGGATATACCTATCATCTTTTTCAAGTTAAGGACTCTGATTCTGAAACTCCCAGTCTTTAATCAGTTCCAGTTGTATATGAATATTCAGATATCTTTCTCGAAGATCTTCCAGGAATTCCTCCCGAAAGGGAAATAGACTTCGACATTGATCTTTTTCCAGATACTCAGCCTATCTCTATTTTGCCATACAGAATGGCACCGGTAGAACTCAGTGAATTGAAAGAATAGTTGAAGGATCTCTAAGATAAGGGATTCATCAGAACCAGCATTTCCCCGTAAGGCGCACCAGTATTATTTGTGTGCAAGAAAGATGGTTCTCTCTAAATGTGCATTGATTATCGTCAACTCAATAAGGTCACGGTCAAGAACAAGTATCCTCTTCCCAGAATCGATGACTTGTTTGAAAAACTTCAGGTTGCCAGTTATTTCTCTAAGATAGAACTCTGATCTGGCTATCATCAGCTCAAAGTCAGACAATGTGACATTCCAAAAATAGCTTTCCGTACTCGGTATGGTCATTTCGAATTTCTAGTCATGTTCTTTGGTCTTACCAATGCCCCAACCACTTTCATGGACTTGATGAACCGTGTGTTCAAGCAGTACTTGGACATGTTTGTCATAGTCTTCATAGATAATATTCTGGTCTATTCTCGCAGTGAGCGCGATTATGCAGACCATCTCAAAATAGTACTACAAACTCTCAGAGATCATCAGCTATTCTCCAAATTCAGTAAGTATGAATTTGGGCTAAGGTCAGTAGAATTCCTTGGTCATATCATTTCTGGTGATGGTATTAGAGTAGATCCTCAAAAGACCAAAGAAGTAAGAAACTGGCATCGCCCCGTCTCTCTATCAGATATCAGGAGTTTCTTAGGTTTGGCTGGCTAATACAGATGGTTTGTTGAGAGATTTTTTTCTATAGAATCCTCTATGTCCAAATTGACCCAGAAGAAAGTTAAGTTTCAGTGGTCAGATCCTTGCGAGAAGAGTTTTCAGGAGTGGAACACTCGACTCACCTCAGCTCTAATTCTAGCATTACCAAATGGTCCAGATGGATTCATGGTGTATTGTAATGTATCCAAAGTAGGTTTGGGTTGTGTCCTCATGCAGCATGGTAAGGTCATATCCTACGCCTTCAGACAGCTTAAACCCCATAAGAAGAATTATCCTACTCATGATCTCGAGTTAGCAGCCGTAGTCTTTGCCTTGAAGATTTGGAGGCATTATCTATACGGTGTTCACGTAGATGTCTTCACAGATCATAAGAGCCTTCAGTATGTCTTTTCTCAGAAATATCTCAATCTTTGTCAGAGAAAGTGGTTAGAGCTCTTGAAAGATTATGACATGAGTGTCATTTATCATCCGGGCAAGGCCAACATAGTGGCCGACGCTCTCAGTAGACTGTCTATGGGTAGTATTGCCCATGTGGAGGACAGTAAGAAGAAGTTGGCTCAGGAAGTCCATCAGTTTACCAGACTAGGCGTTCACTTAGTCGATACAGATGAGGGTGATATATGGGTTCAGAGTAGTTTAGAATCATCTCTAGTTTCCGAGGTGAAAGAAAAACAAGAAATAGATCCCAACCTTGTCAAGTTGAAAGAGTCAGTCCAGAATAAAAAAGTAGAGATTTTCTCTCAAGGGGGAGATAGTGTTCTTCGTTGTCAGGGTCATCTCTGTGTTCGAGGTGTAGATGACTTAAGGCTGCGAATTCTTACAGAAGCGCATGGTGTGCACTACTCTATTAATCCAGGGGGCACAAAGATGTACCACGACTTACGGGAGATCTATTGGTGGAGTAGGATGAAAAGAGATATTACAGAGTTTGTGGCTAAGTGCTCTACATGTCAGAAGGTTAAGATAGAGTATCAGAAGCCTAGTGGTCCTTTGTAGGAGTTTATTATTCCTACTTGGAAGTGGTAAGAAGTGAACATGGACTTCGTGACGAGTTTGCCTTGAACTCATTATCAGCATGATTCAGTCTGGGTCATTGTAGATAGAATGACCAAGTCAGCTCATTTTCTTCCAGTTTATACCTCTTATTCAATCGAGGATTATGCCAAACTCTACATCACAGAGTTGGTCAGATTGCACGATGTTCTGTTATCTATCATCTCAGACAGAGGTACCCAGTTCACCTCTTATTTTTGGAAAGAGTTCCAAAAGGGTCTTGGTACCCAAGTTCATTTTAGTATAACCTTTTATCCTTAGAAAGATAGTCAAGAAGAAATGACCATTCAGACTCTAGAATATATACTAAGGGCATATGCAGTTGATTTCAAGGGTAGTTGGGATGACCACTTTCCTTTGATTGAGTTTGCATATAATAATAACTATCATTATAGTATTCAGATGGCTCCATTCGGAGCTCTCTATGGTAGGAGATGTAGATCTCTGATTAGTTGGTTCAAAGATAGTGAGGCCTCAGTCATAGGGCTTGACATGGTATTCGACGCCTTAGAGAAAGTTCAGTTGATTAGAGAAAGACTCTGGGTTGTCCAGAGCCGACAGAAGTCTTATGCAGATGTTCGTAGTAAAGATCTCAAGTTTGAGATTAGTGACTATGTCTATCTAAAGATCTCTCCCATGAAGGGAGTGAAGAGATTTTGCAAGAAGGGAAAGCTCAGTCCCCGATATGTCGGTCCCTTCAAGATTCTTAATCGAATCGGTAAGGTAGCTTATGAGCTCGAATTGCCTTCAGATCTAGCCTTAGTTCATCCAGTCTTCCATATCTTTTTGCTCAAGAAATGCATTGACCCAACAATTGTAGTCCCTATTCAGAGCATCGATGTTTAGAACAACCTCTTTTATGAAGAGATTCCAGTCGAAATCCAAGACTATCAAACTCGTAGACTGAGGAACAATGAAGTCCCTCTAGTCAAAGTTCTTTGGCGAAATCAGTCCGTCGAGGGAGCTACTTGGAAAATAGAAGTAGGCATGCATACCAAGTATCCTCTCCTCTTCTCCACCAACTTAGATCAAGCTTAAGGTAACAGTTCTCCTTATGCTTACTCTTTTTCACGTTTAGTGTTCATCATAAATTTGGTATTAAGTTCCATTTCATATTCAGTCATGCATTTATGCATCAGTTTAGTTATAAAATTATGCATCAGACATGCATTCTCATTGTCAGAAACTTAGTTCCTCAGAACACTCAATCATGCATTCATGGATCAGTTACACATGCATCAGATATGCATGTTTAGTATGATATGTTTAGTTATTAGTCATGTTAGTCATGAGATCATGTTCCAGTAATCCATGTTTAGTATTCACGTCAGTCTATATTCTTCTTCTCTCTCAGTCTCATTCGAGGACAAATATTTCTAAGGGGGAGATATTGTAATACCCTGAATTTTCCTAGCTAATTTCTTCCCAAGAATGTCTAGTATTAGCCTCTAAATTGAATGATGATTATTTCATGAGGAATTTTTAAGATTTTTACTTTTTTTCATGTGAAAAATTCAATAAGCTTTCCATCGGTATAAAATTTGCCCAAATCCGATAATCGGGTCAGAAGTTATGACTATTTCAAGTTCCCTTCGTAAAATAATGCCATATTGGTCAGTGGAGCGCCACGCCACAAGTTAAAATGACAATTGTCCTTTTCCAGTGTCTCAGCATGATTTCTTCCGCATCGCACCAAAGTTTCAGGTTACAAAAGGAGGGGCAACGCGATGGCTCTGCGTCGCGCCATCCCTCAATTTCCCAATTGTCAAAATCCAGTGACATGGCGCGATAGCGCCGCGTCGCGCCAGGGGTCCAATTCGGGAAATTTTACTGAAATTTCAAGACGCGTCCGAGGATTAAAAGGGTCAATTTCTCACCCCTATTTAAGCCCTTTAACACGTGATTCAGCCATTTTCACCCAAAATACACTAGTTTCTCTCAAAAACCTCTCAAGAACAACCTAGGGTTTTTCATAGAAGATTCAATTTCAAGAAAGTTTCACCGTCAATCTTTACGAAATCACAAATTAAGGTATGCATTGTGTTCATTCATGGATTCCTTCCATCCATGAATCTCAAGAACCTTGTTTTATCTATAAATCATGGTATTTATGTTGTGGGTTAATTATAATCATGTTGTTGACGTTGATTGATTTCAAAGTTGGAAATCTTTGTGGGTTTATCATGATATTATGTTAACATACAAGATAAAATGCATGAATTTAGTTTCTTATGATGTGTAATTTGATGAATTCACTTATGCCCTAAGTTGTGCATGCAAGGTGGCTGATAAAATGCTTAAAAAAGTATAAATCATGATTTAAAGCTCAAGACATAAACTAAATGTGACATGCTTTTTATCCTCCTATGTTTAAATGGTTTTCATGCTATCATTGTGAAATGTGTATGTTGTCGGAATGCCCATGATATTAGAACATGAGGTTATGATATGATTATCAGCATTTTCGTCCATGTTAGATAGTATGATAACCCTGTACTTCGTGAAATCCACAACTTATTAAATTATGTATTAATGATATGGGTCTTGTACTCGATAAAGTCATGCTCGTCAGTTTCCTTCTATCGAGTCCTGGGGGTACTTGTACCTGAAATATTAGCTGTGTGCCTAGATCCATGTCATGTTTTCATGATACTCTCAGTCAAGCTATGATCCTTAGAGTTCAGATAGTCTTATGACTCAGGAAATCTCCATAATCTCATGAACTCAATCAGTTGTCATATATCAGTAGTATTCCATCAGTAAACGAAATTCAGTAACTCAGCCAATGTTCAGTTCAGTAAATCATGTTTAGTGTCTATTCAGATGGGAGTAGGAGTTAGCACCGAGTGAACCCAAGGATGGGAACTCACCTGTTATATGAGGATGTGATTCTTAGAAGCAATCCTTGCGTTCCAAAACTATATAGCCAACATAAGTTGAGACATCATAGCCTACTATATAAGGGTAGATGAGGTGGATTAACCTGTTATATGAGGGTTCCCATCGTTCTTATTAGAGTTACCTGTTATATTAGGGTTACTTATATATTGTCCTTACCGGTGGCGCGGTATTAACACCCTTCCAATTGTAGTTACAGATTGGACCCCAACTCAGCCATAATGGCATATTAGGGGCATGTCGATTAGATGAATACTTCCCACAGTTTTAGTATTAGTCTCAGTAAAAGAACTCGGATAGTTCTTTAGATCTTAGGACTGTCAGATACAGTCAGCTCAGATATAGTACGAAACTTAGATAGTTCCATCAGATTCAGGACTGTTAGATACAATCACTCATGTTATTAGATATATCAGTATTAGTATGTCATGTTACCAGTATTCAGATTCAGTAATCATGTTATCGCGATATCAGTGTCAGTTATTATGTCTCATGCATGTAATCTCACACTCATGATATTCAGTCTGTTATTATTGTTCATGCATATGAACCCCATGCATTTAGACTACCTCACATGCATACCAGTACATTCAAAGTACTGACGCATTCATGCTATGGTGTCTTATACCATAGGTTTAGAGACACGAGCTCCAGAGCAACAATAGATTTCAGTCTAAGCAGTCAGAGTTAGAAGTGAGTCCTCATCTTTCGAGGACATGATTATTTCTATATTATCTCGTTGATTAGTTTATTAGTCGGAGTTAGTTGGGGAAATGTCCCATCAACTCCTTATTTAGACAGTTCAATCATGTTTTTGAGGCTTTCTAGACTATTATGCTTCAGACTTCAGTATCTTCCGATGTTTTGGGTATTTCATTCCCCTTTTCAGATGTTATGTTTTACTTCAGATATGTGAACCTTATGGACTTTCCATTTATGTTTCCACATTATTTAGTATTTTATGCAGTATACAGGTACAAATATCAGTCATGGGTTAGCTTGTGGTCCTTTGGGGTCATAAGCACCGTGTAACATTCTGGGTACCAGATTTGGGGCATTACAGAAGGCTAGAGATATACTGGTGGCTTTTATTAGGGAGATAAGAGATAAGTATTATGGGGCTAAGAATCAGGAGAATGCTAGAAGGAGACTCAGAGGACCTTTTTGTTAAGAAGGAGTTGCACCGGGGATCAGTTCTTAACCTTTTTCTTTTTGCCTTGGTGATGGATGAGTTGACACAATTTATTCAGGATGAGGTGTCATTATGTACGCTAGGTTGGAGGTTTGGAGGCATATGCTTATGTCTAAAGGTTTTAGGTTGAACAAGACTAAAACAACATATTTTGAGTGTAGATTTTATGATGTGATACATGAAGTGGGAGTGGAAATAAGGTTTGGCTCACAGCCTAACCCCAAGAGAGTTTAAAGTATCTTAGGACTATAATCCAGTATAGCTGGGAAATAGACAAGGATGTCACACATCACATTGGTGTAGCTTAGATGAATTGGAGGCATGTTTCCGAAGTCTTTTGTGATAAAAAGCTACCTCAAAAGCTTAAAGGCAAGTTTTGCAAGGTGGTGGTGGTTAGGCCGTCTTTGTTATGGTCTATGTTTAGAATATGCACATTAAAAAGATGAGGATGTTGAGATGGATATATGCACTTAATAAAGTCGATAAGATAAATAATGAGGTTATCCAAGAAACAATGGGAGTGGACTTCGTGGTAGACAAAATCAAGGAAACGAGACTGAGATGGTTTTGACATGTGAAACGGAGGTTCACAGACACCCTAATGAGGAGGTGTGAGAGGATGATTATAATGGGTACATGATGTATCTAGATTAGACCTTGCAATGAAGTATAAAGAAGTCGCTGTCAAATATAGAATAAAACCAAGGTTGGGGTGGATCCCATAAGGAATAAGTTGAAGTGTCAGTTAATGTAATCAAGGTAATCAATAACAATCTCCAGTAAAAGTGGGCAATTTTGTAAAGAAGTAATTCAATAGTAACAATTGTCAATTTTTTGAATTTGTAATCAGTATGAGAGAGGCACTAGGATTGTATTCCCCAATAACTTTATAACTCCGCATGTTCTTCGTACTTTAAAATCTCTCCCGATGTTTTGTATGTAGAATCGATAGGTTATGTATACTTAGAATAGCTTTACGCTCTTGTCTAAGCAATATCCAGAAGTAAATTTTCTCTTTTCCTGAGCCTGCATTACTAATCCCTATCTTGGATCCTAGATTAGCTATCTCAAATTATCAACTCAAGGTATTAAATGGAGGTTGGTAACTCTAAGTAATTGTTGTTTATTCACTTCTTCCCATTCGTACTCTTCCTTTTGTCTTGAGTAAATATAAGGAAAATTCTAACATTGTACACCACCAGAAAATAATCAAACCTAAAGAAACAATAATGCATGCATACATACTAGTTGACAATCACTCCATACTATGAATGATACTTCATTAATTATTCATGGTTCCCACAATTGTAGTTGTGGTGTTTGGCTACTCATAATTGCAAGAACACAAGAAAATTTTTGATATGAAAACGTAATTATGAACTTACAATAAGAATATGAAAAACTCCATGATTTCACTTTAAATGAAACCATAAAAATTGATGTTTGTAATTCCAAGACCAAGAATGTATTTTAGAACCTTACAATAATATAATAGAACATGAACTAATACAAAATAACAAATAAAAGCATTTATAGAAAAAATAAAACCTATCCTAAACATAACAAGATTTGTTGAGTTGGTAATCTCAGACGAGCGAAAGGTATTATGGTTTGATCCAACAATCGACCATGGTGCTCGTGGTTTGTCCGTGGGCTTTTGTCATCTTCAGATCTTTAATGGTACGGTTATAATCACCATCAAGTACATCTAATCCAAGCTTGCAGGAATCTTGTTCAAAGGGATTGACAGTGCTTTTGTAAGCATATCATAGTACGACTCCTTAGCTTCCCCCTACGACCATACAATTTGATTGTCTGATCCTCCTACATGTCACTTCCCGAACCTTCATCTTTGAACCTTCCTCCCATGATTACTTGGTAAGACTGTGTCTATGAAGTCCTTCCAATGACTGGGTTGTACAATTGTGACATCAATGCACGAGTGAGGCTTCCGCTTAATCATCTCCTGAGGGACATCTATTACTTCATATCATAATGACATGGTTTAACCATGTTCAAATTCCACGATCATGGAATGGGTTCGTCTGATGCAATTTTTGTCCAAAATCCAGCACTCCACTTCTTTGAACCTAGTTGACCTGCAAGCACCTTAAAAAAATCATATCCACATAAAAATACCTTTGTACTTACAAATATTAATAGTTTTAAGTGTCTTAAGTGAACGACACATCAACACCCTTAACTTAAAATGTTTGCATGTCCCCAAGAAAAAAAAATACACTATACTATCATGATGCTTAACTAAGAGAAAACTAAGATTATTATGGCAGTTAGATTTTCACAAAACTAGTTTAAACACACATTATTCAAACACTTATGCTCCACATCCTCCAATACCATAAAAAATCAACACATATAATGCATTCAAAAAACATCAACCACAAGACAACATGATCAAAAAATGGCATCACATGATCAATAGACAACCCAACACTTAAACTAAGCACCTTAATCGAACAAGCAACAACCATAATACAACCCCTACGTCCTCATGAAAAAGAAGTCCCGATCACTCAGAATGTGCAATAATTGTCAACACACGGACTGAAATAAATCTCTTTCTCTTAAAAAGAAGTTAGGTCATATGCCTATGATACCATAGGCTTGCCTTTTTTCTATGCCTTGGCTTTCAGAAAGTTGGGTTAGGATCACTATAAGACTTTTATTGGCTTGTAATGTAGGCTCAAGATAGGTATGACACATATGGGTAAAGTGACTAACCCTCCTTGACACCCCACTACTTTCTTTTATTCCTTTCTCACTTTTCAACATTTTTGAACTTTGGGTGCAATTTTATTTTCACAGCTTCATCTCTATTTTTTTTATATTTTTTTCTTTTTTCTAATTTTTCTCTTTTTTCTAATTTTTCTCATTTTTACACCATACCACACTAGAAGCCTTTTCCTTTTTCTAATGATTTCTTTATAACTAATCTTTTACGCACCTCTACGATAGCCACCCTCAACTCAGGCAATTTTCCAGAGTTGAGGTGCAAAATTTTCAAGAAGGGACCAGGGTCATAGTAGGTCCATTGTAAAAATTGAGAAGATGAATGGGCTAGTTCAAAGAAAAAGTCTATTTAGGCTCTAGTTTGGGATCAAGGCATATCACAATCCTTTAGTAGGCTTTTAGCGGACTAATTGAAGAACGACCTATAATTCTTTCCTAACCTCCTATCCTACAATGTCAGCAAGACTAACCAACCAAGTTCTAGATTATACACACCGACTAGGTAAACTTCACCTTTACTTGGCTTAAGGCTATGCATTCAGTTACTATCTATCCGGTTTATGCAAGTTAGGCTACAGTCAATAATTCTAGAATTCTAATGTCATTAAAAGATCCAATCATTGGTTACAATTTAGATAAACACACAACACAATACAAAATTCAAAGCTTTTTGGAGAGGTAGAATTTAAATCATTCTAAACAAGTTTGAATGCTTTTTTTATTTCGACTACACCAAGTTCCCTTATTATTTTCTACGTTACATACAAAATAACAAAAAACAATGAGAAAATTATCTAAATATATTGATTCTAACTAGAGATCATAGCCTAGGGAAAAGAAATATAGAAAAACCCCCTCAGTTGTGGTATACCCCCACCACCAGCTTGAAAGTCATGAAACGTCCACATCACATGAAAACACAAAAAAAATATAAAACTAGGGTAACATACATACCTGTGGCATACTAGACATCGATAGTAGTTTGATCAGCAGGGGTCATAGATGAGACCCATTCAGCATCCTCCACTCTCATTGCCTCGGCTATGGCTAGGGCTCTCTATAATAAGTAGGCATCAATGCCACTCGGTGCACTTAATAATGTCACGAGGAAAGACTCAGTACCTCATCCATTCCGAACAACCACCTCAGTAGTAGGTGGATCTCAATACCCTATGGAATATATAGCTTGGAGGTTTGCTCACTCTTCTTCACTATCTTTTTCTTCTTATTGTTTTCATTCTTGTCTGTTTTTATCCACTTGCTGGGGTAAAAATCATCCTTTGTACTATCCATATATGTTTCATCACCCCCAACCACTAAAGCTTGAGTATAAAAATTAGGGAACAGAGAGTCCACATCCATCATAAGATCGATATAGAAGGCATCAATAGAGATGGTGGTGGTACAACTTGGGTAGTCTGCTCTATTAGCTCTCTGACTACTTTCTTTAATTCAACCAAGTCATTCTTAATCGTGCTATGGTTGAGAGCTTGAAACTCCTCAATATTACCATCATCCGAATCTCGAACATATCAAAATGGGTCTGAACCACTCATACAACTACCTTTATCTCATTAGCTATAAAAGGTTTCACCTCTACCTCTAATTTTCATATCTGGTCATTACACAATAATTAATTCCGCATGATATGCTTTACATGAATGACGAGAATCAGTATGTAACCAGTAGGCATAAATACCCAAATATGTCGTCGTCTGTTGAGAAAAGGAATAAGTAGCAAAAAATTTAGTACCGGGATCTCACCAGCTGGGAACCCCCTGCTACCTCTAGAGGAAAATTTGGTCAAAGACCCAGAGCTAGAGCTGTTGTGTTCCTTAAATCTCTTATAAAAGCAATATATTCACTCTTTGTTGGTCGGATAAATCTGTGAACCTTCAAAATAACTGACAACTATAAATCTTATAGTAGCTGTGTGATAAGACATGAGAATGACCAAGTAGTGCTGAACATAACACTCTATCTCAAATATTTTTTGCAATTATGTACATCATGTTCAACTCTAGGTCTTCGATAAAAGCCGCTACCAAGTATGTATTAATAGCACCCAATGTGTTGTTATTTAACGTAGGTGCTATGCGATGCCAAAAAATCAACCACCAAGACATGGCTGATAATTTTAAAGTATGTTTGTAAATTTTAGCTCCATTAACCCAAACTAAACTTCATTCTCACGCACTTCAGCAATGTGATCTATGAATGACCTATAATGCATGACTTTATCATTGATAGGCAACTTCTTCACCCTCTTTAACTCATTTATCCAAAAATCATAATCAATAGTATCCTTCACCAGTTTAAAAGAGTTTTTCAAATAAGGCATTAGCGATATCCTTGATAGAAATATCAATCTATGGTCTTTCACCTACACCATGTCTATTCAGGGTTATTTTCTTATGTCCTTATCTTTACCCAATGGAGTCATGTTCTTTAGCATAGCCATATAGTTAGCATAAAACTCCCCCTTAATATGTATAGTTTTGGAGTGGCCTAGTCATCTAAACCATCACATACCTCTCAAACACCAAAACTATCTTTGGGGCTCTCTGTAATGATTCAGGCTGTAATCGGGGCTCTTTTTGTATACTTCACTTTTTTCTAACCCAATTGTGAAACCCCATCAATAAAGTAGTCCCAAGAATTAGGCACAAACCATCGCCTCAAGTTAACACCCCTATGAGACACATTATTAATAGGTCCCTTGGAGGATTCAAGATTGGACTCTTCACCCTTTTCTGAGGAACTTATCTCCTCAGCATCATCACCCCTACCTTGTTTTATGGGATAACTTCCCTTTTCATACTGAAGAAGTTCCACTGGGCTATCAGCAGGCACCAAGGTAGTTGATGTGGTCTATTTGTCCTTCTCAAGTTCCTTGGCCTTAGCCCTAGTGGTTCGAGGCGTATGCTGATAATTAGATGCACTTATGGAAATAAGTATGGTGAGTTTGAGTAACCCCAATCATGATATGTAACCCTGATCGTTCATTAAAATTATAGTTTCGATGACCTACATGTTGGTTTTAAAGAGTTTGATCAGATGATTGATATGATGATCGTGAATCTGAGTATGATCATGGTGACTAATAATAACATAACTCCTAAAATTCATCCCTCTAGACTTCGTGGACATTATGCAAATGACTGAACCTATGATCGTAGGAACTTTCCATGATCGTGTTATCTTTTTATGGGTTTAGTGCTGAATCCAGTTTTGAAGTTTCTTTTCTGCACAATCCTTTCTCAAGTAATACAAATTATCCTCTAAAAATAAAAAAGTACAAAATCTTAGGTTGTGTTCCAATAAATGCTTGATTAATGTCGCAACACAATGTGCCTAAGTTGGTTACTCAGACTTCACTAACTATCCCATGGGCTTCCTCCCATAAAGGTCCTGATTTAACATCACGATACAACTCGTATGTGTTTTACTATCCACTGCCATATCACTTTTACTTTATCAATATCACCATAATAGTGTTTGACCCTTCAACCATTTACCTTAAGCTTCTGGTCTTCTTTATTTTCCAGCTCAATTGCACTATAAGGGAACACTCTAGTTACATTATACGGTCCTCTCCACTTGAGTTTAGCTTGCTAAAAAGAAACTTTATTTTAGACTCAAATAGCAATATTATATCACCTATAATGAATTATCTTTTCTCAATCTTGCAATCATGGTATAATTTAATTCTCTCCTTATACAAAGATGACCATTCATAGGAGTAGAGACAGAATTCATTCATCTCATTCAGCTGTCCATGTCTTATCTTATTCGCATCACTCTATTATAGTTCAACCTCTTTAGTTCCTACAATACCTTATGATCAAGTTTGATAGGCAAGTATCATCCGCATTGCCATACACAAGATGATATGAGAAATCACCAATAGGGGGTCATGAATGCTGCCCATAGTGCATCATCTAACTTTTTAGCCTAATCCATCCTTTTGGCATTCACAGTCTTCGCCAAAATGGAATTTATATCATGATTGGAGACCTCAACATGCCTATTTATCTGAGGATGGAAAGGTGTTGCCACCTTATTTTTCATGCCATATTTCTCAAGCAATGGTTTGAATGGACGATTGCAAAAGTATGAGCCTCCATCATTAATGATAACCTTTGAGTCTCAAATCTGGAAAATATGTTATTTCTTAAGAATGTTGTAACACTCTTCTCTTTATTGTTTTGCAACATAACTATCTCCACCCATTTCAAAACATAGTCAACAACCACCAAAATATGCTTTATAATATGTGAGCTCACAAAGGGGCCGATGAATTCAATACCCCATACATCAAACAACTCAATCTCAAGAATAGTAGTTATTGGAAGCTCTTCCCTTCATAAGAATTTCTTTGCCTTTGGCATTGATTACACGCCTTGGCATCGCCGTGTAGATCTTTGTTAATGGTGGGCCAATATTATCCATATTACAAGATCTTGTGCACATTCCGTGCATCACCAGGATATCTCCAACTGGTGATGAGTGTTATATCTCTAAGATAATCATCTCGACTTCTGGAACACATCTCTGAACTAATCCAATTGTACAACTTAAAAACAAGTATGGCTCATCCCAAAAGAACTTTTTCATATTGTACATGAATTTCTTATGTTGCTAAAATGATAGGTCTTCAATAACCACATAACTTACCAAATAATTTGGAAAGTCTACATACTACAAAATCTAACCATGTGATGCAGCTAGTACTTGCTCGTCCAAAAAATTATCATCAATCTCAAGCTCATCCTTGAGGTTTAGCCGGACCTGTTCTTTAAGGTGTAAAAATTGGTCGGGCACTTTATTCTTATTCCCCTTTTGGTCCTCCACCTTAAAGTCAAATTCCTACAACAAGCAAATAATATCAAAATTTCTCAAATACAAAAAACACAGCAAACAACTCTTGTTCAGTCATAGTGTAATTTTTTTAGTAGGGAAAAGAATTTTACTAGCATAGTATGTGGGATGTAAGATATTCTCTCACCTTTGGCCTATGACTACACCAGTGCCACACCACTAGCATCACATATAACCTCACACAATAAGGACCGATATAATGACTTGATTTTGTGAACTTTTTCTTTTATGTGATTTAAATATTTTACCCATTTTAGTAGTTGTTATGTGTTGTTTCTAGGGTTTAGGTATGGTTGAAATGATTCTCAATGTAATTCAGAACAATTTGTGCGAGTTTGTGGTTCTTAAAGGTTGAAAAAGGGATTATAATTTACTTCGGTCAACATTGATGGTTTTGTTTATTGAATGGCAACATAAAATGCACTAGTAGATTCGAAACGTCAATTTTGGGATGGTTGTATGGTTGGTTTGATTTTATATATTTTGGATTTCATTTCGATCCTTGGTTCAAAAATTTGTGAAAGTAAATCCCAGGAGTCAATTTTGTGAAAACAATTTCTTTTCAAAAATCTGATATCATCGTTGAGTCTTGAACATTGAATTTAGTTTGGTAGCGTATTTTTTCTATCTTCATAGGATTTCAAACAAATCCCGAGGGGTAGATCAACAACTTTATAACTTAGCAAAATTACTAATCCAGTTGATATCTGGTGCAACCGCTTTAGCAGCTAAAGGACCACTAAAGTGGACATTGACTGCTTTAGAGGTAGTTGCTTTAGTGGTATGGGAATACTTTAGCGGCCTACCACTTTTGGGATAGACCACTAAAGTGATCAACCCAACTCTTAAGAACCAGTCATAGCTATATTGACATAAAAAGCCATTTTGACAATTTTTCTTTCATTTTCGAGACTTTGAGCTTCGGGTTAAGGAATTTTTGAGAATTTTTTTCCATTCTCAAGATCGAGTAAGATCTAGATCACTACAATTATTTTACTTCTATTTGTGTCATTTTAAGCTCTTTAAATTGTGATTTCAAATTGGAAATTAGGGATTTTTGGCCCGGAAGGCCTAAAATGGTATTTCTTTTCAATTAAAACCTCATTTTAACCTATTTTCACTTTGGTTTACTCCTATGACTTTCTTTAATCATGGGAAAGGTATTTCTAAATAGAAATTTCAGTTTTACCCTGTCATTTTAAAAACCTATTTTGAGAGTCTATTTTGACCCTAACTAAAAAATAGGCAATGTGAGTATCATTGACTATTTTTTAATGCATAGATTCTATAATTGTATGTTTTAGTTGATTTTTAGGACATTTGAGAGGGAAAAGCTCCGTGTTGAAGAGATAAAGGCTTGGATTCTTACATCTCAAGGTAGATTATGACTTAACTTTCTTTAGAATGGGATGGAGAATTAATTTGTTTATAAAAGCATGCTATGGGAATAGGTAATCAATCATGGAACTTGTACTATTGGTATTGTGTGCCCGTTTGGGAACTTTATCTGAAATTACTAGGCTTGTATATGCATTGGTTGTTTTCTTTGTGATAGAATTCTCAAGTTGGGGTAATTGTGATGATTAATGATGTCTTATATGCATATCTATTCCAATGGTACATTGTTTATGCTAAAGTATGGATGGTTGACATATTAAGTAGACTCTGGGATTACGTGTATATATATGTTGAATGGATTCGAGATCTTTTTACTAGTTTGGTTATGAGCATTACATCCTTATATCTCACAAACATTCATGACACATTGGTACTATTGAGGAAACACCGGTTTGTGACAGAAATAAGACACTTTTACAAAACTCTCTGTCGTAGTCCACGAGTCGGGAATGAGACATGGATATTAATATTGTTATTGAGCATTGATAAAGTATATTGGTTGCGGATCCCTATGGATACTAACTTTGCTGAGGCTCGGTAGGTGTAGAAGGAGGTTATGTGATAACCTTAATCATATCAGATCATCATAATCACCATCATTGTATTTTATACATTATGCATCTTTAGTATTGTATTTCTTTGTATTATTTGTTGTATATATATGATCTATTTCTTTTAAGTATTTGGTTATTCATTTATGTCCTATAGTTAGAACTATTAGTGAAGACAGTGTGAGCTACTGTTTGGGATATTTTCTGATTGCAGGTGATGTGCTCATAATATGTATTTATATACCCTATTTTCAACTTTGCTCAACAAACTTATGATACCTACTGAGTACAAGTGGACCTTACTTACCTATTCTGTGCCCCTTTGGTATGGATTCAGGTACTAGTGTGTTGCGCAACAACTGAGATTATGCATTGGATATTGATATTTTTGAGGTAGTGGCCTCTTTTTGCTTTCAGAGTTGACCTCATACCTCCTTCAATTCAGTTGATGTCTTTATTTTGTATCCAGAGACATACTTATAGTTTTTTAGATTCAATTTAATCTTTCAGTTCTAAGTTGTATTTAGATTGTTCTTACACTGTGACACCAGGTTTTTGGATGGTTTATGGTATGTTAATTATTCTGACTTTTGTTATTGTTGTACATGTATGGTCTGACTTTGCTCTAGAAGTCTCGCCTTGGGAATTATGGTATTGTTTACTTCTTATTTATCAGTTTAGGAGATTGTCTTAATTATCAAGGCTTAGCAGTGATAAGTGTCATCATGACCTTAGTTTTTGGATCGTGAAAACTAATTAGGAGATACAATAGGGGCTGAAATCAACTTTTCATCCTGTCACTCAAATGTCTTCAGACATGCATTATCAAATACAAACTTCACCCCTTCTCCAAAAACTTACAGAAAGCATTAGCAATTTAGAACATTCCTTCATGAATCTCTATAAAATCCTGCATTCCCCAAAAAGTTGCAAATACCTTTCATAGAAATTGGTGGAGGCAAATTTTCAATCACGTCAATCTTTGTCTTGTCAAATTTAATCTCATTTTATAAATCATTGTTCTTTCTTTCATCATGAAGTTGCACTTCTCCTAATTTAGGACTAGGTTATAGTCCTTACATCTTCTCAAAACATTAGTGAGATACGCCAAACAATCTTTGAATGAATCACCAACAACTGAGAAGTTATCCATGAACACCTTAATAGTGTCCTCAACCATGTAAAAAAAATAGCCATGATGCACACTGAAAGATTGTGGGTGCATTATACATACCAAAAGGCATCCTTTTGAACGCAAAAGTACCATATGGACAAGTGAAAGTTGTCGTCTCTTGTTCTTCGACAACACTAGAAATCTGATTGTAAGCCAAATAACTATCCAGAAAACAATACAATACTATGCCAGTAAGACGGTCTAATATCTGATCTATGAAAGGCATCAAAAAATAATCTTTCTAAGTGCATGTTTTTTGAACTTCCTATAGTACATGCAAATACACCACCCAGTGACTGGCCTCATAAGAATACCTCATTCGTTTTATTTGGAAACAAAGTTATTCTACACTTCTTCGACACACATTAAACTGAGCTCACCCATTTTTTTTATCTATAATTAGATAAACCACACCCGCATCTAACCACTTGATGAGTTCTTCCTTTTCCGCCTGTTTTAAAGGTAGATTTGAACTTCATTGATTCTCAATACTAGGCACATAATTCATCTCAAGTGGGATTTTTTTACATGAAAATCAAAGTGAATTCCAATGAAATTGACTATGGACCATCTAATAGCCTTCTTGAACCTGCTTAGAACTGACACCGAAACCTTAACTTATCAGTCTACTAAATTAGCTGCAGTAATAATTGGCAAAGTATTTTTTTCTCCCAAAAATGCATAATAAAGATCAGATGGAAGAGCCTTGAACTCCAAGACTGGAGGCTCCTCAATAGAAGGCCGAGCAGGTGGGGTCACTTTGTTCTTCAAATTAAGATCCAACTTCTTTGATGCATAATTGTATGAACCTATGCCTTCAAGTGTGTTAACCATATCATCATAAACCTTAATATTATCACCCTTAAAATTCATAAATACTGTTGTGATAGCCTCGACTCCCAGTCCATCCTAAATAGGAGCTACCAAATTATCCTCATCGACGGTATTTATTACAGAGATCACACACATATCATTTGGTTGCTTTATGAAATAATATACATTAAAGGTAACCAATTTTTTATTTAACCAAAACTTCATTTACCTAGTTTTCATAACAACTAATTCATACCCAGTGGCAAGGAATGGTCTCCCTAAAATTAATGGGAACCTCAAATCAAGCTCACTTTCAAAGATGGCAAAATAAGCTAAAAAATGAAGGCTGCAACATTTACCAAAACATCACCACAAGATTCTTACTGACTTCTTCACAGTACGATCTACCATGAGAAGTCACAACGAAGTTAATTTGGGTGACCGTAACCCCAACTATCTATAAACTACTAGCGGCTTCAAACTAATGCTAGCATCCAAATCACCTACAACTTTTGCAAAGCTGGAAGACCCAATAGTGCATGGGATCCTGAATGCTCCAGGTTCTTTCTTTCTCTCAACCAAAGATATAGAGGCTATTGCGCTATAATGGTGCATATTGTCATTGGGTTCATAACACACCATCCTCTTCTAAGTCACCAAGTCTTTCATAAACTTTATTAACCTGACATTTTTCCAATGGCCTCACTTGAGGGATATTCACTACCAACTCCTTGAACATATAAATAAATTTTTGATACTTTCTCTCTTCAGACTTCCTCTTCAGTCTTTTTGGAAAAGGAGGAAGAGGTTGTGGAATGGGAGACAATAATTTTGAGACCTCTTTGTCATTTCATTTTTTACCTCTGCCTCATGATCATTAACTAAAGACTTTTTAGGTGTCTTCTCATCCCCCGCCAAGTCTTTAGATTCATCAATGTTTTCATTATTTATGACCACTGATTATACCTCATTATCAACAATTATGAGCATAAGCAGATCTATGGTTATCTTGCCACTCCTTGTAGTGATAGACAAGCGATGCCCATCATTCTTCTGATTCTAAATGGTTTGAAAGTGTACCTTATTGACATTGATTCAACATGATAGAAATCTTACCAAACTGATGCTCAAGCTCTTTTACGGTGGTAGAAGATCAACCTTTTGGTCATTCTTAAAATATCCATCTTAATCTCCCTAAGCCAGTCTTTCATTTTCTCTACCCCTTTCACAGCCTTTGCAAGCATATCTTCTATCCTTTATTTTCTCGAACTAGAATCACGGTTCTCGGGTGGAACATAAAGTCCACTCTTATCGTTGCAGTCATTTGTTCTCCTCTAATCACCATCTCAATCTCTACTCCTATATATATACCCAAACTTATTATAATTATAAGCTCCATTGTATTTTCGACCTTGATTCCCTTGCATAGAGTTCTGATTGTCTTAGTTAGACATTTTGATCTTGGCTCAGAAACTCGCCACCTCTCTATCTATATATTTTGCCTTTTCTTCAAAATCTGAATCTTCATGCCTAGGTGTCTTACCTTGCGAACCAATTGAATTTACCTTTTATGCACCCGCGATAGAAAATTATTTTGCAAGTAATCCAATCTTAATCCTCAGTAGCTGCTACTTCTTGAGACATCTCATCTAATGCTCTCTCCTCTGTAGAAGCTTCAATTGAATAAATTCCTATAGGTCTATAAACATCTTGAGTATGCCACCTTTGGTTGTTTTTTGTGATTTGATTTAGGATCTTAGAAGCATGCTCCTAATATAGACTCATAAATGAACCACCAGTGATAGTTTCTGCTACAACATTGGTGTTTGGATTCAATGATCGGTAGAACATCTCAAGCAAGTTTCTACCAGTCATCTTGTATTTTTAATATTCTACACCTTCTTCTTAAACATCAACCAAGTCTCATATAATGACTCTGAATGCAACTATGTGAAATTACAAATGTCCTCCTTCAATTGCAAGATTCTGGAAGGTGGAAAAAATTAATCCTAGAATTGATTCCTCAACTCACTTCAAGCAGTAATAGGTCCACATGGTAATCTAGCCAACCATAGTGTAGCTTCTCCCTTCAAATATAAAGAAAAATGCCTCAGTCTAATTTTCTCTTGACTCACTCCAGGTAGATTATAGGAAGTGTAAATCCTCATAAAGTTCATCATATGTATATTTGCATCATCAGTAGGAAGGCCCGAGAATACTGATGTCGCCCAAGAATACACCTCCAAGAAAGTATAATACGGTCTCAGTCAAATACATAACCAAACAAAGGTTGGTTGGGTTGAACCCACAGGGAACAGGTTGAATCTTTATCAAGAACTTGCTGAAGTAGCTAGGAAAAGTGCCAAAAAGTAAATAGGAGATTTTGTGTGAACAGTCATAGTAGTAACAAATCTTGATCATTTTAGGTTTAAATCAATATGAGATGAATACTAGGACTATGTCCCCCCTGACTTCCTAACTCAGCAGAATTATCATGCTCGCCAACTCTTTTGATGTCTTACTCATAGAATCTAACAAGATATGTAGCACCAAAAATCTTTTGAATGCCTTTGGTGAATTTCACTCATTACCTTTTGAGTCTCAGAGTGATGCCTTACTAACCCTTGTCCTGGATCCAAAATTAATGATTACCTTTTGGGTCTCAAATTAATTAGATGAAGGTTGATAGCTTCAAATTACTATTGTGATCTTGTTTTCCTAATATCAATCTCTCTTGTGGAGATGGTGTCGAATACATGCAAGTTCTTAACTTCTGTAGTCATTAAGAAAATAATCAAAGTGAAGAAGATCACAATACATGCAAGAACATCAATCAAGAATGACTTTACACTTTCTCTGCTTTGTTATTCTATCAGGATTCCCACGACCCTAATTAGGAGGTTTTTAGCCACTCATGTTTGAAAGAACATCGATTCAATTTATGAAAAAAAGCATATGAATAATCATTAAATAATTGAAGAATTAAAATCAGAATCTTAAATTAATATCCAACCATAAAAATCAAGAACAACGGATTCCAAGATCAAAAGTATATCTCAGAATTAATATAATGTTGTAACTATAAAGAGTGCGTAGAATAATAATAAAACATCAATAGGGTATTTATAGAATACATCAAAACCCTAAAAATCATAACCAAAATAAAAAAGAAAAACTAGGTCGGCAACTACTTATAGACCCATTTATGGGCCATAGGTACTATCTACGGACCCTAGGTTGGTTCATAGGTCTCAGATAAATCAACAACTTGCTGAACTTTCACTTACGAGGGTACTTACGAGGGTCTAGGTGCCAGTTTCACCCTCGTAAGTGCCTTTTTAGGTATCAGAGAAAACATTAGAACTGTTTGACTGTCACTTGTAGAGGGAACTAAGGAGGTTATAAGTCCCACTTATGATCCGTAAGTGGATCCCTTGTAACACTTTATCATCTTTCTTCTCTTTTGCCCCAAAACCTAGTTTCTTGCAAAACAAACACAAAAACACATCACATCTAACAAAAAGGACCTAAGTACTTGCATATTTTTTGATTTTAAGCATCGAAATTACCATGAAACCATGGCACATCAACACCCTCAACTAGAAAGTTTGCAAATCTTTAGGAAACTAACATGTAACAAACACAACACGATGCTTAACTAAGAGAAACCTAAGGAACCTATGAAATTCAACTCAATTTCAACTCAAAAACTTTTACCCCCTCTATTTCCAACTTTTCAAAACCAACTCTGTGGATCTATGTAGCACTATAGTATGACACAAAGGAATAAAGTAATGGCATTATATTAGCAAAAAACAATCAAGCAAGTCTACAAGTTACACTAACCTAACAAGTAAGCAGTTAGAAACACAACCTATGCTCCCTCACAGAAAAGAAGTCCCAAGTCTCATAATATCCTCATATCAATGCAAGGGACTATGTAAGGACACTCTCTCTCACAAAATTAGGCTTGGCCTTATTTTCTATACCTTAATTTTTTTTGGACAGTTAGACAAGGTTTACTATAGGACTTTACTCATCTTGTAATGTAGTCTTGGGGGCTGGTATGATGCATCTAGGAACTACTGACTCACCCTCCTTAACACTACACTTACATTTTGGCTCCACTACTCAACCATTCCTATTTTATTCCTCTCTTAAATTCTTTATTGATTTTCTTGGTTTAGGTGGTTTTATTTTTGATATTTATTCATTTTTCCCTTTTTTTTCTTTTTCTTTTTAAGTTTTTCATTTTTTCCTCTACCATACCTAGCCTTGATTTTCCTTTTACATTAAAACCTTCTGCATACCCAACTCTAACTATGCATTCCTATTATAGCCACCCTCAACTTAGGCGATTTGCCAGAGTTGAGGTGCACAATGTCCAAAGAGGGACCAGGGCCAAAACAAGTTCATTATTATAAATTCGGGAAGGTAAAAAGGTGTAAACAAGAAAATAGGTCAATGTAGGCTCAAATCAGGGATCAAGGGATACTTATTCACATTTGGACGGTTATTTAGGCTAAGAGTGGACTAAATAAAAAATGACCTATGATCATGCCCTAACCAACTATCCTACAACCTAGGAAAGACTAATCGGGCAAGTTCTGAATTAAATGCACAAAGAAAACTAGGTAAGTATCTTACACACATATGGAACAAGGTTATATTACTAATTTACCGATCCAATGCATGCAAATGCTAAGCTGTGATTATTCTATCCCTAATATTAATGCCATAACAAGATTCACAATAGTCACACATATATTTACATCACACAGTACATAAAATTTTGGAGGGGTATCATTTTTTTCCACTTAGCCAAATCACTTAAGAACAAGCATAAAACATGTTAACTACCCTTAAGTTCCTTTATTTTCTCCTAATTAAAACACAAATAACACAAAACATAAAATAAAACATAATACGACCTAAACATGCCAGTTCTACTCTGATAATGTAGCTGACGAGAAAAGAAACATGGTAAGAAAAACCCTTGGTTGTGGTATACCCCACCCCAACTAAAGACTATGCATTGTCCCTAGTGCATAATAACTATAATGTAAATATAAGGGATGAAGACATACCTGGGATACTCTAGGCATCCGAATCTACTCGTCTCTATATGGGGCAGCTCATATCTTAGCTAGAGGAGGTGTAGGTGGTTGTATGACCCCGCAGAATCCTAGATTAACTCAGTTCTTTAGAGCATGAAAAAAGGTTCCAGACTTAGATATTTCAGCTAAGTTTTTATACTTAGAACGATTTTTTAGCCTTCTTAAGTTGACGATCTTATTTTACAACCCTTAAGACCTTAGAATGTCGATCCTTGGATTGAATCATGATCAGGTGTGTCAATAGGTCACTTCGGGAGAGTTTTAGAATTTTTGGACGTTGTTTAAGGCATGTTTGGGAGTCCAACACAGTGGATCTATGCAATCTCAACGGGCAGCATCACCCATCGCATTGATCAAAACTTTTCACCAGCCTTCAGTACAAATTCCAGTGAGCCAATGCGATATCGATGCGTCGCGTTGGTTATCGCGTCGACCATCGACGCGACACGTTGGTCTGCGCATCGCTGGGCATGTTTTTAGTAATTAAAAGTCTGCATCCAAAGAGGTATTTGGGTCATTTTTCCACTTTTATTCAGCCCCAAAATACGAGATTAAGCCTTTCTAAAGGAAAAATTCACTCATTATTCACAAATTCTCTCAAGAACAAACCCTAAACCATTAAATTCAAGATTCAAGTCCCAAGAAATTCACCATAATTTTAAGAGAATTAACAATCAAGGTATGTTAGGTGTTTATCTAAGGGTTTTCTTCCACCCTTGGAGTTCAAGAACCTCTTTTAAAACTACAAGTTGATTGTTTTTATGAATTTCATGTTGAAGATGATTGTATTCATGTTCATGATATTATTTGGGATTTTAATCCATGATTTACTACAAGTTTTATGAAATTATATTAGCTTGTGTGGTGAATTATATGATTTACATGTTAAACCCTTGAAATTACAATTGATTATTGTATCCATGATGTTCATGTGTTGACTATCCTCATGTGAAATAACCATGATCCATAAGTATTTGATAGAATGCCTATGTGAATTGAATAGTGAAATCATGATATGTCATTATGTGGTCCCATTCATGTACAAGTTCATGTATCTCAAGTGTTTGACAACATGCCTAGGTGAATGTATTGTTAACAAGTATTTATTGTTATTCTTTTCAAGATCATGCCATGCTTTCAAGTCCTAGGGTTATTCAATACCCAAAAATCTAGTTGTTTATCTAGAGCTATAGTAGTTATAGAATAGTCCTAGTAATATCATGAATAGTATTACTCAGTCAGTTATAGAACTTAGTGAAACTCAGCATCAGTCTAGTTCATCTCAGTTTCACGAACAGTGTATTTAGTCAGTTAACAGAACTCAGTGAACATAGTCCAGTTCAGTCAGTTAGAATGATCAGTAATAGTTTAGTCAAGCCTAGTACAATTTAGAATTTAGCTTAGTGTCTATTCAGTTGGGAATAGGAATCAACACCGAGCGAACTCAGGGATGGGGGAATTCCTGTCAGTGAATGGTTTGACCCTTAGTAGCAATCCCTATTTTATAAAACTACGTAGCCAGCGTAGGTCGAGATATCTTCTTGCCAGATAAGGTTTGATACATCTCATATGAGTTTTCCTACCAGTGAGGGTTGGCAAAATATCTTTCTGCTAGATAGGGTTAACTCACAACCATTATTAGTATCCCTTGGCAAAGTTCTAACATTCTTCCAACTAGGGTCACAGGTTGGACCATAACTCAGTCTATAATCAGGGTATATCGGTTAGATGAACACTCTCACAGTTACAGTTTCAGTTTCAGACCCAGTATAAAACCTCAGATCAATTTTTTGAATCAGGACTGTTAGACACAGTCACCCAGGTATAGAACTAAGTTTAGTTCTGTACAATCAGGACTATCAGAAATAGTCACCCAGTTATTAGTAACTCAGTTATTAGTAATTTAGTTATCAGCAATCTCAGTTACAGTAAAGTAGATTTACATGTAACATTGCATAATCAGTATTTACAGCAGTTTTAGATACATATGTACTCTCATTCAGTTATACTCATGTTACTTAGCCAGTTATTGTTCATGCTTATGAACCCTTGCATATCGTCTTACCTCACTTAGCATACCAATATATTCAAAGTACTGACACATACTCTTTCTTTTATCACTATGATGTCTTATATCATAGGTTCAGATGCACAGGCTCCTGACCGTACTTAGCAGCCCAGCCTATCAGCAGCAGATTTAGTGGTGAGTCCTCATAGTTCAAGGAAATAGTTATTATTTCAGTATTTCAGTAGTTCTGTATATTCAGTAGTTGGAGTTAGTTGGGGACTTGTCCCATCAACTCTATGTTTAGATAGTTAGAGGCTTTCAGGCTAGAATATTTCAGACATGTGTTTAGTTTTTAGTATTTATTTATTAGTATTCAGTTTTTGTTTTTAGATTATAAACCTTACGGCATTTCAACCTATTTTCCACATTATTTCACTATTATTATTCAATGCTCACAGCAGGTGCCAGTCATGGGTTAGCTTATGGTCCTTCTGGGTCATGAGCACTGTGTGGCATCCGGGGTATAGAACAGAGGCGTTACAAACTTGCTATCAAAGCCTAAGGTTCAATAGAGTCCTAGGGAATCTAAAAGCCACGTTTAGTAGAGTCTTGTGCATAGGTGTATAGCGCGCCACACTTATGGACAAGCGGCTATGAGGCATTTTTGGAAAAGTTTCCCTTCTTTCAATATTCATATCGTGTGGGTGATCATGATCTCAAGTTAAACTCTTAGTCTAAACTAATTTTACCCTGTCATTTAAAGAGTATGCCTCACAAAAGAACAAATGAAAGAAGAACTGGAAATCAACCAACACCTCCGCCCATTCAGGCAGACCCCCTGAATGAACATATCTCTCACACAGAATTTAGAGTAGCTTTCACCACTTTAGCTTATTTTGTGGCAGCCCAGAATGAACGCCCATCTCCCGTTCAAGCCAACCTAGTGGCCAGCACTGCCGCAACTAGAATTTGGGACTTTACTCGAATGAATCGACCATCATTTATAGGGTCTAAGTCTGAGGAGGACCCACAGGAATTCCTTGACATGGTGAAGAAAGTCGCAGATATCATGGGGGTGACTTCCAGTGAGAGTACTGAGTTAGCTGCATATCAATTGCAGGATGTGGCTCACACATGGTTTAAGTAGTGGAAGGTGGATAGGGGAGCTGATGCAGGGCCTGTAGAATGGGAGGAGTTTGCTACTGCTTTCCTTGATAGGTTCTTCCCACTGGAGTTGAGGTAAGCTAAGGTTTTCAAGTTTATTAATCTAAAATAGGGAAACATGTTAGTGAAAGAGTATTCCCTCAATTTTACTCAGTTAGCTAGATATAACCCTCATAGTAGCAGATAACAGATCTAAGATTAGTAAGTTTATGTGGGGGGTGTCTAACAGTGTGGTCAAGAAGTGTAAGACCGCAATACTGATTAAGTAAATAGACATATCCAGTCTTATGGTCTATGCTCAGCAGATAGAGGATGCTAATAATAAGGATAAGGAGAGGGAGAAAAAGAGAGATAGAACAAGTAGCTTCAACTTTACGCATCCTAAGTCAGAGGGTGGCAATCATTCTCAGTTCTGTCCGAAATCTTCAGTTCCAGCTTCGTCCTCAGCTAGTGCCCCAGTGCCAAAATTTAGAGATGACAATAAAGATAGGGCACAAGGCCCTAAACCTCAGGGTAGTATTAGCAGTGCCCGAATAAATCCTCTTTTCCAGAAGTGTGACAGGAACCACCAGGGTATCTACAAAGATGGCAGTGATGTATGTTTTGGATGCAGAAAGCTAGGCCATAGGGTCAGAGAGTGTCCTTAGGTGGGTTTGCAGAGTTAGCATAATTTCCCCCCAGTTCCGTTCGGTCGCCCGAATCATCAGGGTACCACTTCTAGTGCCACCAGTGAGAAACACCCAAATAGACTCTACACACTTCAGTCCCAACAGGATCAAGAAAGTTCTCCTGATATGGTTACTGTTACGTTACAAGTTTATCATTTACATATTTATGCTTTGCTAGATGTAGGAGGTTTATTGTCCTTTGTAAATCCTTATATATCTATTGACTTTAGAGTCAGTCCCGAAATCCTAGCAGAGCCCTTCTCATTCTCTACCCCAGTAGGTAAATCTATCATAGCCCGACGGGTATACAGGAACTGTCCGGCTATGGTATCTGAGAAATTTACATCGGTAGACTTAGTAGAGCTAGAGATGATGGATTTTGATGTCATTCTCGGCATGGATTGGCTCTACTTATGTTATGCTTTAGTTGATTGTAGAAAGAAAATTATCTATTATTTATTTCTGAATGAACCTATCCTTGAATGGAGGGGTAGTACTTCAGCACTTAGGGGTCAGCTTATTTCTTACCTAAGGAAGAGAAAAATAATATCTAAAAGGTGTGTCTACCATCTTGTCCGAGTTAAGGATTCTAATTTTGTGACTCCTAGTCTTGAGTTAGTTCCAGTAGTATGTGAATTTCCAGATATGTTTCCCGAATATCTTTCTGAAGTACCTCCCAAGCGAGAAATTGACTTAGGAATAGACCTTCTTCCCGATACTCAGCCTATCTCTATTCCGCCATACAAAATGGCACCAGCTGATCTTAGAGATCTAAAAGAACAGTTGAAGGATCTCCTAGATAAGGGGTTCATCAGATCCAGGGTATCTCCTTGGGGTGCACCAGTCTTATTCGTGCATAAGATAGATGGTTCTCTCAAAATGTGTATTGACTACCGTTAGTTGAACAAATTCACTATCAAGAACAAGTATCCACTTCCCATAATCAATGACTTGTTTGACCAACTTTAGGGTGCTAGTTACTTTTCTATGATAGACCTCAGATCAGGCTATCATCAGCTCAGAGTTAGAGAATGTGACATTTTAAAAATATCCTTCAGAACTCGGTATGGTCACTTTGAATTCCTACTCATGTCATTTGGTCTTACCAATTCCCCAACAACTTTCATGGACTTGATGAACCGTGTGTTCAAGTAGTACTTGGACATGTTCGTCATAGTCTTCATTGATGACATTCTTGTCTACTCCCGTAGTGAACATGATCATGCAGACCATCTCAGAATAGTATTACAGACCCTCAGAGCCCATCAGTTATTCTCCAAATTCAGTAAATGAGAATTTTGGCTAAGGTCAGTAGTTTTCCTTGGTTATATAGTTTTTAGTGATGGCATTAGAGTTGATCCTAAAAATACCGAAGTAGTGAGAAACTGGCCCATACCTATCTCTCCATCAGATATTAGGAGTTTCTTGGGTTTGGCTGGCTATTACCGATGGTTTGTCGAAGAATTTTCGTCTATTGTATCCCTCATGTCCAGATTGACTCAGAAGAAAGTCAAATTCCAGTGGTCAGATTCTTGTGAGAAGAGTTTTAGGAGTTGAAGAATCGACTCACTACAACCTTGATTTTGACTTTACCAGATGGTTTATACGGGTTTGTGGTATATTGTGATGCTTTCAAAGTTTGTTTGGGGTGTGTTTTGATGCAAAGAGGTAAGGTCATAACCTATGCCTCTAGACAACTTAAGCCCCATGAGAAGAACTATCCCACTCATGATTTTGAGTTAGCATCGGTAGTGTTTGCCTTAAAGATTTGGAGGCATCATTTGTATAGGTGTATGTCGATGTGTTCACAGACCATAAAATCCTGCAATATGTGTTTTCTCGGAAAGACCTGAACCTGCATCAAAAAAGGTAGTTAGAGTTGTTGAAAGACTATGACATGAGTGTTCTGTATCATCCGGGCAAGGCCAATGTAGTGGATGATGCTCTCAGTAGGATGTCTATGGGTAGTGTTACTCATGTGGAGGATGGTAAGAAGAAGTTAGTTCAGGAAGTTCATCAACTTGCCCGACTAGGTGTCCGCTTAATCGATTTAGAAGAGGGTAGCATATGGGTGAAGAATGGTTCAAAATCATCTCTAGTTTTGATGTAAAAGAAAAGCAGGATAGGGATCCCAGTCTAATTAAGATAAAAGAGTCAGTTAGAGATCAGAAAGTAGAGGTTTTCTCCTAAGGTAGAGATGGTGTGTTACGCTTCCAGGGTCGACAATGTGTGCTATGTGTAGATGGTGTGAGATAGCAGATTCTTGTAGAAGTGCATGGTGTGTGATATTCAATTCACCCAGGGGATACCAAGATGTATCGCGACTTGCGAAAAGTCTATTGGTGGAGTGAGATGAAGAGAGACATTGTAAAGTTTGCAGCTAGGTGCTCGACATATCAGAAGGTTAAGATCAAACATCAGAAGCCTAGTGGATCTATACAGGAGTTCAGTATTCCCACTTAGAAGTGGGAGGATGTGAACATGGATTGTGTGATGGGCTTGCCCGTACTCGTCATCAACATGATCTGATTTGGGTTATTATGGATAGGATGACCAAATCATCCCATTTCTTACCAGCTCACACCTCTTATTCAGTCGAGGATTATGCCACGCTCTATCTTAGAGAGTTGGTCTGATTGCACGAAGTTTTGTTTTCCATCATTTCAAATAGAGGTACGCAGTTCACCTCTTATTTCTGTAAAAGCCTTCCAGAAGGGTCTTGGTACCCAAGTTCACCTCAGTATAGCATTTAATCCTCATACAGATGGTCAAGCAGAAAAGACCATTCAGACTTTAGAAGATATGTTAAGAGCGTGTGCCTTTGACTTTAAAGGTAGTTGGGATGACCACTTTCCTTTGATTGAGTTTGGGTATAACAACAACTATCATTCCAGCGTTCATATGGCTCCATTTGAGGTGCTCTATGAGAGGAGATATAGATCTCCCATTGGTTGGTTTGAAGTGGGTAAGGCCACAGTGGTAGGGCCTGACTTGGTATTTGATACCTTAGAAAAATTTCAGTTGATTAGGAAAAGGCTTAAGACAACTCAGAGCCGAAAAAAATTGTATGCAAATGTACGAAGAAAGGATATCGAGTTTGAGATTGGTGATTATGTGTATTTGAAAATCTCTCCTATGAAGGGAGCGAAGAGGTTTGGCAAGAAGGGGAAGCTCAGTCCCCGATATGTTGGTCCTTATCGAATTCTTAGCCATTTCAGAAAGGTAGATTATGAGCTTGAGTTGCCTTCAGACTTAGCTTCAGTGCACCCAGTGTTTCACATCTCCTTGCTTAAGAAATGCATTGGTTACCCTACAGTTATAATCCCTATAGAGGGTATAGATGTTCAGAACAATCTCTTTTATGAAGAAGTTCCAGTCAAAATTCTTGATCATCAGGTTCGCAGATTGAGAAACAAAGAAGCTCCTCTAGTCAAAGTTCTTTGGCAGAATCAATCCGATGAGGGAGCTACTTGGGAAGAAGAAGCAGATATGCGGACCAGATATCCTCTCCTCTTCTCCGCAAACTCAGACTCAGCTCAAGGTAACAGTTTTCCTTGAAATTACTCAGTTCCATGCTCAGATTACCTTTACAAACTCTGTATCGGTTCCAATTGCATAACATCCTCATATCATGCATACCATCATAAAACAGCTCAGTCATGTGTCATTCCTTCAGAATTCAATCATGCTTCAGTTATGCATGTTCAGTATGAAAACTCAGTAAATCAATAGTTTCAGTCATGTATCATGCTTCAGTTGTGCATGTTCAGTATGTAGACTCAGTCTATCAGTAGTCTAAGCTTAGTCAGTCTCATTCAAGGATGAATGTTCCCAAGGGGGAGATATTGTAAGACCCCGCAGAATCCTAACTTAACTCAGTTATTTAGAGCATGAAAAGAGGTTCCAAACTTGAAGATTTCACCTAAGTGTTTATACTTAGAACTATTTATTAGCCTTCTTAAGTTGGCGATCTTATTTTACAACCCTTATGACCTTAGAATGTCTATCCTTAGATTGAATCATGATCAGGTGTGTCAATAGGTCACTTCGGGTGAGTTTTGGATTTTTTGGATGTCGTTTAAGGCATGTTTGGGAGTCCAAAATAGTGGATTGATGCGATCTCAATACGTTACATCACCCATCGCATCGACCAAAACTTTTCACAAGCCTTCAGTGCAAATTCTAGTGAGCCAACACAATTTTGACGCATCACATTGGCAATCGCGTCGGCCATCGATGCGGTGCATCGGTTTGCATGTCGCTAGGAATGTTTTCAGTAATTAAAAGTCCACAGATAAAGGGGTATTTGGGTCATTTTTCCACTTTTATTCAGCCCCAAAACATGAGATTAAGCCTTTCTAAAGGCAAAATTCACTCATTATTCACAAATACTCTCAAGAACAAACCCTAACCCATTAAATTCAAGATTCAAGTCCTAAGAAATTCACCACAATTTTAAGAGAATTGACAATCAAGGTATGTTAGGTGTTCATCTAAGGGTTTCCTTCCACCCTTGGAGTTCAAGAACCTCTTTTAAAACTACAAGTTGATTGTTTTCATGAATTTCATGTTGAAGTTGATTGTATTCATGTTCATGATATTATTTGGGTTTTAATCCATGATTTACTACAAGTTTCATGAAATTAAATTAGCTTGTGTGGTGAGTTATATGATTTTCATGTTAAACCCTTGAAATTACAATTGATTATTGTATCCATGATGTTCATGTGTTGACTATACTCACGTGAAATAACCATGCTCCCTAAGGGTTTGATAGAATGCCTATGTGAATTGAATAGTGAAATCATGATATGTCATCATGTGGTCCCATTCACGTACAAGTTCATGTATCCCAAGTATTTGACAAGATGCCTAGGTGAATGTATTGTTAATAAGTATTTATTGTTATGCTTTACAAGATCATGCCATGCTTGGCTTTCCATGATTTTGAGTCCTGGGGATATTCAATACCCAAAAATCTAGCTGTTTACCTAGAGCTATAGTAGTTACAGAATAGTCTCAGTAATGTCATAAATAGTAGCACTCAGTCATTTATAGAACTCAGTGAAACTCAGTATCAGTCTAGTTCAGCTCAGTATCATGAATAATATATTTAGTCAGTTAACAGAACTTAGTGAACTCAGTACAGTTCAGTCAGTTAGCACGATTAGTAATAGTTTAGTCAAGTCTAGTACAGTCTAGAAATCAGTTTAGTGTCTATTCAGTTGGGAGTAGGAATCAACACCGAGCAAACCCAGGGATGGGGGCATTTATGTCAGTGAAAGGTTTGACCCTTAGTAGCAATCCCTGTGTTATAAAACTACATAGCTAGCATAGGTTGAGATATCTTCCTGCCAGATAAGGGTTGATATATATCGTACGAGTTTTCCTGTCAGTGAGGGTTGACAAAATGTCTTCCTTCCAGATAGGGTTAACTCACATCCATTGTTAGTATCCCTTGGCAAGGTGCTAACACCCTTCCAACTGGGGTCACAGGTTGGACCCCAACTCAGTCAATAATTAGGGTATGTCGGTTAGATAAACACTCCCATAATTACAGTTTAAGTTTCAGACTCAGTATAAAACCTCAAATCAATTTTCAGAATTAGGGCTGTCATACACAGTCACCCAGCTCAGTATAGAACTCAGTTTAGTTCTGCAGAGTCAGGACTATCAGAACCAGTCACCCAGTTATCAGTAACTCAGTTATTAGTAATTCAATTAGCAATGATCTTAGTTACAGTAAAGTAGATTTACATGCAACATTGCATAATCAATATTTATAGCAGTGTCAGCTATATATGTACTCTCATTCAGTTATAGTCATGTTACTCAGTTAGTTAATATTCATGCTTATGAACCCTTGCATATCATCTTACCTCACTTATCATACCAGTATATTCAAAGTACTGATGCATACTCTTTCTTTTACGCTATGATGTCTTATATCATAGGTTCAGATGCATGGGATCCTGACCGTACTTAGCAGCCCAGCCTATCAGTAGAAGATTTAGTGGTGAGTCCTCATAGTTCGAGGACAGAGTTATCATTTTAGTATTTCAATAGTTCTGTATATTCAGTAGTTGGAGTTAGTTGGGGACATGTCCCATCAACTCCATGTTCAGACAGTTAGAGGCTTTCAGGCTAGAATATTTCAGACAGGTGTTTAGTTTTCAGTATTTATTTATCAGTATTCAGTATTTGTTTTTAGATTATGAACCTTATGGTATTTCATCATATTTTTTGCATTATTTTAGTATTATTATTCAATGCTCACAGCAGGTGCCAGTCATGGGTTAACTTGTGGTCCTTCGGGGTCATGAGCATCGTGTGGCATCCGGGGTGTAGACCCGGGGAATTATAATGGTACCTAACTAGAGCGTGTGTCAGCTACCATCTCGACGTGCCATCACTCATCAACTACAGCTGATACAACTGAATCGCGAGATGCCCTTTTCAGGGTCTGCCCAAAGTCCATGGTCAGATCCAACAACTCCTTCTTACAACATCTCTTGGCCCCAACCATCGAGACCACATCATCATCAATAAATAGATCAAAAACCCCAATCAAAGCTTATGGTAAAGGCTTCATAAAGTCTAGAATAACTGGTAAGACAACTGGGATATGGCTCTTATATAAAGATTGAACCACTGAACCTAGTATAGCCATCTCATTGCGGAGGCCCGATAAGCCTGGTGCCTAAACCTCATGTAGTTAAGCACTCATATGAGCCTCAAAGCTATAAATACAAACATATATATCCCTAGTATACTCCTCCATATACACTCTCATCCTCCTCTAAAATCTGGACTCAGAAGCCTCTAAAGTAGTTCTGATCCATTGCTAGATCTGGGTAAATAATATGGCTAGCCAAGTCTCTGTATGAGTGAGGTAAGAATTTACCTCCTCTTGCTAATCTACCATCTACCGTATAAACTTATGCATCACTTCAACAAACCCAGGAAATGTAGGGTGAGAGGGAAAAATGGATGCTTCGGTTGGCTCTGAAGTAGAAGCCGGGGCTGGTGTAGATGTGGTCGTGGCCCCCTCACTAGAAGTAGTTTCAACCTTAGATCTTTGCACGCCCATCTTAATATCAGCACTAACATCCATCCTCTCAACCCTCAGAATGGGCTATACTAGAAGTTAAAGTTGGATGCGCTCTATGTGCAAGGACCAGGTTCACCACATCCTTGATCAAACTAATACGGTCATTCACATAATCTCTATCTAATGGTATACCTTAGGAATAGGTGAAATTTTGACCATATTACACAACTACTGAATCAAGCAAAGGAATGGGAAAGAAATTGTCTCACTAAATTCTCTCACATGGAGCTCAGCTTGGATTAATCTCATAAAGTCAATGTTATAACCAGCAGTCAAGCTGGAAATCATAGCAGCTTTGTCCCAAGTAAGTATGTTATCCGCAAAAGTCGAACTCACTCTGTGTCGTACCATGGCCCACTAAATTTTTTTCATAAAGTGCAATGAAGACTTTTTTTTCTTCTCTTACCCTCAACCCATGGGGACTCAACCCAACTTATTATCTATGTGGCTATACATCTTGCCAAATCAAGTCTCTGTGCTCTGGGTCCCTCATAGTGCTTATACTCTAAATAATCCTCACACAAAAATCAAACTCGACTGTGTGGATGGACCTATATAATTTGGCCCAAACAATACCCAACGGACAGCTGCCTTATAAATATCAACTTGTACCCCCTGACCAAAGTGTGGATCGGTTAGGGCTGCTCAACTGCTCTACCCTTAGTCGGGGTGAACCTTTATACCTTGGATGCATAAGATGTATAGAACTCCCAAACTAGAGCTGGGCTATATGATCCTGAAGGCTGGGCTATCCACCCTAGCCTATATCTCTCAAAAAAGGCCTATAGGTCTGGAGTCCCTTCTAACCCTGTCAGTTTAATCCTAACCTTTGCTTCTATATTACGTCTTGGGTGACCCAGCTCTGTGATGAAGCTACCTCTATAAAAAAACTACTGCATTTCCTCCACATATAATTTTTAATAAATCTCAACTATACGCATGATCAAGATATGTGTGGAATCAGACCCTGGGGAAGCATGTGGTGAAGTTGTGTGCTGAGTTCCTCATCCAATCGACTGAGTAACCCATGTCGATGATTATATTTCCTGTGGGACCTGAGCTACACTATTCTTATACTGGAGTGCAGTTGGGCCCGATGTCAACTCACTCTTAGAACCGGATGCAACCTCTTACCTCTCTCAGACTAGGAGCCAGTTACATCTTCATTCTCTTTAGAACCAAAAACTGACCCTGCCCCAAACTCCTTCTCTATGGTCCCTGATCTTAACTATACCTTCTCTTTAAAACCAACAGATGAATCATCATCTTTCTTCTTAGTCTGGGAAACGTTTGGTGGTGACTATCTTGAATTCTTTATCAGGAACCCATTTTGAATGAAGGTCAGTAGTGCAGGCCTTAGTCCTACCTATGGTGCTGGTGGGGCCTGTCGAGCCTATAGAGGATGTGATGATATGGGTTGAGTGCCCAACTCAAAAACAACTATTGTAGCCTGTCTTTGTAATTGGCTTTGAGTCTATCATGGGGCCAACAATATGCTATCCTCAAAAGAGCTACTCTATTCAGGAGACTCATCACATAGGCTAGAACTAAACTCTCTTCTTTTGAACAACTTTTGGTGTCATCGTACCTAAAAAAGTAGTTGTCAGTGCTTGAAATATAAGACATGGAATTTTTTTTGAAAATAATGATGACCCAAGACAGGAGCTCCCTACAACCCTTACTTATAGGTCGTAGATAGTACTTATGGTGGTTTTAGGTACCGTCGTAAATACCATACAAAGACCTAAAGTTCTAGGTCTTTAGGTCTAATAATTACAAGGCTAGTTACCCCTCGTAGGTACTACTTACGAGGCCTGTAAGTTCCTTTGTAAGTACCCTTCTGCGGGGTAAGTCATTTTTTTCTCAATTTCATCCCACACAGTGTATATTTCAATTTTTAGCCCAATTTAGTACACTACAATATGTACCAATTTAAGTTCAACAAGTATTACACAAGTATTTTGGGCCTTCATCACATTATTCAACTTCTACTTCTGTCTATTTATGTGATCACAGGTTTCCCGAACAACAATACTATAATAATTTCAAGTTTAACCATTCTAGGCTCCATAAATACCAAGAATCATGAGATTTTATCTACTTTAGAATTACTTTAAGTACTATCTTAAGTTCTATGTTATAATATAATTTATAACCTAAGGAGACAAGAATTATTTACCTAGATTCAAAGAGTTTGACGTACAAGATGAACAAAGTAAAACTTTAACCCTACTTTTTGATGAATATGCATGCAAGTAATGTGGGAATGAGAGGATTTTGCCTTATATAGTTCAAGAGGGAAGATGAAAAATTTTATTTTTAGTGGGAGTTCAAATTTGAAGAGTTGTGGAGTAATGGGTTGGTTTTGAGGATTTTAAGGGTGATCATATGCAAAATCGGGTTAGATCCACTAGTGCCAGACCAGATTTTTCCAAATTTGCCCCCAAATTTTGATCAACTTATGGGGCCACTTACGACCTATAAGTGACTCCATAAGTAGATTATACTGTCTTCAAATATTTCTAATTTCTATGACTCAATTTATGGGGTTATAGGTTGTACTTACAACCCTTGTAAGTGGGTTCATAAGTGCAACTTTAGAGACCCAAAAAATCTCTAAAATTTTTTTGATGCCTACGACACCACTTACCTGTCTTAGGTTGGACTTACGACTCCCATAACTAGGGTCGTAGGTCCACTTACCTGGACTTGTTTGAAACTGCAATTTTTTTTAACCATATTTTAGGTATTTTCCTATGCTTTAAAACTACAAACACAAAATAAAGTGAACACTAAAACATTACGTTGCCTCTCAACCAACATTTGATTTAATGTAGAGGCACGACGTGGCTATGTTGGATACTTAGACTTCACCAACAAGCTCATGGGTTGCCTCCCATGAAACACCTGATTTAACATCGTGACATGACTCAGTTGCCTTTGCTACTCAGACTTTGCCAAGGCTTAATCAACACAAACCTTGAAATCCTCCATACTCTCCATGTAGTGCTTAACACATTGCCAGTTCACCCTGAATGGGGCTTCTTCTTTATTTTCTGCTCAATTACACCATGTGGAAATACTCTAACTACAGTGAATGGTCTATACCACCTAGACTTCTACTGCCAGGAAATAACTGAAGTCTCAAATTATACAACAATACCATATCAACAGACTCGAATACCCTTTTCTCAATCTTCTTGGCATGGTACAATCTTATCTTCTCCTTGTACAAAGCAGAACTCTCATAAGCGCAGAACCATAAATTATCCAACTCATTCATCTTATTCATTCTCAGGTTTGCAGCATCGCTTCACTCAAAATTTAGCTTTTTTTTTTATATGCCCATAGTACCTTGTGTAAAAGTTCAACTGGTAAGTGCCATGACTTTTTGTACACAATCTTATATAGAGAGGGACATATAGGGGTTTTAAAAGCTGTCCGGTAAGCAAAAAGTGCATTTTCTAGATTCCTTGACTAATCAATCCTATTGGCTTTGTAATACCCCAACTTTTCATATTCTAAAACCTCTCAAAAGATAGACTACTAAGTTAGCTTTCCAACGCTTCAAGATTCATCTCAATTTGATGTCATGGCAAAAATTTGTGTAAGGTTTCCCCTAAGGACCTAGTACGCTGCCATGGATATGACTCAGGAAATAAGTTGTAACCACTTGTGATGAGTTGTCACAAGTGAGTCGTAGTCATTACAGTGAAGGCCCCAAATTTCATCCCAATGATCACAACTCCCCTCTATGATTCATAATCAGACATTATAAGTCATTGAATGGGACTCATAGTCATAATAATGTTTAGCCAAGAATCCCTTCCAGTGGTTATGAGTCCAACACATGACTCATAGTAAGATCTTATGATTTATTGTGTGGAGAATTAGCCTAACTAGTAAATAATTTAAGAATCAAGTCTCAAACTACGACTTTACCCAATGACTCATAGTTAGACGTAACAAGTCGTTAGAAGGTAGTCATAGTCAGACCAGGATGTACTTAAGATCACAGGAGCCCAAGTTATGACTCAAATCATGACTCGTGACTTGTCATAATAAGTCATGAGGTGAGTCGTAATGACTGGGAGCGCATTTTCCTGCATGTTTTTCCAGGGACTTTTATGTCTTTCCCACTCCCTTAAAAGCTAAAACCATGTCATTTTGGCTTTCCAAGGGGTGGTATGAAGACCCAAAGCCCTAAATTCATAGCATAATTTTCAATTCCACTCAATCAACTAAAGAGAGACAGTTTTCTTTATTCCTCAAGAGAAAGTTAGGGTTTCTCAAAGAACAAGACTAATCTCAAGGATTTCATCTAAGCTTTTACTTCAGGTATGTGGGATATTCATCAATAGGTGCCTTCCACCCATTGAGTCCCAAGAATTCCCTATTTTTACAAGTATAAACCCTCCTTCCCTAATTGGTGAAATTTCATATAGATGATGAATTCTATAAATTTTCCCTCAATTGTCTTGATTCTAAACTATGAAAATATATTCTCTCATGATAATGGTGTTACCGTAAATTTGATAATACTAATGCCTACTTCATGAATTGTTATTGAAACATGGGGTATTATTCATGATTTTCCCATACCATAAATTTTTCAATAATTGTCAAGAGTATTTTGTAATAGATGGTGCTGGTGGGTATGAACACCCGATACCTAGATAGTAATGCATGTTACAAGTTTCCTAGTTACAAGTCATCCAGACCATGTTTATGTTGTTATATTCAAAATATTATCATGTTGAGAATTTATCAGCTGAACCATGTAAAACTATTATCAGTATCAATGTCAGTTCTGTTGGGAGTAATACTTAGCATCAAGT
Organism: Capsicum pubescens; assembly: GCA_030864215.1. Classification (NCBI taxonomy): domain Eukaryota; kingdom Viridiplantae; phylum Streptophyta; class Magnoliopsida; order Solanales; family Solanaceae; genus Capsicum; species Capsicum pubescens. Next base: position 230,312,650 of record CM061547.1, on the reverse strand, counting down.
AAACCTAAGGATGAAGGCTTACCTGTCAGCTTAGGGTGAGACATTTAGTAGCAGTCTCTAAGTTCTAGAACTGCGTAGCAAATGTAGTTTATGAAAGGTGTTCCTGCCAATATAGGGTTGATACTCTCTTAGAGACACCTTCTAATTTTAGGTGACTCTTAAGTCCTTACGTATACTAGTTTAGTGGATGCACACAACCAATGTCAGTACCTGTGGCAAGGTACTGAGTTTCTTTCAACTGTGTTACAGGATGGATATCGATTATCTTAGATTGGGGTATGTCGGTTAAATATTAGCTCCCATAGTCTCAGTTTAGTAATTAGATCACATCAGCTCAGGTTTGCATGGCTAAGTATTCAGTTTATTAGTTATTCAGTTTACCGATTATTTCAGCATATGCTTTAGTTAGTCTTACATATGTTTTACATATTTATGAATTCATGTTCAGTACTTAAACGTATTTTAGTTAGTCCCATCTCACATACAAGTACATTCAAAGTACTGACCGCATACTCTCTTCTGTGCTATATTGATTTCACAATATAGGTTCGGATGCTTAGTTCCCAAACCGTACGTAGTCTGTTCCTGTATCACTCAGCTGTAACATTGGTAAGTCTGCATCAGTCGAGGACTAGTTCTATTATTTATCATGCTTTCCAGTATTTTAATTTATGCTATTTCAGTAGTCAGAGTTAGTTAGGGACCTTTCCTAACAATTCATCATATTTAGAGGCTTTCTGATAGTCAAAAAATTAGTTATGTTTTTCGCCAATGTGTTTTGAACTCCTTTACTTTGACTTGACTGTTTGAACATCTATTAAATGACATTCCTCATAGTATGGGTTTATTACTTTCATTAATTATATCTTGTGCCAGTTCATGGGTTAGCTTGGGGTTACTTATGGCCTTAAGCATCATTTTACGACTAGAGGGAAGTCTCGAGTCATGACAAACTTGGTATCAAAGCACAAGGTTTAAAGTTTTCTAGGGTATTTAAAAGCTGCATTAAGTATCTAGATTTAAAGTTTTCATGGGTGTGAAGTGCACCACACTTATTGGAGAGAGGCTGCAAGATGTTTTAGGAAAGTTTCCCTTATTTAAGTATCCATGTTGTGCGATGGGGAACGAGATCTATTAAAACTTCTCCTTCTAACTCATTCTCTACTGTTTATAGAAAATGCCTTCTAAAAGGTTTAATAGAAGAAGAAATGGTGACCAGCCTGCCCCACTTGTTCCTAAAGACCCTTTCAATAAGCAAGTCTCTCATGCTGAATTTAGGGTGACCTTCACTGTATTAGACCAATCCTTGGCCGCTCAGAATAATCAATAGGTTATTTCTCCAGCCAACCCCCTAGTTAATATGAAAGAAGTAAGGATACAAGACTTTCCTCGGATGAACCCTCTAGTGTTATCTACATCCAAGTCTGAGAAGGATCGTAAGAGTTTTTCGACTATGTGCAGAAGGTGACAGATATCATGGGTGTCATTTCTAGCGAAAGTGCTGACTTAGCTTCTTACCAGTTGTAAAAGGTAGCTCATATTTGGGTTAAGCAGTGGAAGAAGGATAGAGGTGCTGATGTAGGGCTTGTAGAGTGGCATAAATTTGATACTGCTTTTCTGGATAGGTTCTTTCCACTCGAGTACGTAAAGGACACAGTACAAGATTTCATTAATCTAAAGAAGAGTAACATGATCTTGAAGGAGTACTCACTCAAGTTCACCCAGTAAGTAACATATGCTCTGACTATGGTGGTGGATGCCAGGTCCCAAATGAGTAAGTTTGTGTCGCGAGTTTCTGAAGAGGTAGTTAAAGAGGGTAGAACAACTATGTTTATTAAGAAGATGGATCTCTCTAGGTTGATGTTTTATGCTCAACATATTGAGGAAAAGAATCTTAAAGAAAAAGAAAGGGAGAATAAAAAGGCTAGAACTGATAATTTAAACTTCTCTAAGTAGAAGTCAGATGATGAGAATCTGTCTCAGTTCCGCCAGAAATTTTCAGCCCCAGCCCCATTTTCTGCTAGTGCTTTTGTGCCTAAGTTCAGGCAGGATAGCCGGGATAAAGCACCAGGCTCTAAGTCCCAAGGTAGTGTTAATAGTGGTTGCACCAACCCAGTGTACAGAAGATATGGTAAAAACTATAAGGGTGAGTACATGGCTGGAAGTGATACATATTTTAGGTATGGCAAGTCAGGATATAGAATTAGGGAGTGTCTAGTAGATGGACAGAAGGGGAAGGATTTTTGTCAAATGCGTTGGTCTAATTTCTCTTCAGCTTCAGCAAGTCGCTCGACTCAGTAAGGTACTACCTCTAGTACTACCAACGACATCGTCAAAACTAACTCTATGCCCTACAGAGTCGACATAATAAAGAAAGTTCCCCTGATATGGTTACTGGTATGTTACAAGTCTTCTATTTCTACGTTTATGCATAATTAGACCCTGGAGCTTCGCTTTCCTTTGTGACTCCTTATATAGCCATAGATTTTGGCATCAGTCTTGACATATTAGTAGAACCCTTCTTAGTGTCTAATCCAAAGGGTAGTTCTATTATAGCCAATGGGGTACACACAAATTAACCAGTCACAATGTTCTAGAAAGTTTTCTCAGTAGATCTAGTAAAACTAGAAATAACCAATTTTGAAGTCATTTTGGGCATAGATTGGCTTTATTCCTGTTATGCCTCAGGTGATTGTAGAAATAGAACCTTTCAGTTCTAGTTTCTCAATGAGCTAATCCTTGAATGGAGGGGTAGTACCTCAGTGCCCGTATGCTAATTTGTCTCCTACCTTAAGGCGAGGAAAATTATTTCTGAGACCATCTTGTCCAAGTTAAGGACTCAAGCTCTGAAACTCCAAGTCTTGAGTTAGTCCTAGTTGTAAATGAGTTTCCAAATATTTCTCAAAGGTCATCTCGGAGTTTCTCTCGAGAGGAAATTTATTTGGAAATAGATCTCCTTCTAGATACCAAACCTATTTTAATTCCACCTTACAGAATGGCTCCAGCTGAGCATAAAGAATTGAAAAAACAATTGAAATACCTCTTAGAAAAGGGTTTCATTAGGCCTAGTGTCTCTCCATGGGGCGCTTCAGTCCTCTTTATGTGTAAGAAAGATGGTTTTCTCAGAATGCTACCATCAGTTAAACAAAGTCATAATCAAGAATACGTATCCTCTCCCCAGGATGATGACTTGTTCGACCAACTTTAGGATGCAAATTATTTTTCGAAGATAGACCTTAGATACGACTATCATCAGGTTAGAGTCAAAGAATGTGACATTCTGAATAAAGTTTTCAGAACTCGGTATGGTCACTTCAAATTTATAGTTATGTATTTTGGACTAATGAATGCTCCTGCAACTTTTATGGACTTGATGAATGGGGTGTTCAAGTAGTACTCGGACATGTTTGTCATAGTCTTCATAGATGATATCCTTGTCTATTCCTGTAGTGAGGGTGATCATGCAAATCATTCGAGGATTATTTTGTAGACCCTTAAAGACCACCAGTTATTGCTTCTATAAGTGTGAATTCTAGTTGAGTTGAGTATCTTTCCTTGGTCACATTATTTTTGGTGATGGTTTTTGAGTTGATCCCCAAAAGACAAAAGTAGTAAGAAACTGGCCCAGACCTATTTCTCCATCAGATATTTGGAATTTCTCAGGTTTAGCCAGTTACTACAGATGGTTTATCGAGGGATTTTCTTTTATTACCTCTCCCATATACAGACTGACTCAGAAGAAAGTCAAGTTTCAGTGGTCAAATTCCTGCGAGAAGAGTTTTTAGGAGTTAAAGACTCGACTCACTTCCGCTCAAGCATTGACTCTATCAAAGGGTTCAAATGGGTTTGTAGTTTATTATGATGCTTTTAGAGTTGGCCTTGGTTGTGTATTAATGCAAAGAGGTAAGGTCATAGCCTATGCCTTTAGATAGCTTAAACCCCATGAAAAGAATTACCCGACTCATGATCTCATGTTGGCAGCAGTTGTTTTTTCCTTAAGTATTTAGAGGAATCATATTTATGGGGTTCATGTTGACGTATTTATAGATCATAAAAGTTTGCAGTCATAGAAAGATCTAAATCTTCGTCAGAGAAGGTGGCTGGAATTATTGAAAGATTATGATATGAGTGTATTGTAGCACCTGGGTAAAGCAAATGTTGTGGTCGATATGATTAACAGGTTTTATATGGTAAGTGTTTCCCATTTGGAGGATAATAAGAAGGAGTTAGTTCGTGAAGTTCATCAGTTTGCTAGATTGGGTGTTTGGTTGATTCGACTGAAGGTAGAAGATGGGTTCAAAATGGTTCAGAGTCTTCTTTAGGTTTTGAGGTAAATAAAATGAAAGATAGGTATGCTACTTTAACTAAGTTGAAGGAGTCAGTTCGGGATCAGAAAGTTAAGGTTTTCTCCAAAGGGGGAGATGGTGTGCTCTATTGCTAGGCAGGTTATATATTTTTAATGTGGATGGTTTTAGAAAGAAAATATTAGAAGAAACGTACGGTTTGATATATTTTATTTATCCCGAAGACACTAAGATATACCATGATTTATGGGAAGTCTATTTGTGGAATGGTATGAAGCAAGATATAACAAAATTTGTGGCTAGGGTTTGAATCATCAGCAGGTCAAGATTGAGAACTAGATACCTAGTGGAATGCTTCAGGAGTTTAGCATTCCCACTTAGAAATGGAAGGTGGTGAATATGGATTTTTCTATAGGGTTACCTCATACTCCTATCAGCATGACTCTATTTGGGTCATTGTGGATCGGATGACCAAGAAACTCATTTATTACCAGTTCATGCTTCATATTCAGTAGAGGATTATTCTAGACTCTACCTCAGGGATTTGGTAAAGTTACACGGGGTTCTTTTGACTATCATTTCAGATAGAGGTACTCAGTTTACCTATTATTTTTGGAAGGCCTTTCAGAAAGGTCTTGGCACCCAAGTTCATCTCAATACAACTTTTCATCCCCAGCCAGATGGTCAGACAGAGAGGACTATTCAAATCTTAGAGTATATATTGAGAGCTTGTGTTATTTACTTTAAGGGTAGTTGTGATGATTACTTACCATTGATTGAGTTTTCCTACAACAACAGTTATCACACCAGTATCCAGATGGCCCCATTTGAGGATCTCTATGGTAGGAGGTATAGATCTCCTACTGGTTGGTTTGAGGTAGGTAAGGTTGTATTGATAGGACCAGATTTAGTTTATGAGGTAATGGAAAAATTTCAGCTTATTTGAGAAAGGATGAAAGCCGCCCAAAGTCGTCATAAATCCTATGCGGATGTAAGAAGTACGGAACATGAATTTGATATTAGTGACCTTGTGTATCTACAAATTTTCCCCACAAAAGGGGTAAAGATATTTGGTAAGAAAGGGAAACTCAGTCCCCGCTACATTAGCCTGTATAGGATTTTGAGCTATTTTAGGGAGGTAGCCTATGAGTTAGAGTTGCCTGCAGAGTTAGTATCAGTGCATCCAGTGATTCATGTTTTTTTGTTCAAGAAATGTATTGGTGATCCAGCTTCTATCGTTCCTTTAGAAAGTGTGGTCTTGGAAGATAGCCTTTCCTATAAGGAACTCCCAGTTGAAATCCTTGGCCATTAGATTCATAGGTTGAGGAATAAAGAGGTTGCCTTGGTTATGGTTTTATGGATGAATTAGTCCCTTGAGGGAGATAATTGGAAAGCTGAAACAGATATTCGAACTAAGTATCCCTATATCTTCTCTACGAATTTAGATTCGGCTTGAGGTAATAGTGTTTTAGATTTCTTCGGTATTCTATCTCAGATATCTCACCATCCTCATGTCATAATATGCATTCACAAATTTAGTTCAGTCCATGCATCATATTTTCAAATTTAGATATTTAATCATGATTCAGCTCATAAATATTCAATGCATGATCCAAGTCTTCCTAGTACTCCAGCTTAGCTAGCTTCATTCTAGGAAAAATAATTCCAAGGGAGAGATATTATAATACCCCAAGTTTTCATGTTCTAAAACCTCTCAAAATATAGACCACTAATTTAGCTTTCAGACTCTTCAACTCACGTCTCAATTCTATGTCTAGGCAAAAAGTTGTGGAAGGTTTCCGCTAAGGACCTGGTACACTGCCATGGCTATGACTCAGGAAATGACTCTTAACCACTCGTGACGACTCTCCACGCATAACTAGAATTCATTTCTAGTGAAGGACCCAAGTTTTATCCCAGTGACCACGACTCCTATCCGCGATTCGTAATCAGACATTAGGAGTCGTTAAGTGGGAGTCATAACAATGTTCAACTAAGAATCCCTTCCAGTGGTTATGGGTCCAGTACACGACTAGTAGTCATACCTTATGAGTTGTTGTATGGACCCATATCTTGAACAATAAAGGATTTAAGAATCAAGCCTCAGACTACGACTTCACCCAATGACTCATAGTTAGACATAATGAGTCGTTAGAAGGTAGTCATAGTCAGTTCAAGATGTACCTAGGATCCTAGAACCCTAGGTTATGACTCAGATCATGACTCATGGCTAGTTATAACGAGTCGTGAGGTGAGCTATAATGACTGGGAGTGTATTTTCCTGCACGTTTTTCTAAGGAATTTTATGTCTTTTCCCACTCCTTTAAAATCCAAACCCATGTCATTTTGGCTTCCCAAGGGGTGGTATAAATGACCTAAAGCACCAAATTAATAACATAATTTTCAATTCCTCTCAAGAAAATCAAGAATGGCAGTTTTCTTTCTCCCTCAAGAGCAAGTTAAGGTTTCTCAAAGAATAAGACCAATCTCAATGATTTCATCTAAGCTTTTACTTCAGGTATGCGGGATATTCATTAGTGGCTGCCTTCCACCCATTGAGTCCCAAGAATTTCCTATTTTTAGAAGTATAAACCCTTTCCCCCTAATTGGTGAAATTTCATGTAGATGATGAATTCTATAAATTTTCCCTCAATTTTCTTGATTCTAAACCATGAAATATACTCCCTCATGATAATGGTGTTACCATATGTTTGATAATGTAAATTCCCACTTCATGAATTGTTATTGAAATATGGGGTGTTATTCATGATTTTCCCATACCATGAATTGTTCAATTATTGTCAAGAGTATTTTCCAATAAATAGTGCTAGTGAGGTATGAACTCCCGATACCTAGATAGTTATGGATGTTGCATGTTTCCAGGTTACAAGTCATCCATACCATGTTTATGTTGTTATATTCAAAATATTATCATGTTGAGCATTTATCAGCTGTACTATGTCAAAGTTTTATTAGTATTAGGGTCAGTTCATTTAGGAGTAATACTTAGCATCGAGTGAACCTAGGGATGAAGGCTTACCTTCCAGCTTAGGGTGAAACCTTTAGTAGCAGTCCCTAAGTTCCAGAACTACATAGCCAACATAGGTTATGAGAAGTCTTCTTTTCAGTATAGGTTTGATACTCTCTTATGGAAACCTTCTAGTTTAGGGTGACTCCTAAGTCCCTTGAGACACCTGTTTAGTGGATCCACACAGCCAATATCAGTACCCATGGCAAGGTACTAACACCCTCCCAACTGGGGTCACAAGGTGGACCTTGATTAGCTCAACTTGGGGAATGTCTATTAAATGTTATCTCCCATAGTCTCAGTTCAGTATTCAGATCATATCATCTCAGGTTTTCATGACCAAGTATTCAGTTTATCAGTTATTTAGTTATTCAATTTACAGATTATTTCAGCACATGCTATACTTGGTCTTGCATTCATTTTACATGTTCATGTATTCGTGCTCAGTACTTACATGTATTTTAGTTAGTACCATATCATATAACAATACATTCAAAGTACTAACCACATGCCCTTTTTTGTTCAATATTTATTTTACAATATAGGTTTAGATGCTCTGTTCCCAGATTGCACGTTGTACGTTATTGTATCACTGAGCTGTAACATTGGTGAGTCCTCATTAGTCGAGGAATAGTTATATTATTTATATTATTTTCCAGTATTTTAGTTCATGCTATATCAGTATTCAGAGTTAATTGGAGACCCGTCCCAATAACTCATCATGTTTAGAGGCTTTCAGATAGTCAGAAAATTAGTTATCTTTTTCACTGATGTGTTTCAGACTCCTTTGCTTTGACTTGATTATTCGAACATCTATTAAATGACATTCCGCATAGTGTTTTGTTATTTTATTTCAGTAATTACATCTTGTGCCAGTTCATGGGTTAGCTTGGGGTATTTTGTGGCCTTAAGCACCGTGTTACAACTAGGGGGTAGTCTCGGGTCGTGGCAGGCTTTCACAGTCTTTGCCAATATGGACTTGATGTCATGATTTGAAATGTCAACATGCCTACTTGTTTGCAGATGTTAATATGTTTCCACCTTATGTTTTACTCCATGCTTCTCAAGAAGGTTCTTAAATAGACGATTACAAAAATGGAACCCACTACCACTAATGATAGCACACGGAGTAGCAAACCGAGAAAGTATATTCTCTTTCTAAAATATTACGACATTGCAAACCTCATTATTGGGAAACACAACCATTTCCACCCATTTAGAAACATAGTCAACTGCCACTAATATCTACTTCATACCATAAGAACTCACAAACGGACCCATGAAATCAATATACCCTATACATCAAACAACTCTATCTCAAGAATAGGTGTCATGGGGAGCTCATGCTTCCGCGAGCTATTTCCTTGGCGCTAGAATTAGTCATAGGAACGAGCATTGTCATGTGCATCTTTACAAATAGTTGGCTAATAGTAACCACATTGCAAGATCTTATGGGCCATGCGAGTATCACCATGGTGATCCTAACTGGAGATGATTGACAGGCCTCAAGAATATGCATCATCTCAACTTTGAGAATACGCCTCTGAATTACACCATCAGCACATACCCAAAATAAGAATGGCTCATCCGAAAAAACTTTTGTACCTCATGCATAAAATGCTTTGTCTGTTGAAATGATAAGTTTTTTGGGAAGAGGTCACTTGCCAAATAATTGGAAAAATTAGTAAATCAGGGGATTAAGTTTTGTGATGATTCCAAGACCCGCTCACCTAGAAAAGTATCATCAATATCAAGATCATCCTTGAGTTTGAGCATTGCCTCTTATTCTAGGTGAGATAGATGGTCCGTAACCTGATTTTTCATAGCCTTTCGGTCTTTAATCTCAAAGTTAAATTCTAACAACAAAAGCACCCATCTAACTTACCTAGTCTTCACATCTTTGTTCACCATTAGGTAGCTCTAAGTTGCATGAACAGTATACACTATGACTTTGGTCCAAATCAAATAGGATAAAAACTTCTCAAAAGACACCACCACCACAAGTAACTCCTGCCCAGTCACTGTATAATTTTTCTATATAGGGTTAGTTCTTTGTTGTCATAATATATGGGATGAAGTATTTTCTCACTTCTTTGGCCCAGGACAATTCCTAGGGCCATATTATTGGAAATACATATCACTTCAAACGGAAGAGACCAATGTGGGGACACAATTATAGAAGCAGAAATCAACCTCTCTTTTAGGAACTCAAAGGCCTTGAGACAAACATCATCAAACACAAACTTCACCTTATTCTATAATAACTTGAATAATGGATTTACAATTTTGGAGAAATCATTGATGAACCGAATATAGAACCCTGCATGACCCAAGAAGCTTCGAATACCTTTGACAGAAAAAGGTGAAGGCAATTTTTTAATCACTTCAATCTTCTCCCGGTCAACCTCTATTCCCTTGTTCAAATTCTTGTGCCCCAAGACTATGCCTTCTTTTACCGTAAAGTGACACTTCCCCCAATTCAACACCAAGTTGCACTCAGTACATCTATGAAGTGCATTAGCAAAATAGACCAAATAGTCATCAAAAGAGTCACTCATGACTGAGAAATAATCCATAAAGACCTCTATAGTATCCTCCACTATATTAGAAAAGATGGACATCATACAATGCTGAAAGATGGCAGGAATATTGCAAAATCTAAAAGGCATCCTCTTGAATGTAAAAGTGTCACAGGTCATGTTAAAGTGCTCTTCTCTTGGTCTTCGGGGGAAATGGAAATTTAATTATACCCTGAATAACCATCAAGAAAACAATACCACACTCTACCAGTAAAACGGTCTACCATCTGATCCATGAATGGCATACGAAAGTGATTCTTCTGCATCCAAGTGTTCAACTTTCGATAATCCATACAAACTCTCCATCCCGTAACTGGTCTCATGGGCATTAACTCATTCTTATTATTTGGGACCACAGTGATCCCACTCTTCTTAGGAACACATTAAATCAGGCTCACCCACTTGTTGTCACCAATAGGGTAAACCACACCCACATCTAAGCACTTAATGATCTCATTCTTCACCACCTCTTGTATAGGTGCATTCAGATAACACTGATGCTCGATTCTAGGCACACACTTTGATTCAAGCTAAATCTTATGACTATAAATTCTGGGTAGAATCCCGATAATATCTGCAATGGCCCAATTAATGGCTATTTTAAATCTATCTAGTACTTAGATCAAGGCCTCAACCTGTGTATCAACTAAATCAACCCCTAAAAATGCATAACACAAGTGAGAAGGGAGGGACTTATATTCCAAGACCAGTGGCTCCTCAATAGATGGTCGCGCTGGTAGAGTCACTCTATTCTTCAAGTCCAGATCCAACTTATTTGGCGCTTAAGTGTAAGATCCTCTACCAATAATATCACCCACCATATCATCATACTCATCAATTTTATTACTGTCAAAGTTCATGATCACCACTGTTAACGCCTATACACCAAGTCGCTTCTTAGTGGGCACTAACTGTATCATCCTTAATAGTTTCTATCATAAACAGCACACACATATATGTTGACTGTCGGATCGATTGAAACACATTGAAGGTAATATGTTCATCATTGAGCCTGAATTTCCTATGTCCCATCTCTATATCAACCAATGCCCTACTCGTGGCTAGAAAGGTCCTTTCTAAGATAATAGGAACATTGAAATCTACCTTATAGTTAAGAATCATGAAATCAACTGGGAATATGAAGAAAGTTACCTTCAACAAAATATCACACAAAATACCAATCAGTTTATTCACAGTCCATTTATTCAATAATAATTTTATCGATGACGGTTTAGGTGTCCCCAACCCCAACTGCTTGTACACAACAAGTGGCATGAGATTTATGCTAGCTCCAAAGTCACATAATGCTCGTGAGAAATTCAGGGACCTAAAAGTGTAAGAAATAGTAAAATCTCCAAGATCCTCTTTCTTCTCAACCAAAGATTGAGAAGCAATAACACTGCAATGGTGCATATTATCAGTAGGCTCAAAACTCATCGTCCACTTCTTCATATGAACTCCTTCATTAACTTTGCATAACTGGGCATCTTCTCTAATGCTTCTACAAGTGGGATATTCACAGACAATCCTTCAACATAGACATGAATTTTTGATATTTTCCTTCATCATGATTCTTCTTCAACCTTTGAGGAAAAGGTAGGGAGTTCGTGGAATGGTCTTAATAATTGGATCGATATTATTACCCTTCCCTTTATCAGTTTCAATGCTTTTCTTAACACCTTTTGATTTCTATGCCATTTCATCACTAATCACCAACTTCTCAGTTTTAACTTTAGGTGAATCATTAAGATCAATAGTATCATTCCTATCCTCATCAACTACCGACATAGAAGGATCAATAGTAGTCTTACCACTCCGAGTGGTGATGTTTAAATAGTTGTTGTCATTGTTTGGATTATGTATAGTATTACTCGAATGAGTGCCTGATTGATGTTGATTTAATATAGATAACATCTTACCAAATGGGTGCTCTAGTTGCTTAATCACACTAGCATATGATTCTACCTTTTGGCTTAGCCCCGATGTATCTGCCTAAATCTCCTTAAGGTATCTAGATTCTCCAAACCCTTCACCAACTTTACAAGTAAAGCTTTCATCCTCAAATCAGTATCATGATTCCCTAGAAGAATATACGAACCACTCTTCTCCTTATAGTCATCCTTTTGCCTCCAGTCACCATTTCTCTCTACTCCGATCCCTATATCTTAATAGTTTCAACCTTGATTCCCTTGCCTTGAGTTCCAAGAGTCTTGATTAGACCATTTTCCCTTGTCTCAAAAAACCATCATCTATTTATCCAGATACTTAGCCTCCTCTCAGAGTCAGACTCATCATGTCTAGCCAACTTACCTCACACACTCACTTCATTCACTTTCTCAACATTTATAATTGCAACCTTCTTGTTAAGCAACCCAATCTATGACCTCAACTATGCAACCTCTTGAGTCACTAACTCATCTAGGGATCTCTACTCACTGAAAGCACTAAAGGCATAAGTACCAACTCATCTTTCTGCGTTTTTAGTATGCCACCCTCGATTAGTATTGGAGAACCGATCTAATATCTCTGCATCTAGCTCTCAATGAAGGTTCATGAAAGCCCCACCAATAATAGTATCAGTAACAACTTTGGAATTCACATTCAGGGCTTTGTAGAATATCTCAAGAAAATTTCTCCCTAAAATTCTGTGATTGGGCACAGTCATCAACTTTTTCTTAAAATCGCAACCAAGTCTTATATAATGTCTTTATGCAATTGGGTAAAATTATAAATCCTATCCTCTAACTGCAGCATTCTAGAAGGTGGAAAAAAATTGGTCCAAGAACTATTTCCAGAACTTATTCCAAGTAGTGATGGACCCATGCGGTAGTTCTCCAAACTATAATGCTTCACCAGTTGGAGAGAATGGGAACAACCTAAGTCTCAAAGCTTCCTGGATCTCCCTAGTTAAATTAAACTAACCACATACGAAACAACCTAAAAATCTTAACTAAAAAAAAATAAAAACTAGATTGGCAACTACCTACGGACCCATTTATGGGTTGTAGGTACTACCTACTGACCCTAGGTGGGTTTGTAGGTCTTAGAGAAATTAATAACTTTTTGAAGTTCCACTTATGGGGTACCTACGAGGGTCGTAGGTGCCACTTACACCCCCATAAGTTCCTTCGTAGGTATCAGAGACAACTTTAGATCTTCAAAACTTTTTGACCGTCACTAATGGAGGGACTACGGAGGTCGTAAGTCCCACTTACATTCATAACTGGGTCCTACAATACTTTATCATTTTTTTCTTCTGTTTTGCCCTAAAACCTTGTTTTTGTCAAAATAAACACAAAAATACATCATATCTAACAAAAAAGACCTTAGTACTTGCATATTTTCCAATTTTAAGCATCGAAAAACCATGGCACATCAAATACTGCTTCAAGTTCAACAAGTGGATCATGGCACTAGTAATGTCAAACTTAGTCCCCTGAAGGAAATTTTGGTGGGATAATAACACATGTTTCAACCAACTTTAACTAATCTAAATCTTCTTCATATTTTTATAGTGAGGGAGATAATATTGTAAAGGCTTTTTCCACATATTACTCTTTTACATGTCCCTCTCATCAAGTGCAACTAGACAATTTGTATCATCTTGTCTTTCCCTTTCTTCCCTAGCTACCTACTTGGGAGTTTCCTGCTCTTTTCAGCTATCAATCGAGCAGTGATCTATTTTGAAATTTCTTGATCATCATGTTGATATGCAGGATGATTAAAGATTGCATCCTCATCATGAATGCCCTTGATTAGGGCTTCTTGATTATGAATTCCTTAATTTACTATTGTTCGATTAGTTCTTAGAGTTCTTTCAAATTCTATATCAAGTAGAGTTAGGGGATTGTCTTGATTCCAAGTATTAGGCATACATTAGTCTGTGCCCTAAAATAAAAGAAAAATAAAATAAGAAAAAAACAATCAACAACCCCAACAAACATAATCAGTCAATACAATAATCGTATTCCGATGCAATGACACTAAAATTTGATGTAGCTCAAATTGCACCTCGCAATGAAGTATAAAGAGGTCACTGCCAAATATAGAAACCAACTAAGGTTGGGATCGATCGTGGGAAGGAATGGTCAAAATATCAGTCAATGTGTAGTCAATACAATCTATAACAATCTCTAGTAAAAATGAGGCTTTTTGTAAATAAGTAATTAGTAGTAACAACTGTTAATTTTTTGGATCTGTAATTAGTATAAGAGAGGCACTAGGACTGTGTTCCCCCATAACATAATAACTCCACAGGTTCTTTGTACTTCATAATCAATTCGGGTGTTAGGTATGCAAAATCGATAGGTTATGTATACGTAGAGCAACTTTACGTCTTTTCTAAGCAATATCCTCAAGTAAGTTTTCTATTCTCCTAAGCCTAAATTGCTAACCCTTATCTTATATCCTAGCTATCCCAAATTATTGGCTCAAGCTATTAAGTGGAGGTTGGTGGCTCCAAGTCACTACTGTTTATTTCTTTCTTTTCATCCTAACTCTTCATTTTGACCCGAGTAAAGATAAGGCAAGTTCTAGTGTTGTACACTTCCAGAAATAAATCAAACCCAAGGAAACAATAATGCATGCATAAACACCAATTGAAAATCACTCTGTACTATGAATACTACTTCGTTAATCCACCCGTCATAATTTCACAACCCTAGTTGTGGTGTCTAGCAACTCATAATTGCAAGAACACAAGAAGAATTTTGATATGAAAACATAATTATAAACGTACAATAAGAATATGAAAAACTCCAAGATCTCGCTTTAAATTAAACACTAAAAGTCAATATTTGTAATTTCAAGACCAAGAATATGCATTAGAAACTTACAATAATGTAATAAAATGTAAACTAATAGAAAAATGAATAGGAGTATTAATATACATAGTAAAACCTATTCTAAACATAATAGAATTTGTTGAGTTGATAATCTCGAACGGCTGAAACGTACAATCTTGATTTAATCCCACGATAATGCTTGGTACTCATGGTTTGATTTGATGATCATCCTCTGTGCTCGTAGTTTTTCCATAAGCTTTGTCATCTTCAAATCTTTAATGGTATAATTATTAGTACAACTCTATAGCTTCTATCTATGACCATACAATGTGGTCATCTGATCCTCTAACATGTCACTTTTTGAAACCTTCATCTCAGAACCTTTCTCTCACAATCACTTCGTATGATAGTTGCTTCAAGGTATGGTCGTGGGAGTCACGCATCTCATCCTCTTCATACTTAGATCATGTAGCCATACTTCGATAAATACCTTCCCATTATCAGGTTGTACGATAGTCATGACCTAAATTAGGGCCCTAGCCGTGTCAGGCATCTCAAGACTGCCAAGGCATGAGATGACACCTTAGCCTTACATCATAAGCATAATAATATACAAAAATTTTGGAAGCCAGCCCATAAAATGAGGGATTGAATAGACCATAAAAATGAAATTCATAATTCAAAAAACAAATCCAAATGAATAATAACCCAATACTATTTACAAAGCCTCCATATTTAAACATTCACTAAGATAGGACATGACCCGACTATACCAAAGAAAACCAAAAGAACCAAAATGATAAAGTGACTAAGAAATAACAAGTTTTTTCAGATGATGGAGGGCTCACCACTTCTCACCATCTATCTAATAAGGGAAACAAACAACCTAAGCTGCATAGAGTTACAAAAAAAGGCCTCCAAACCTACATCATAAGATGAGGTAGCATCCAGGGACAGTCAATATGGCGAGTACTAGCATGCAACCAGAGAAAAGGGATATAATACACATTTACCCAAATCAGCCATAAAACACAGTATTATCATCCATAATAATAATAAAATGAATAGGGGAAGAGTAACACAAGGACATAAACATTTAAAATTTAATCCTGCCCCAACCGGCGGGGCCTTAATCCATGTTAGCCATATGGACCGAGGATCAGGCTAAAGTCACCAATAGACAATAGCCTACAAAAAGAATAATTATATACTACTGCATGAAGCAATCACACTACGATCATCCATGTTTTAGGACAAGATCCCCCAATGTCAAAAAATATGGTTTTAAGTGTTGGTCATAAGGACTATACCTTCTCGGTGAAGCTACACAATTCCCATTAAAGACCGATTAAAATATTTTGTAAGCCTTTACCATGGAGTCTTTCAGTAAGGCATTCCCACATTGGTATCATCATACCAAGACTTGCAAGCCATTCATATTATGCCATACCATTTAATTGAACCATTTAAACTCTAAATTCTAACTTGAAAATCCATAGACCTTGCCCCTAAGGGTGATTCAAGAGTCATGTAAACCATTTTCCTTTTAATGCCATAAAATATTTCAAAGGACGAATTAAACACTATAAACTCCTTGTTAAAAACCAAATTTATGAAATGGATTGAGGCTCATATCTTTATCATGAAAAGGCCATCAACATTATGAAACCATGTTACCAAATTCCACCCTTATCATAATATATAATTTCAGTTTGCAATCCACCATTTTCTTTGCATAGGAAACCATTAAACAAGAGAAAACCAATTAAAATACTTTACAACCAAATCCCTCAACCCTAACTTTAAGAAACCATTAAAACATATGGTTATCAGGTAAATATAACAATTTAACAATAATTAAAATAAGGGCATATTCAACATGCCTTGTTGACAAGGATTTTCCAAAGAATTGCCAGAAGATAGCCCCAAGTTTGAACACTAGACTTAAATCTCTCAAGTTGAGTTTTTGAATTAGAGAATGACCTTTTTGGAATGATTTTTTTCATTTTAAGGGCTTAGGAATGTAAAAAGTGAAGAGGGGTTGGTTTATTAAGTGTGAGAGGACCCAAATACCCCTAAATACTTTTTAAAATAATTTCTCATTAACGAAAGAAAAGAGGGTCACAACACAGACCCTAACAAAGAGGCCCAGCCTCATGGTATGGGGCCCAATGCGAGGCTTCTCCCTCGAGCATAAGTATTGTGTAGGGGAGAGGCAGTGACCCTTTATGGGGTCTCTCGCGGCATAGGGCCTAGAATGAAGGTGAGGCAGTGACCCCTCTCGGGGTCTCTTGTGGCACAGGGATATTGCGCAACAGCTCTCTTTTGATGCACGACCTATTTTCCATGCCCAAACTTTCGCCAATACATTTGAACCCGTACCGGGGTGTTCTACACTTAATCTAGGGACCACACAAGTTCATTTTAATCTTGGTTTTGACTAACAAGCACTTGAGATATTACATTAT
Organism: Capsicum pubescens; assembly: GCA_030864215.1. NCBI lineage: Eukaryota > Viridiplantae > Streptophyta > Magnoliopsida > Solanales > Solanaceae > Capsicum > Capsicum pubescens. The sequence continues at coordinate 230,295,487 of CM061547.1, read as the reverse complement.
CCTTCCTTAGGATCATTCATCCCCGAATGAGAGTTTATGACACCCTTAGCACGATGCAAAGAAGCACATAGAGGAACTCAAAGAATGGAAACAATTGAATCAAGAGAAAATATATATTTTGTACCTCAACCATCCTCATCTAACAATGAAAACAAGAAGGGATATTTAGCTTTCAAGTCCTCCTCCAATTCCCACATATCTTTCTCTACTTTTTGGTTCCTCCATAGAACCTTCACCAAAGTTATTTCCTTTGTTCTCAATTTTCAAACTTGTTTATCCAAGATTTCAATCAAAATTTCTTCATAAGACAATGATTCTTTCACACCAATATCCTCAACTGGCACTACCAAGTAAGGATCATCTATATATTTCTTGAGCATGGACATATAAAATATAGGATGAACCGATGCCAAACTCGTTGGTAAGTCCAATTCATAAGCAACACTCTCAAACCTTCTTAAAATCTAATACATGCCAATGTAAAGGGGACTAAGCTTCCCCTTTTTGACAAATCTCATAAATCATTTAATATGAGAGACTTTCAGGAATACCTAATCATTAACTTCAAACTTTATCTCTCTTTGCTTTACATCCTCATAAGACCTTTGACGACTTTGAGCGGTCTTAAGCCTCTCTCGAATAACCTTGACTTTCTCTAGAGATTGGTGTACCAAGTCAGGTCAGAACAATCTAGTCTCACCCACTTCATACTACCCAATCAGTGATCTACACCTCCTACCATAGAGTGCCTCAAAAAGAGCCATTTGGATGCTAGATAGTAACTATTATTATACACAAACTCAATGAGAGGCAAATGATCAACCCAACTTCCCTTAAAGTCAATTACACAATCCCTTAACATATCTTCTAAAGTCTGATTATTATGCTCTACTTATCCATATGTTTAGAGGTGGAAAGCAGTACTAAGGTTCACCTGAGTACCTAACCCCTTCTGAAAAGACCACCAAAATAAGAAGAAAATTGCATACCTCGATCGAAAATAATAGATGTTGGGGCTCTATACAATCAAACTATCTCTTGAATAAATAACTTTGCATAATCCTCTCCTGAGTAATTAGTCCTCACAGGAAGAAAGTGAGAAAACCTATACATTCTATCAACAATGACCCAAATGGAATCATATTTGATTTCAGGACCGTGAAAGACCGATAAAAAATCCATGTTAATCATTTCCCACTTCCACATGGGTAGAGTTATCTTTTGGGAGGTGCCACCCAGTCTCAAATATTTAACTTTGACTTGCTGACAATTCATATATTTAGAAACAACATTTGCTATATCCCACTTCATAATGTTCCACTAATATATTTCTTTCAAATCATGATATATCTTTGTTGAACCGGGATGAATCATATATCTAGACACATGAGTTTTGGTTAAAATCCTCTCCCGTATTCCATCAACATCAGGAATGCATAATCTCCCTTGATATCTCAAAACACAATCTCTCTTAATTTCAAATGCCATAACTTTCTTCTATCCCACATAATCCTTGATTTGCATAAGTATGGGATGGAGAACCTTCTTCTCCTTAACTTTGGCCCCAAGAAATGACTTATCCACTTTATGGACAACTACCCCCCATCCTTAAAGTCTAAAAGTCAAACTCCTAAATTGGTCAGCCGGTGGATGTCCTTCACCAACCCTCTTTTCTCCTTCTCAATGTGAGATAGACTCCCTATGGATAACTTGCTAAGAGCATCAGCAACAACATTAGCTATAACTGGGTGGTAGTGCATTCTTATGTCATAATCCTTGAGCAATTCAATCCACTTCTTCTACTTGAGGTTTAATTCCTTGTGGGTGAACACATACTGCAAACTCTTACTGTCCGAGTAGATATCCATATGTACTCCATACAAATAGTTATGTCAAATTTTAAAGCAAAAACCACAACCACTAATTACAGATCATGGGTTGGGTAATTCATCTCATGCACTTTAAGTGTATGGAAACATAAGCCGCAACCTTTCTATATTGAATAAGAATACAACAAAGTTCCACACGATACATATCACAATACACAACAAACCCCTCAGTATCCTCGAGTAGGGACAAAACAGGAGCAGAAGTCAACCGATCTTTCAATTTTATAAAAATGCCCTCACATGCGTCAAACCATAGAAACTTTACCTTTTTTTGAGTCATTATCGTAAGTAGGGAACCAATAGATGAGAAACTTTTCATAAATCTCCTATAATAAATTACTATCCCAAGAAGCTCCTAATATTGGTTGGAGTCGTGGGTCTAGGCCATTTCTTTACCATCTCAATCTTCTGTGGATCCACATTAATCCCTTCAATAGAGACAACATGCCCAAGAAAAGTCACATCACTTAACCAAATTCATATTTAGAAAATTTTGCATACAACTCCTGATCCTTAAGAGTCTGCAACACAATTCGGAGGTGATTGGGATGATCCTCTTCACTTTTGGAGTACACCAAGATGTCATCAATAGAAACTATGATGAACAAATCTAGAAACTGTCTAAACACCCGATTAATAAGATCCATGAAAATAGCTAGAGCATTAGTTAATCTAAATGACATGACCAAGAATTCATAATGGCCATAACGGGTTTAGAAAGCAGTCTTGGGAATATCAACTTCTCTAATTTTAATCTGGTGGTTGCCCGAACGGAGGTCTATTTTAGAAAAATACTTAGCACCCTAAATTTGATCAAAAAGATCGTTAATCCTAGGGAGGATACTTATTTTTCACAATGACCTTATTCAGCCGATGGTAGTCTATACACATCCAGAGAGACCCATATTTCTTTTGCACGAAAGCACATGATCACCCCAAGGAGAAACACTAGGATGGATAAAAATCTTATCAAAAAGGTCATTTAACTGCTCAGTTAACTCTATCAACTATGTCGAAGCCATTCTATACGGGGAAATAGTAATGGGATAGGTATCAGGTAGAAGATTAATCCCAAAGTCTATTTACCTATTGGAGGAATTCTAGGAAGATCATCGGGAAAAAATTTAGGAAACTCATTAACCACAGAAAGGACTACAAGAAGGGACTTTCACAGTTAAAATCTTTAATCTGAACTAAATGATATAAACACCCTTTGGATATTAACTTTTGGGCTCTAAGATAAGAAAAAACTTCCCCTTAGGTACTAGGGAACTCCCTTCCCACTCTATCCTTGGTTCATTGAGAGAACGAAAATTGACCTTTTAGGTTATACAATCTAAGGTAGCATAGCACGAATAAAGCCAGTCTATCCCCAATATTATATTGGAATCCATCATATTAAGCTTTATTAAATCTGCCACTATTTTCCTATAAAAGATGGACACCACAAAACCCCTATAGACTTTTCTAGCAACAAGGGACTTACCCACTACAATAGAAATGGAAAAGAGGTCAAAAATATTTTCAGGATCGAAACCAAAGTGTGCTGCCATATAAGGGGTCACATAAGATAAGGTGGAACCAGGATCAAGTAAGACATAAACATCATGGCAGAGCTGTAACATACCAGTGACAACATCGGGGATGCCTCAGATTGCTAACGAGTAGCAAGTGCATAGAAGTAATTACGAACATTCCCTATCCTTGAAGTAGCACCCTTCGCAGTACGAACTGAAAAAATAGAAATTAAGGTTTTATTAGCCCTAGATTTACCCATAACTAAGGGGAAATATCATTGCATATGACCTAGATAACCACATTTAAGACACAGGTTCTTACCCTCATGACAACATCCATAGTGCGGCTTCCCATAAAAGCTAGAAGGTCAAGGTGGAGTAGACTAAGCTACGTTGACCTGAGACTAGGCAGCCTGCACCCTAAAACTATTGCTAGTCTGGAAACGCTAAATACCTGAAGGCTTGGGGACTGGAGCGCTAGTTGAAAAATAAGAATCACCCCAAGTCTTCCTATTGAACCAATGTCTTCCCTCTTTTCAATTATTCTACTGACTCGCATCCTGCTCTGCATACTTAGTCTTTTTACTTTGACTTTTCTCTATTTCTTCCTACTTCTTCTTCTCATCCTCCACTTGTTACATATAAACCACCAACCTTGATATAGTTATGTTACTATTTAGTAAATCATCCATACACTTTAGCACCAAGTCACCAGAAAGACCTAAAGCAAACTCTCTTCTTGGACCTCATATTAGACATAAGCTCAGGAGCATAGCGATATAGTTGAGTGAACTTTAGTGCATACTCCTTGACACTTATTTTCCCTTACTTTAGATTCATAAGTTCCTCAGCCTTAACTTCCCTCAACTCTCGAAGAAAAAAATGGTCAATGAAAGTATCAGAGAATACTTCCCGTACAACTGTCTTGGCATTTTCACCCCTCAGTTGTTCCTACTCATCATACCATTGTTAAGCCACTCTTTCCAACTAGTGTGCAACAAATTCTTTCCCCTCTGTATCACTAGCATACATAAATTTGAAGATCATTTCCATATCATCCACAAACTCTTGAGGATACTCCTCAACCTTAGAACCCGTAAAATTTAGTTGGTTCATCCTTATAAATTAAACCACTAAAGTGAACTCACATGAGGTAATGACACGACCAATATGATCATACTGACGTGTTTGGGATGCCAAAATTTGAGCAAGCATGTTAATGGACTAACAAAACTCAACATTAGAGACATTTACCTGCGAAGACTAAGTATGGTTAATACCAGTTTGGGGAGCTTGAGGAGGACTAGTTAGATCTTGTGGAACCCTAGAAAGAGCAGTAAAGTCGGGTGAACGGACCTTATACAGAGTCTGTATTTCGTGGGTAGGGAAAACCTCCTCAGTATTAGCCCCAGTTGGGATGGAGGCTCCATCTAAACTCCTATGACTATAAGATCTTCGTGGAGCCAATGATATGAAATGCGAGAAAGTTAGGGATTAGAGAAAATTCTAAGTAACTAAGAACACAAAGAAGGAAAACATTCTTAAATGCCTCGCAGCCTCCCTTTTATAAGTATGGCGCGCTACACACCAATAAACAGGACTCTACTCTACACAACTTTATAGATATCTAGTGACCCTGAACCCTTCTCTAATACCAAGTTTGTCATGACCCGAACTGGGGCCCTGTCCATGACGGGAACCCCAATCCTTTGGCCATACATCATAAGCATAGTAATATAAGAAAATTACAGAAGCCAAACCATAAAATGAGAGATTGAATAAACCATAAAAATATACTTCATAATTCAAAACCAAATCCAAAAGAACAACAACCCAATACCATCTATAAAGCCTCTATCCTTAAGCACCCACTAAGTTGGGACATGCCCCCAACTATGCCAACGAAAAACCAAAAGAACAAAAATAATGAAGTGATTGAAAAATAACACAGCTTTTCAGATAATAAAGGACTCACCACTTCTTACCAGCTATCCAATAGGGGAAATGAACAACCTAATACTGCATAGGATCACAAGAAAAGTCCTCCGAACCTACATCATAAAATGATGTAGCATTTGGGGACGGTCATTACGGCGAGTGCTGGCATGCAATCCAAGAAAAGGGATAACATATACATTTATCAAAATCATCCATAAAACATAGTATTATCATCTATAATAATAATAAAGTAAGGGACAAGGGATAAGGAACACAAGAACATGATCATTTAAAATTTAATTCTGAACTTTGTGGCTTTACACCGACCTTCAGTAACCTACGGACTATATGGGTTCGGTACCCCAAATCGAAAGGGACCCAATTCATGTTAGCCACATGGATTGAGGATCAGACTAAAGTCACCAATAGATAGTAGCCTCCCAAAAGAATAACTTTATAATACTACTTGAAGCAAGAACACAACAGCCATCCATATTTTAGGATAAGACCCTCCAACATCGGCAAATGTTGTTTCAAGTGTTGGTCAGAAGGACTATACCTTCTCTCAAGTGTTGATCACAAGGACTACGCCTTCTCGGTGAAGCTACACAATTCCTATTAAAGTCCAATTAAAATATTTTGTAAACCTTTAACCATGGAGTCTTTCATAAAGGCATTCCCACATTGGTATTGTTATATCAAGACTCATAAGTCATTCATATTATGTCATAACCGTTTTATTAAACCATTTAAACTCCAAATTCTAATTTGAAAATCCATAGACCTTGCCCCTAAGTGCGATTCAAGAGTTATCCATTTTCCATTTAATGACATACAATATTTCAAAGGACCGATTAAACACTATAAAATCCTCGTTAAAAACTAAATTTATTAAATAGGTTGAGGTTCATATCTTTATCATGCAAAAGCCATAAACATTATGAAACTGTATTACCAAATTACACCTTTATAGTAAGACATAATTTCAGTTTACAATCCATCATTTTATTTGCATAGAAAACCATTAGAAATAAGAGAAAACCAATAAAAATACTTTACAACCAAATCCCTTAACCCTAACTTTAAACAACCATTAAAATATATGATTATCAAGTAAATATCATAATTTAACAATAATTAAAATAAAAGGGTGTTCAACATTCCTTATGACGAGGATTTTTCAAAGGAATGCAAGAAGATAACCTACAAGCTTGAACCCTAGTCGTAAAACTCTCAAGTTGAGTTTTTGAAGTAAAGAATGACCCTTTTGAAATGATTTTATCGTTTTAAGATCTTAGGAATGTAATAAGTGAAGAGGGGATGGATTATTAAGTGTGAAAAGATCCAAATACCCCTAAATACCTTTTAAAATGGTGTTTCATTAATTAAAGGGGAGGGGATTACGATGCGGACCCCAATATAGAGGCCCAGCCTTGTGGGGCAGGGCTCAATGTGAGGCCTCTCCCTCGCGGAACGGGGGCGAGGAAGTGACCCCTCAGGGGGTTCCTCGCGGCGCTATGCCATCGCCTAATGGATCCCTCGCAACGGACGACCTATTTTCCAAGACCAAACTTCCCCCAACGCATTTGAACCCATTCTGGAGTGTTCTACACTCGATCTAGGGACCACATAGGTTTGTTTTAATCTTAATTTTTACTCCCAAACACCTGGGGTGTTACAACGATCATGACATCAATGCACAATTGTGGGAGGTTTCCGTTGATCATCTCCTGAGGGAAATCCTCTGGTTCATATCACCATGACATGGTACGACCGTGGACAGATCCCATAGTTGTGGACTGAGTTCGTCTGATGTAATTTCTGTCCAAAATCCAGTACTCCACTTCTCCGGACTTAGTTGGCCTTCAAACTCCTCAAAGTACATCATATCCACATAAAAATACCTTCGTACTTACAAATATTTATAGTTTTAAGTGTCTAAAGTACCGTAAGTTCACGTCACATCATACACGGAGAGATAGTGGTAGACCTAAAAAATATTGGAAAGAGGTTATTAGACAGGATATGATGCAACTTAGTATTATCGAGGACATGATTTTAGATAAAAAGGTGTGAAGGTCATGTATTAGGATAGAAGGTTAGTAAGGAGTTGAGTGTTGTGTTGTCTCTAGAAGGTTTATGGTTGCTAGTGTTTGTCATAGTATTAATCGCATCCTTGTAGTTCTTGTTTTTAATATCTATCGTCATATGTTTTTTATTATTTTTTTATTACCGCAATATTTTATTTTTGTTATTGTTTCTTGCATGTAGGTTCTGCAATGCTTCTCTTATTAATTGTTATAATTTATTCATTGTTTTTTCTCCTTGTACTTGGAACTATTGCACTTGGATTGAGGGTCTGGTACTTCTTATCCCGCCAGGCCCCACTTATGAGAACCTACTGGTAATGTTATTGTTGTTGGATTATACAAGTGAAGTCGCCTAAGATATATTCGAACCTTTTTTCAATTGTTCGGATCAGGAAGGTGTATAATTATTTGTTATCGAAATACTTGTTCAAGAGAAACGAAATTATTCCAATGAACAGCTATAAAATTAATTAGAAGACAACAAGTCTTACCAACATATTAATGATTTGTATTTGACTAATTAATTTTAAAAATATTTTTTCGAATATTAAACTAGTAATTTTATACTTGGCCAAAGTTTCAAAGTGCTTCTCTGGAAGAACTACTTTATTTAACTTTTGTAAAACAGTTTTCGCTCCAACTAAAGAACAATTAGTATATCTATATGATGTGTTTAAGTGGTTTATTTGCATTAAATATATATTCAACATTAATACTCGTTTCTTAGTTTGATTATTATTATTGTACACATACTTGAAATTAATGTAGTAGAAACTCATAAATATTGAATTCTATATTTGCCTTCAATGGAAGCTTGCGTGTATAGCAGAAGTATTCCAAAAAGTTAAAAACCTTCAAAACAATATGATTTCTAAGAAGACCTTCAATTTTTTATGCATAAAGGAGTTTCATGGGTGCACTAAAAATATCTAATCCCTCCATTTATTTGTTACTTTTCGAATTATAAGAGTCAAATTAGTTTTTTTTTTTACCGTAATTTTTTCATATGCTTTTTAAAATGTTATGATTACTAATTATTGTAACTTATAGTACTCCTTACAAAATTTCAACAATGTAAATTTTATTTTAAAAAGTTAAAATTTTTATTTTAAGAAGTTAAAAGACTTTTTGTATGAATTCACATCAAAATTAAGAAATTTGGATTTCAAAATTTGAGCAGTCTCACATAAATTAGAACTTTATACTATATGTCTATGTAAAAAGAAATTTTAATTCTACATATACATTATAATTTTCATACGAAGGGGGTTCGGGTGAAACCCCTTTCACCCACCTAGCTCCGCCCCTGGTCATGTGGAAGCTTAAAGTTGCAAACTAAAGCGGTGATAATCAGATGACACAATATAAAATACTAAAATAATAATATTATTGTACGGTTTGGCCATTGGCCTGCATATGAAACGAATATAAAAGAAATATTAAAACTATAGAGAGAAAAGTCTCTCACAAACCAAGACTCATTAAAGACTACATTGTGGATGCTATTGTATAGTGGTATGAGAAGAGAGATCTTCAATTTATAGAGGTCCAAAATCTTTCCTCCAAAAAAGTGGTTAGTCAAATATAAAAAAAAAAGTTGTATTTTCTGCCAGAAAAAGTAAAAATAATTATGGTCATACTTTGACTTCAACAGAAAATTAAAACTCAAATTTGATAAGAAAATCAGGAAAAAAATCCTACCAGATGAAGCAAGTCAAAATGAACTCCTAAGAAGTTGTTAGACTTATCATTGGCCGTTGCGCGCTAGCGCGCCAGCCTTTTCCAACCTATAAAGGGAAGGTCGTCACTAAGAAAATATATTAGGCAATTTGACTTTAAAGGGCAAAAAAGAAAGTGTCAAAACAAAATACTAATTATTTTTGCTCGATTTGGTATTTTTGTCCTTTGTATCTCAAATGTTTATTTTGTATCCCTATTGCTTAATTAATAAAGATTTATAATCAAGTACCTTCATCTATTTAGACCTAATTCGCTTATTATGTTTAGAATTCTTTTAGCTTCTGAAATAGAATTTTTATCTTGCTCAGCATAAATTAGATAGGAATTAAGTTATACAACATAAGTTGTCATTTTTTAAAATTGGTTACCATAATGGCATAGTGTTCACGACCCCAAATTCGAGGTTTATGATGACACTTGTCGCGGCGAACCTTGACAAGTAATCCAATCACCCAATCAATACAAAATGAAGAAAAGACAATCATAACCCAAGATTAGACTTCTAAAATGAAGTCGAACCATACAAGTATAATAAATACGGAAAGAAGCGTAACAATGCAGCCAAAACTCCCAAAATCAGGTGTCAATAGTATAAGAACGTGTCCAGTACAAATAGAATTTAAAAAAAATACATAAGATATCCAAATATAAGAGAAACTTTGTCTCTGAAATAAAAATGAAGACATCTATAGAGAAAGGTAGTAGAAGACATCTAGACGCCTGAAAATCATAAACTACCTTGAAAGCTCCAATAACCGCCTGAGTCAAACAACGTGGGGTGCACTCGAACCTGAATCTGTAACCAGAAGGGTACAGTAGGAGTGAGTATGGTCCACTTGTACTCAGTATGTATCATAGGCAGACCGAGCAAAGTAGAAAATAAAGTACACAAAATACACACCAAGGTCACGTCATCTACAATAAAAAATATCCCCCAACGGTAGTCCACACTGCTTGCACTAACAGTTCTAACATATATATATAACACATATATAGCAACAACAACACCAGGTAGAACAGAAGTATACATTATATCACATACAAATAGAAACAAGAGAGAACATGTATATACAAGATAGTTAGGTACAATTAATGAAAAATAGAACAAATAAATGTATGACAAGTTAATATGGCAATTCAATCACAACACAAATACAATAAATAAGTACAATATATAAGATGATGATGATGATGATGCACGAGGCTGTCACACAACCTCCGTATACACCCACAAAGACAAGCCTCCCAACATGGGATCTATGGGGGGTTCGTCAACCCATAAACAAATCATATATCTAAATCTCCATATATCTTTCCCAGCATATCCCTTGAGAAGGATTTTATAAGGTATTACAATATCTCCTCCCTGGCACATCCCTCGAGGAGGGTTTTAAAATGATGTTGCTAGTATTTCATAGATGTTGTCACGGTGGTACCAATGTTTCATGAATGAGTATGCTATGAGGATGTAATGCTCACAACCAATCACATAATGTATTTCCACAACCAACCAAAATGCTACATTTCCACAACAAACCACAATGATATATTTCTACAACCTTGTGAGCCAATATTCACTCATTATTTCCACCATCCATAAATTTTAACATGATTTATATGCCAATAAAGTATGAATATAATCATAATACACAAGTGGTACCATATTAGAAATTTTAGCAATATAATACAATATTCACGGCTATCAACATCACATAGGACCTCACACAGTCACACATATCGCATAATATCTCAATTTCAATAGTTACATCACATATTGGACCCCACACGGGCACAACACATTGTAATGAACCTTCCAAATATTTTTTATGTTTCTGTTTATCTTCGCTATTAGGGCTTATCCATAGATTTTCCAAGTTATTTATGAATTGCTGGGACCGACAGTTTAGTTATCGGGCAATTCATTTAATTTTTAGAGCCAACTCCCTATTTTAAAGTCTTTATTGGTTTTAAATGGCCACCGGGCAAATACTTCAGCAAAATCATCTCGGATGCAAATTTTGACAGTACCAGCAGATCTAAAATATCCATTTTAGTCTAGGTAGACCTTTGGTTCGGGTTCCAATGTACCTGATCTCATTTAGATCTATTGGTTGGAAAGTTGGGAAATTGAAATATGGGTATGGGACCCATATTTGGTCAAAACAGTCTCAGATTAAAAATTCGACTTGTCTATCACATCTGGAACACCGATTTTAGGCTAGGGGGACCCTTGGTTCAGGTCCCAAGGCTTTCGAACTTATTTTGGGCTATTGAGCAGATTTTATGAAAAATGAAACTATAGGTGTGGGCCCCATTTTTTGACGAAAATATCTTGAATGAAAGTTTTGATGATTCCAATGGATTTGAAATGTGGTTTAAACTTAAATTTCACTAATGTATCATGTTATTTGGATTTTGAATGAGTTTCGAGGGTCAAAAATACGTTTTTGACTTTGCTGTCATGAGGATACCACATCTGTTCATCGAGGGGGTATATAAATAGACCCCAAGGTTGCGAATTCAGGCGTTTTACCTTTATCTTTGAGAGCCTAAAACCCTAAAGGGGTATTATAACTCAAAATTGAGTCTTGTAGGTGTCTAGGGATCTTGGTAAACATCTTTTATCACGAGTATCATCCGGATTAAGGTAAAATTTCATCACTTTATTGGTGAATGTCTTAGTTCTTGACTCAAAACCTCAATTTAGCTTAGGTCTTGATTTATCCCCAAATTTGGTTTGTTTGCACCTATTAATTGAGGGTTATGATTCCTTAGTGATGTATGAGCATTGGGTTGACCTAAAAAATTTGATTTCTATATGTGGAACCCACTTGGGGTTTTTGGTGTCGTTTTTGGATCTGAAGCACAATAGTACAATATGGGTATTGTTAGAATCATATTGATGAGTAGATTATGTTTTGGATAACATGATGGCATTTTAGAGATTGTGAAGTAAAGACGAGCATGTGGTGCATGATGTGAGGTTTTGCGGTTCGGCCTTGAGGTAGGCTTCTACCTACTCTTCTTCGAAGATGATATGTGTTATGTATGGCATGTGAATATGAATGTTAGTCTTGATTATGAATAAATAACCTAGTATTAATTATTGATGTTTGGAAAATTGGATGAGGGATTTGGAACCATAAGGTAGTATGTTTATGATCCTCTTAGAATCCTATTATCTTCTCCCTAGATTGAATTAGTTTGTTGTATGAAAATGTTATGATGCTAGGTATCCGAGTGTTGGAATATTAGTTAGTATGATTGACCTTAGTTGGGATAGTATAGTAATCTTGAAATCATATCTTAGGGTAGAATTGACATAATTGCCTATGTTTATAGACAATTTCCTATTTTAGGATTGGTTATGGCTTTCTTGACATCTAAAAGTTGAACTAGATACCTTAGCATAGTTTTGAGCGTAGTTTGCCTAAATATGGAGATTAGGGATTAGAAGTGAGATTATCCGGTCCACTTAGTCCAAGACTTGTGTTAACCCCTGTGGGCTTAGTTGCAGATAGCGGGCTTAGTTGAGACTAATGAGCCTTATTTATAAGATTTACTTGGTGAATTGATAAATTACGATGATTTTTGCCGAATTATGATTAATGGACTATAGAGATGTTGATATTGGATCTTTAGATATGTTATTTCCTCTTAATTATGATATTTGACCCATGGAGATGTATTTTCCTCTTAATTATGATATTTGGCCCATAGAGATACATTTTTCTTTTAGTTATGATATTTGGCCCATAGAGATGCATTTTGCTGTTGCTTATGATATTTGGCATATTTAGCCCATAGAGATGCATTTGTGTCTTAGTTATGTTATTTGGCCTATAGAGATGCATTTTCCTCTTAGTTATGATATTTGGCCCATAGAGATGCATTTTCCTCTTAGTTATGATATTTGGCCCATAGAGATGCATTTTCCTCTTAATTATGATATTTGACCCATAGAGATGTATTTTTCTCTTAGTTATGATATTTGACCTATAGAGATGCATTTTCCTCTTAGTTATGATATTTGGTCCATAGAGATGAATTTTTCTCTTAATTATGATATTTGGCCCATAGATATGCATTTCCCTCTAAGTTATGATATTTGTCCCATAGAGATGCATTTTTCTCTTAGTTATGATATTTGTCCCATAGAGATTTATTTTTCTCTTTGTAATGATATTTGGCTCATAGAGATACATTTTCCTCTAAGTTATGATATTTGGATCATAGAGATGCATTTTCCTCTTAATTATGATATTTGGCCCGTAGTTTTCCTCTTAATTATGATATTTGGTCCATAGAGATAATTTTTCTCTTAGTTATGATTATTGGGCTTATAGAGATGATTTTACTCTTGGTCAAGATGTATGACCTATAGATATGAGATGTCTAATAGAAGTGATATGCTTATTGATATTATGCCTCCTATATGTGAGATGATTATAGATATGATACAACTTGTAAATATAATTATCGATATGAGTTCCGGATATGTATATGGGCCTAAGGTCGTGATTTTAATGCACTGATTATTTTGGATATATTATTGGGCCGAGGGTCATATTATGATATTGGCTGGATATCTAGGAAGTATTTATCCTTGTAAAGGAAACGGTTGTAGAATATGGACACATATATGTTTATGTTGCTCATGATTTCATTGACTGAATACTGGTGATGACATGCATAGGTTTGGTACACTCATGATTATTATATCGATATTGATGTGATCCTAGCGGAAATGCAACCTTATCACTATTTTTTTACTAAATAAGGGTTAAAACTCACTTTTCACCTTAACAATGAATTTCTTTACTATAATAATTGCTTAAGTAAATGGAATATTTATACCTATAAAAGAGGTTAAAATATTATTTTAAAGATTTGACCGAGACAGATTTTGGTCCATGACTTTACACTATTATTTACTTTGGTCGTGAGATATTCTGACCTTTTCTACACTTTTACAATGATTTGTCTCAAAGATCATTTTAGAAAATAGACTTACGAATTTACAATCTTTTTAGTCATGGCTTCAGTCCATGTATCTTTTATATATCTATATATATGTATTGATGATTATGATGATTTATATACTCGGTTCAAGTATGGAGGATACTATTATGATGATATATATGATGATATATATACCCAGTTCTAGTTCAGAGGATACTGTTGTGATGATATATATACCTGGTTCGAGTCTGGAGGATATTATTGTAATGATATATATACCCGATTTGAGTTTGAAGGATACGACTGTAATGATATATATACCTGGTTCGAGTTTAGAGGATATTATGATAATATATTGATACCCGGCAAGGTCGGAGGTTAATTAAGATAATGATAATGGTTACGATGATGAGATGGTGATGTTGATTATGTACCTTACATTTATTCTTGTATGTGCATTGCCTATCACCAGTATAGGATGTTTGCATGGATATAGGTGATGAATATGCCTTGTGTTATTGTACATTGGTTGAACCTTTCAAGCCTAGGGTGGTAGGGGTACGCATAGGCTCGACTAGGTGTTTGGTTGTGTAACACCCCACATTTTTGGGCTAGAATTCAAACAGTTGTTATGAAGTATGTAGACATGAACTTAATGCTTTATGTTTATTTATGTGTGAGGATCAATTCTATAGTGTTAAAATGTCCTTTTATATTAGTCGAGGTCATAAAATTCTCTAAACTCAAGGACGAGTTGAGAACACTTCTATTGATTAAGTTTTAGTGAAAGATTCAGCTTGGGTCAAATTTAAATAAACATTACTCCCCTTATACATAATAAGTTACGTGTCCTACTATATATCAAATGAAAGATATTTGAATCTTCTTTCCAACTCATTTGGTTTCACCTTAATACGATATCAGAGCAAAAGTTATACCTATTTTACCCCAACATGTCAGCCTGTCAACTAAGTGACGGCCTGAGCTGACGACCCATCACCTATGTGATGACTTATCAGCCCAAGTCGTCAGCCTTAGGCAGAAAAAATCAATTCTAGCTTCCAAGTGATGACCTGGGGTGACGGGCCATCACCTAAGTGATGACTTATCAGCCCAAGTCGTCACCTATGACCAGAAAAGGCCCAAAATCAACTTGAAAGTGACGACTCAAGTGATGAGCCGTCACCTTTGTGATGGACCGTCAGCCTTGGTCGTCAGCTGAGAATTTCAGTAATTGTGATATAGTTTTGTAGGGGTATTTTGGTTCTTTTCCTCACCCTAAACCTTATCCCCACGACATAAAGCACCAAAAACACGTACTTAGCTATTGTGAATCAGTTTCAAAAGCTCTTAACCCTGTTTGTTCTCAAGAACAAAATTAGGGTTTCTTCCCAATAACTTCAATACTCCATCACACTCTCCATAAGATAATCAAGAATTAGGATTCCCAATCCAAGAGCGTTCAATAAGATTTAATTCTCTTTCAAGATCAAGCTTTGAGGTATGTTAAATATTATCTATGTGCCCTTTTCACCCATGAAGTTCAAGAACCCAATTTCAAATTCAAAGTTATGAATTATAAAAGTTATTGTGATTTTAACTATGAATCCTCATAAATTTTGATTTTGTATCATGTTTCCTTGAAATTACTATTGTTATTAAACCCTAAGTGCTTTGAATGGTGTTGTTCACTGATTTAAGCCTTATTTTGGGGATTAAGTATCAAAATCATACTACTACTAGTTGCTTTAAAATAAAATTATTCCCATGTTTAAGCCATGCATTGTAAGTATTTGATGAAACGCCTCAAAGAATGAGTTTTGAATAAATGCTTACATATCATGTCCTTAAAGTGTTAGTATGATCTTGCTATCATTGATTTTAAGTCTTTGGGGTTATGAATACCCGAAAACTTAGTTGTTTACTTTGTTAAAGTACTTTTAGAAGAGTTTCAAATATATTAGAGTATTATCAGTTTAGTTAGTACGTTATATCAATAATCTCAGTTCAGTCGAGTGATTAGAGTCAGTTCAGTTGGGAGTAAGATTTAGCATCGAGAGAACCCAGGGATAGGGGATCACCTTCTATTTTGGGATGTGACCTTTGGTAGCAGTCCCTGTGTTCCATAACTACATAGACAACATAGGTTGAGATGTTAACCTGCTAGTTGAGGGTTGATCTCATAAGGGTACCTGCCAGTTGAGGGCAACCTTTGGTCCTTTGAGACAACACTTTAGTGGATCCACATAGCCAGGTGTTATTACTTGTGGCATGGTACTGACACCCTTCCAACTGGGGTCACAGGTTGGACCACAATTATCTCATTGGGGCATGTCTGTTAGATGATAGGTCCCACAGTCTCAGTCGGTATTCAGTATACTTCTGTTCAGGTTTGCATTAATAATAGCATACAGTTATCAGTTATTCAGTTATCAGATTTTAGTATTTCAATTTACAGGCTATTTTCAAAATCATGTTATATGCTTGGTCATACATTCTCAGATTTTACAGCATTCACTCATTCATATCAATTACTCAGTTATCTCATGCTATTCAGTCAGTCATTATCCATGTACATGAGCCCATGCATATCAATCTAACCCCATTTAGCATACCAGTACATTCAAAGTACTAATCACATACTCTTTTTTTGCGCTATAATATCTCATATAATAGGTTTGGATGCTCAGGTTGCTAACCGTACCTAGATATCCCAGCGCACCAGTAGCAACATTGGTGAGTTCTCATGTTCTGAGGACTAATTATGATTATCTCAGTATTTTAGTTTTAGTAGCCAGTCGAAGTTAGCTGGGGACTTGTCCTATCAACTCCTCAGTTACTCAGTTAGAGGTTTTCAGACACTTTTAGTCAGTTTTCAGTTTCCAGTTGTCATTATCAGCCATTTTATTAGTATTATCAACATTATTTTATGGACATTATCAGAACTATGATTTAAAACCTTATGGCATTCTAGTAAATTCTGCCTATATTCCATGTTACATTGTTCAGTGCTCACAACAGATACCAACATGGGTTATCTTGTAGTCCTTCGGGACTATAAAAACCATGTGACCCCTAGGGTGTACTCTCGGGGTATTACAAACTTAGTATCAGAGCCTAAGGTTTTAAAGTATCCTAGGAAGTCTGAAAGCCACATCAAGTAGAGTCTTGTGCATGGGTGTGAAGCGTGCCATACTTATGGACAAGAAGCTATAAGATGTTTAGGAAAATTTTTCCTTCTTTCAGTATTCATGTCCTGCGAATGAGCATGAGCTCAAGTTAAATTCCCTTTCTAATTCAGTCTTTCTTCCATTTACAAAATATTCCTTCCAGAAAGACAAATGGAAGAAAAAATATAAATCAGCCAGCAACTTTGCCTGTTCAGGAAGATCCCCTAAACGAGCATGTTTCCTATGAAGAGTTCAGAGCTGCATTCACTACTCTATCTCACTCACTAGCGGCTCAAAATTCTCAGCCAGCCGTTGTTCCATCCAACCCAGTGGCCAATACTGCTGCAGCTAGGATTTGGGACTTTACCCGAATGAACCCTACTTTATTTTTAAGTTCTAAGTATGAGGAGGACCCACAGGAATTCCTTGACATGGTACAGAAGGTAACAAACATTATGGGGGTGACCTATAGTGAGAGTGTTGAATTGGTCGCTTATCAGCTGCAGGATATAGCCCATACTTAGTTTAAGTAGTGGAAAGAGGATAGGGGCGCAAATGCAGGGCCTATAAAATGGGAGGAGTTTGATACAACCTTCTTAGAGAGATTTTTCCCATTGGAGTTGAGGGAAGCTAAGGTGTTAGAATTCATTAATTTGAAATAGGGCAACATGAGTTTGAAAGAGTATTCCCTCAAGTTTAGTTAGTTAGCTAGGTATGCTCTTCATGTGGTGGATGATAACAGGTCTAGGATGAGAAAGTTTGTGTCTGGTGTATCTAATAGTATGGTCAAGAAGTCTAGGATTGTGATACTGATTAAGAAGATGGACTTGTCTAGGATAATGGTTCATGCACAGCAGATTGAGGAGGAGAAGACTAAGGAAAGAGAAAGGGATAACAAGAGGGCCAAAATAGGTAACTTTAATTTTACTCAGCCAAAGTCAAAGGGTGGTAACCATCCTTAGTTTTCTCAGAAATTGTAAGTCTCAGCTCCATATTTAGCTAGCACACCAGTGCCTAAATTCATAAATGATAATAGGGATAGAGAACCAGGCTCTAAGTCTCAGGGTAGTGTGAATAGGGACGAATTCTCTTTGCCAGAAATATGGTAGAAACCATTAGGGTATTTGTAGAGTCGGCAATGATGTATGTTTTGGGTGTGGAAAGCCAAGACATCGAGTCAGGGCTTGTCCAAAGAGTGGTAAGTAGGGTCAGTCCAGTCGTCCCTTAGTTCCATCCGATCGCCCAACTCAGCAAGGTGCCGCTTCCAGTGCCACCAGTGATTAGCGCCCAAATAGATTATATGCACATCAGTCCAGATAGGATTAGGAGAATTCTCTTGATGTGGTTATTGGTACGTTGCAGGTCTTTTATTTACATGTTTATGATTTGTTAAACCTCAGAGCTTCTCTTTCTTTTGTAACCCCTCACATAGTTGTTGATTTCGGTGTCAGTCCTGAGATTTTAGCAGAAACTTTTTCAGTGTCTACCCCAGTAGGTGTCTCTATTGTAGCTAGACAGGTATACAAGAACTATTCGGTCACAATTTCCCAGAAAGTCACTTTAGTTGATCTTGTCGAGTTAGAAATGATGGATTTTGATGTCATTCTCGGCATGATTGTCTCCACTCATGCTATGCTTTAGTTTTTTGTAGAAACAGAGTTATTCATTTCTAGTTCCCAAATGAACCAATCCTAGAATGGAGGGGTAGTACTTCAGCACTTAGGGGTCAACTTATTTCATACCTTAGAGCGAGAAAGATGATATCCAAGGGTTGTGTCTACCATCTTGTTCGAGTTAAAGACTCAAATTCTGAGAATCCTAGTCTTGAGTTAGTTTCAGTAGTGAGGGAATTTCCAGATGTGTTCCCTGAAGATCTTCTCGGAGTTCCTTCTGAAAGTGAAATCGACTTTGGGATAGACCTTCTCCCAGATACCTAGGCCAGCTCTATTTCTCCATATAGAATGGCTCCATCTAAACTCAAAGAGTTGAAAGAGCAGTTGAAAGATCTCCTAGATAAGGGATTCATCAGGACCAGCATCTCCCCATGGGGCGCACCAGTCCTATTCGTGCACAAGAAAGACGGTTCTCTCAGAATATGTCTCAACTACCCTCAGTTGAATGAAGTCACGATCAAGAATAAGTTCCTACTTCCCAGAATCGATGATTTGTTCAACCAAATTTAGGGTGCCAGTTATTTCTCTAAGATAGACCTCAGATCTGGCTATCATCAGCTCAGAGTCAGAAAATGTAACATTCCAAAAACAACTTTCAGGACTAGGTATGGTCACTTCGAGTTTCTTGTCATGTCTTTCAGCCTTACAAATGCCCCAAAAACTTTCATGGACTTGATGAAGAGAGTGTTCAAGCATTACTTGGACATGTTCATCATAGTCTTCATAGATGACATCCTTGTCTATTCTTATAATGAAAATGATTATGCAGACCACCTCAGAATAGTCTTGTAGACTCTTAGAGCCAATTAATTATTCGCCAAATTCAGTAAGTGTAAGTTTTGGCTAAGATCAGTAGCTTTTCTTGGCTATATTATTTCCGGTGATGGCATTAGAGTTAATTCTTAAAAGACAGAGACAGTGAGAAACTAGCCTAGACCAACCCATTTCTCCGTCAGATATCAAGAGTTTCTTGGGTTTGGCTGGCTATTACAGTCAGTTTGTTGAAGTGTTTTAATCTATTGCATCTCCCATGTCCAAATTGACTTAGAAGAAAGTAAAGTTTCAATGGTCAGATTCTTGGGAGAAGAGTTTTCAGGAGTTGAAGACTCGACTCACCTCAGTTCCAATTTTAACCTTGCTAGACGGTTCAGATAGGTTTGTTGTATATTGTGATACTTCTAAAAGTGGTTTGGGCCGTGTTTTGATGCAGAGAGGTAAGGTCATAGACTATGCCTCTAGAAAATTTAAGCCTCATGAAAAAAATTACCGTACCATGATCTAGAACTTGCAGTCGTTGTGTTTACCTTAAATATTTAGAGGCACTAGTTGTATGGGGTTCATGTTGATGTGTTCATGGATCACAAGATCTTGAAGTATATGTTTTCATATAAGGATTTGAATCTTCATCAGAGGAGATGGTTAGAATTTTTGAAAAATTATAACATGAGTGTTCTATATCACCTGGAAAAGGCTAATGTAGTGGCAAATGCCCTAAGTAGATTTTTTATCGGTAGTGTTGCTTATGTTGAGAGTGATAAGCAGAAGTTAGTGAAGGAAGTTCATTAGCTTGCCTGATTAGGTGTTCATTTAGTTGACTCAGCTGAGGGTAGTGTTTGGGTTCAGAATAGTTTAGAATCTTTTTTGGTTGTCGAAGTAAAAGAAAAACAAGATAGGGATCCTAGTCTAGTGAAGTTGAAGGAGTTAGTCAGAGATCATAAAGTAGAGGTTTTATCCCAAGGGAGAGATGGTGTGTTTGTTGCCAAGGTAGACTATGTGTGTCGTGTGTTGATGAATTGAGATAATGAATTCTTGCAGAAGCGCATAGTGTACATTACACTATTCACCCAGGGGCCACAAAGATGTACCGCAATTTGCAGGAAATCTATTGGTGGAATGGTATGAAGAAGGCTATTGCAGAGTTTGTAGCAAAGTGCTTTAATTGTCAGCAGGTTAAGGTTGAGCACCAAAAGCTTAGTGGTTCTATGCAGGAGTTCAGTATTCCAACTTGGAAGTAGATGAAAGTGAACATGTACTTTGTGACAGGTTTTCCTCGTACTCGTCGATAACATGATTCAATTTAGGTCATTATGGACAGGATGACCAAATCAGCCTATTTCTTACCAGTCCATACTTCTTATTCTGCTGAGGAATATGCCAAGCTCTATCTCAGAGAGTTGGTTAGGCTGCACAGAGTCTTATTTTCCATCATTTTAGATAGATATACCCAGTTTACCTCTCACTTTTGGAAAGTGTTCTAAACGGGTCTTGGTACCCAAGTTCATCTCAACACATCCTTTCCCCTCAGATAAATGGTCAAGTAGAGAGGACCATTCAGACCCAGAGGACATGTTGAGAGCATGTGTTATTGATTTTAAGGGTAGTTAGTATAATCACTTGCCATTGATTAAGTTTGCTTACAACAATAGCTATCATTCCAGTATTCAAATGGCTCTATTTCAGTATCTATACAGGAGAAGATATAGATCTCCAATTGGTTGGTTTGAGTTAGGTGAGACTGCTTTGATAGGGCGTAAATTACTACATGATGCATTAGAGAAAGTTTAGTTGATCAAAGAGAGGCTTACGATAGCCCAAAGCCGACGAAAATCTTATACAGATGTGAGGAGAAAAGATCTTAAATTTGAGATTGGTGATTTGGTATATCTAAAGATCTCTCCCATGAAGGGAATTAAGAGGTTTGGTAAGAGGAGGAAGCTCAGTCCCCTATATGTTGGCACTTTCAAAATATTGAGTTGCTTTGGAAAGGTAGCTTATGAGCTTGAGTTTCCTACAAATTTGTCCTCGTTGCATCCAGTATTCCATATCTCCTTGTTAAAAAAGTGTATTGGAGACCCAACTTTAGTTGCTCCTTTAAAAGTGTAGATGTTCAAAACGGCCTTTTTAAAAAGGAAATTCCAATCGAGATCCTTGATCGCCAGATTCGTAGACTAAGGAAAAAAGAAGTTCCCTTGGTCAAAGTTCTTTGGTGGAATCAGTCCGTTGAGGGAGGCACTTGGGAAACAAAATATTACATGCAAACCAAGTACCCTCATCTCTTCTCTGCAAACTCAAACTCAGTTTAAGGTAACAACTTTTCTTTTCCAGTCTCAGTTCCACCTATATTGTCTTGATGTCATTCCATCCATTCACGAGATAGTTCATGTATGTGAGTCCTCATGTTCCAAGGACCAATTATGATTATCTCAGTATTTTAGTTTTAGTAGCCAGTCAAAGTTAGTTGGGGACTTGTCCCATCAACTCCTCAGTTACTCAGTTAGAGGCTTTCAGACACTTTTAGTCAGTTTTCAATTTTCAATTGTCATTATTAACCATTTTATCAGTATTATCAACACTGTTTTACGAAAATTATTAGAACTATGATTTAAAACCTTATGGCATTCTAGTAAATTCTGTATATATTCCATATTACATTTTTTAGTGCTCACACCAGGTACTAGCATGGGTTAGCTTGTGGTCCTTCGGAGCTATAAGCACCGCGTGATGCCTAAGGTATACTCTCGGGGTGTTACAGGTTTTTCAAAATAACCAGTTACTCGTACTGATAGTGATATGCTTATTATCCTTGCTATTATCATTATTATGGAAAGCTTATAATAGACAGATCAATGATTCGGTATCGAGAATTGAGATATGTTCTTGTCCTCTTTTATCTTACGATTGTATTAGTATTCTTGATTAATTCATGTCTATCCATGCGGGTTAAAAACCCTGATTATGAGAGTAATTAAATCCTGATCAGATTATAATGAGGTCTTAAAATGAGGACATGATGATTTAGGTTATGCTTTGAGTTGACCTCATAACTATATGTGTATATATATAGCTATACGTAGCTATGGTACTATCGTATATCCTTCCTTTATTTGTTCATATAGTATATTTGTTCCTTGGCTTTGTATATTGTTATCTACCTTTTTTTCTTCATTTATTCGCGTATTATCCTTGGATATACGATATAGTATTGAGATTTATGAATTTGGACATGAATAGGATAGTTCATCCTTGATACTTCCTTAGCCTTATCATGTTAGTCTCTTGGAAATGAATAGCATAGGCTATCCTTATTCTCATTAACCTGTTACATGATTTGTGGACTCTTGGGTGAAATTTTTATTCTATTTTTATGTTATATATACCTGCTTTATCTTTGGAGCTAAGTTGGCAATTGCCTACTGAGTACCATTTATTTGGTACTTATACTACACTTCTGCAGCCTGTAGATCACAGTACGGGGTATCACCATTTGATGTGTATGTCGTGTGGAGCAGCTATGGTTCGAAGACAGAGAGTGAGCTCTCGGCCTTCAGAGTGTTACTTACCTCCCTCTTATATATTAGACCAGTCTCTATATTGTATTCTGAGATAAGTTCTATTAGTGTAATTCCATTGATATTTCACTCTTGTACTCTTATTATATTAGAAGCTCTTGTACTGATACCACCAAGTTTTGGATTCACTTATGTAATTAATCTTTATTTTATTTTTTTTACATTTTTTTCTTTATATTATTGAGTAGTCTGTTACTAGCCGTTCTGGACAACGGGTTGGGCTTGCCTATAGGTGGGTTATAATAGGGGCTATCATGACTTGAGAAATTAGGTCATGGCAAATTGTTATCATATTCTAGGTTTCACCAATGTATTAGTATAATATCTAAGTGTTAGTAGAGTCCTGCGGAG
Source organism: Capsicum pubescens (assembly GCA_030864215.1). Lineage (NCBI taxonomy): Eukaryota > Viridiplantae > Streptophyta > Magnoliopsida > Solanales > Solanaceae > Capsicum > Capsicum pubescens. The sequence continues at coordinate 230,271,808 of CM061547.1, read as the reverse complement.
TGGTACAGTGACGTTCATAACCTATCTTTGGGAGGCTATGGGGACATTTTAGAATTTTCACATCTTGACCCCTTATCGTATGTCTGCATTGCTATGAACCTTGAACACATCCCCTGACTCTATGTTGTCCCTAATAAATGAAGAAAGATGGGCAATGATGTGGATAGATGCAAACGAGACTACAATATGCGTTTCTAGAGTTTCAGTACAACATCGAACTAGAGAGGCAGAGATGGATGTCGTGAAACATATTAAATTTTGACCCTTAGAAAATTTCTTGAGTTTGAGCGTACTAATTATCATATGACTCATGCTTATTTGTCGTATGATATGGGTATGGTTTAGGGTACTGGTCGTATGTTACTCAATATGGTTTTGGTTGTTTACTGTCTAAGATACAACTAGACTCCATACATATCGTTGGAAATAGTATGATATATGAGAGTCACTTGTATATTGTTCAGTGTGTCAAGCCCTTTGTAGGCTACCTAGGGTACGGTTCTAGGGTACTAATCGTATATTGTGGATACCAGCTAGTCTATGAAGTCGTATATTGGATAAAATTGGATTCCAACATTCTGTATAGAGTACGAGTGGTGGGTACCACATGTATGTTGTGTGTACGAGTTAGGGAGGAGTCATACCCTCCTACGCATATTTTTCAGCTTTTAAGTTGAGGGTATTTCAGACATTTCCCACCCCAAAACCCTTAAGACCCCATTCTTAAAACACATTGTAGCCTCTTATAACACATTTGGAAAGATTAAAACACTTCTAAAACTCTCTCTAAACTTTTTTAAGAATATTGGGTTAGGGTTTTCTTCAAGTGTTCATCTAGAGGCTCAAAAGTCAAGTTCTTTCTATGAATCTTCATGAATAAGGCATGTGACTCTTCCCTCATTGTTAGTTCATGAAAATCATGTGCTTAAAGCTTTGATTATGAATCATTAATGGTAGTTTTGAAAACCAATATTGAGGGTTTTGTTGCATAGTGTTGAGTATTGTTTACTCTTGGTTTAAATTATGTTTAGATATGTTTTAATGATTGTTTTACATATGTGGGTTATTGTTAATTGTGGTTTAACAATTGGGTCATGGTTCACCCTAAACTTGATGGTTTTTACTTTGGTTATGGTCTTGGTAATGGTATGCCCTCAATGTGTTTGTGAAAATGTCTAAGAGAATGAACTAGTCACATGTTAAATAGTGTTTTGAGCTAAGGAATTATCCTAAAGAATATGAATGGTTGGTAAATAGTTTTGTGAAGGCATTGTTATCCAGGTAATGATTTAAATAGTAACCTTGGTGGATTAATTGGCTAAAAGGGTTTGAGTCCCTAAACATTAAATTGATATATGTCTTTACAAGATAATGGGTTCGAGTCACTACACTTTGAATTGAATTAGTGTCTTTGTTTGACAATGGGTTTAAGTCCCAAAGTCAAATGAATGATTGGTTGATTGATAATGGTAATAGCATGTTGTACGCTTGCAAATGGTGTTGGTATGATGATACCAATGAAGTGCCTTTGGTAAGTAATTGTCTTCATGGTTGTAAATGTGAAATGATGGTTTCAAATTAGGCTTTAAAGTGGTATGTGTAGCCGGACCATGAGTGTAGAGTTCAAAGGACTAACACTGGAAACTGCGCTAGCTGGTGCGGGTGTTTTTGTAATCGGGTGGTTCGAGTCCCTCGAATGAATATATGAATGGAAGGTTCGAGTCGACCATAATATATGTATTGGTGCTTAAGTCATCTTGATTATGTCGGGAGATTTAAGTCCCCCATATAGGCATATACAATTATGGATATTCTCTGGTTCGTGTAGCTAAATGCACTAGGGCCCTTCCAACTAGGGGAGAGCTGGGTCCATATAGCCAATGACTGCCTTATTATATGACGGTTATGCTACACAACCTAGGTTAAGGTTTTTAAAGTTTATGCTAATCTTTTTTCCTATCCCGTCATGGTATATATATGTGTATATATTTCATTAGTTATGTGTATTGGTTGATTGGTTTTAAAATATTGGCACTATATTATCTTTATTCTTGAGTTATATGCTAGCGCTCCAACTAATAACCGTCTTCGAATGATGTATCCCCACGTGATACAGGGATTGGTCATACTATCACACCTCCTACTTAGTGACTTGGATTTGAGGATAGCTTGGGTTGAGTTAAAGTGGTGAGCTTCCATAATTTGAAAGACTTCATTTCTTACTTTGAGTTTTCTTATGTCTTTATTAGTTTAAACCTGGATATTAGTTTTGGCTATGGTCGGGGGCATGTCTCGACTGGATATTTTTATATTATTTTAGAGGCTTTGTATGGACAAAGAGTGGACTTAGATATGTTATGGAATGGATATGGATTTGGTTATGTTATGTTTATTAGTTTAGTATTGGATGGTTTGACTTGTGTGGGTTGATCATGGTTATGGACCTAACCTAAAGTTTTTGAGCTGTAAATAACTCTATGTTGTTATATAGTTGGAACTCACCCGACTCAAGGTATATATTGGTGGGTTGTGTTGGGTATTGGGGGTGGTCTACGGTTCTTGTTAGACTTGACATGCCTATTACAATAAGGCCCTGGTTTGTATCGTGTCAAGTTTGTAGCAAAGCCTAGGTTCACGGCCAGTTGGGTATCTATAATCTCTTTTATGGGTGAGTAGTGCACCCTACTTATAAGAGAAAGGCTATGAGACATTTAGGAATGTTTCATTTTCTTGTTGTCTTACTTCGAGCTATAGAGCCTAAGGTCTTAAATCCTTTTGATTTCTATTTTCTCATCTTTCATATCATGCTTCTAAGAAGATTTGATGTTCATGCAATCTTTTTTGTCCCAACTGAGGACAATATGGACGGAGCTCTTCCAACTTCTGGAGTCCAGAACCAGTCAAGGGCTGCTACATCTGACTATCCTCGTGGGGTTCCACTTGTCCCCACTGATTCTACTCTTAAGGGTGGTACTCATACTCAGTTACCTCAAGGAGAGGCCACTAATGCTGAGTTCTATCACTCTATTACCTTGTTAACTCAGTTGATAGATTTTTAGTCTGAGTGTGGTGTTCCTGTTACTCCATCTTCTGAGGCCACAAGGGTTGGCCAGTTCATAAGGTTACATCCTCCTATGTTGACTGGTATAAAAGTTTAGGAGGATCCTTAAGGTTTTATTGATGAAATGGAGAAGATATTTCAAGTTATGCCTGCTTCAGAGGTTGAAGGTTTTGAGTTTACTACCTACCAATTGACAGATATAGAGTACTAGTGGTATAATGAGTGGGAAAAGTCGAGGAGAGAGGATTCTAGTTCTTTCTTATGAAAGGATTTCTCTAGTATATTTTTGAATTGTTTCTTTCATCAGGAGTTGAGGGAGGCAAAAACGAAAGATTTTGTGAATTTGAGAAAAGTTAGAATGTATGTTAAGGAGTATGCCTTAAAATTTCACCAGTTATAATAGTATAACTTAGAGTTGATTTCTAGCATGAGGGCTAGGATGAGAAAGTTTACTTCGATATTATCTCCCGAGTTGATCCTTGAAAGTAAGGCTTCCTTGTTGAACAAGGACATGGATATCTCTAGGCTGGTTGTGTATATACAGTAGGTAGAGAAAGCAGTCTGAGTTTAGTGAGAGACAGGGAAAAAAATTTAGGCCTTCTGAGAAAGGTGGTAGAGATGGTGGTAAGTGGCTAAAGAAGAAGTGGGGGAGTTCTGGTTCTTTCTCTATGGATAGTTCTCCTTACCCAAAGTCATTGGGTGATCATCGATCTCAGTATGATGGTGGGTTTCTGGCACAGGGTTCTCAATCTCAGGCTAGTGGGGCTGAGTCGGCTCCTTCCCACCCTCCTTGTAGATTTTTAGGTGGTTGCTCCATGGGTTCTGTGAGAAAGGAAAGAATAGATATTGTTATTGTGGTTAGATTGGTCACATGCAGTGTGACTGTCGTGCTAGAATGGCTTCTAAGGCTAACAAGTTCTTTTTGCCTGTTCATCTGTTTTCGCACCAAAGAATGTTATTTCTGTATCTGCTTCTTCTTCTAGTATCGAAACTGGCCAAAATTGCTTATATGCTCTTGCTTCTCATTTGGATTCTAAGGCATCTCCCAATGTCGTTACTGGTATATTGAAACTCTTCTCTCGTGATGTGTACTATTTACTTGATCCAGGGTCCACTTTTTCTTATGTGACCCTATTTTGGCTGTGCATTTTGGTTTTGGCCCTGAGTTTATTTCTAATCCTTTTTCTGTATCTACCTCATTTTGTGACTCTATGATTGCTAAAAGGGTCTATAGGGGGTGTGGTATCTGTTAGTTGTAGAGAAACTCTTGTGGATTTGATAAAGTTAGATATGGTTGACTTTGATATCATATTAGGGATGGATTAGTTGTATTCGTGCTATGCTTCTTTATATTGTCTAACCTGTGAGGTCATATTTAAATTCTCTAATAAGCTGATCATTTTATGGGAAGGGGGTTCTTTAGTGCTGAAGGGAAGGTTCATCTCATATCTTAGAGTTCAAAAGTTGATTTCCAAAGGGTGTTTGTATTATTTGATCTGGGTTTAAGATTTTAACTCGAAAGGTCCTTCTCTAGAATCCATTCCTGTGGTTAATGAATTTTTGAGGGTTTTCCCTGATGATCTTCCTAGTGTTCCTCCCAATAGGGAAATTGATTTTGGGATTGATCTTATTTCAAACACTCATCCTATCTCTATCCCTCCTTATAAAATGGCTCCAACTGAGTTGAAGGAGCTTAAGGAGCAATTGAAGGATCTCTTAGATAAAGGATTTATTCGTCCCAGTGTGTCTCATTGGGGCGCTTCTGTGTTGTTCGTGTGTAAGAAGGATGGTTCCCTTCGGATTGTATTGATTACCATCAAATAAGTAAAGTGACTGTAAAGAATAAGTATTCTTTTTGTAGGATCGATGATTTGTTTGATAAGCTTCAAGGTGTGAAGTGTTTCTCTAAGATTGATCTTAGTTCGGGTTATCATCAACTTAAGATTAAGGAAATGGATATCCCTAAGACTGCCATCAATACTCGGTATGGTCATTATAAGTTCCTAGTTATGTATTTTGGGTTGACCAATGCTCCAACAGTGTTTATGGATTTAATGAATAGGGTCTTCCGTCCATTTCTGGATTGGTTTGTCTTTGTCTTCATAGATGATATTTTGATGTACTCTAAGAGCGAGACGGATAATGTTGATCACCTCTATGCTGTGTTGCAGACCCTTAAGGATCAACATTTATATGCCAAGTTCTAAAAGTGTGAGTTTTGATTGAAGGCTGTGACTTTTCTTGGTTATGTTATCTCTAGTGAAGGGATCATGGTGAATCCATAGAAGGTTGCAGTGGTTAAAAAGTGGTCTAAACCCATGACTTCAACCGATATTCGGAGCTTCTTAGGTTTAGCTGGTTACTATAGGAGATTCGTGGGAAGTTTTTTTACAATAGATTCTCCTTGACTAAGTTGACCCAGAAAAAGGTAAAGTTCTTATGGTCGGATACGTGTGAGGGTAGTTTTGAGAAGTTGAAGGATAAGTTGACTTTAGCTTCTATTTTGACCTTGCCCGAGGGTAATGATGGCTTCGTAGTGTATTGTGATGCTTCTTGTGTTAGGATTGGTTGTGTGTTGATGCAACATGATAGGGTCGTGGCCTATGCTTCTAGGCAGTTGAAAGTTCATGAGAAGAACTACCCTACTCATGATTTAGAGTTATTTCCGGTGGTATTTGTATTGAAGATTTGGCATCACTATCTCTATTGGGTTTATGTTGACATCTTTTATGATCGTAAGAGCCTACAATATGTGTTTACTCATAAAGAGTTAAATCTTAGGCAAATGAGGTGGCTTGAGTTGCTGAAGGACTACGATATGAGTCTCCATTACTATTTAGTTAAAGCTAATGTAGTTGTTGATACTCTTAGCAGGTTATCCATGGGGAGTCTAGCTCATATAGATGAGGATAAGAAGGACATTCACTGTTTGGATAACCTTGGAGTTCATCTTATAAACTCTGAGGATAGTAGTGTATTTGTGCATCAGGTATCGCAGTCATATTTTGTTGTTGCAATAAAGGAAAAATAGATGTTGGATTTTGACTTGATGAAGATTAAGAGGAATATGGGTCAGCAAAAGGTTGTTGACTTTGCGATTGGTGGTGATGGCATCTTAAGGTACCAAGGCAGGTTATGTGTTCCCGACATCGATGGATTGAGGGAAAGGATTTTGGCAGAAGATCATGGATCTAGTTATGATATTCGTCCTAGTTCTACAAAGATGTATCATGATCTTAAGGAGTTCTATTAGTGGAATAATATGAAACAAGATGTGTCTAACTATGTGGCTAAGTATATAGTGTATTGACAAGTGAAAGTTAAGTACATGAGACCTGTAGGTTTGTACCAAGAGATTGAGTTGACCAAATGGAAGTGGGAGGTAATTAATATGGATTTTGTTACCGGTCTTCCTTGGTCTCAAAATTAATGTGATTCAGTTTGGGTCATCGTGGATAGGATGAACAAGTCCACTCACTTTTTACCTGTGAGGACTAGTTATTAGGTTAAGGATTATGCCAAGTTATATCTTGAAGAGGTTGTGAAGTTGCATAGTGCTTTGGTTTCTATAATTTAGGATTGTGGTACTCCGTTCTCATCTCATTTTTGGTGAGCATTTCAAAAAGGTTTGGGAACTAAGGTGTGCCTTCGTATCATTTTCCACCCGCAGTCAAATAGACAAGCGGAGAGGACCATTCAGACATTGGAAGATATGCTTCATGCTTTCATGATTGACTATGGTGGTAGTTGAGTTGACCATTTGCCTCTTATAGAATTTGCTTATAATAATAGTTATCACTCTAGTATTGGTATGGCTCATTTTGAGGCATTGTATGGTAGGAGATGTTGTTCTCTTATTAGGTGGTATGAGGTTGGTGAGGGTAAGTTATTTGGCCCTGATTTGGTTAATCAAGCCTTGGAATAGGTGAAGGTAATTCGTAATAGGTTGAAAGCCACTCAAAGTCGCCAAAAATCCTATGCGGATGTGAGGAGTAGGGAGTTGGAGTTTAAGTTTGGCGATTGAGTGTTCTTTAAGGTGTCTCCCATGAAAAGAGTGATGCGGCTTGGTAAGAAGGGGAAGCTCAGTCCCCAGTATGTTGGTCCGTATTTGTTTTGAAGAGGGTCGGTAATGTTGCTTATGAGTTAGAGTTGCCTTCTAGTTTGAGCTTTATTTATTCCGTTTTCCATGTCTCTATGTTGAGAAAGTGTGTAGGTGATCCTTCGTTGGTTATCCCTTTGGAAGTGTTGGGTATTTTAGATTCCTTATCTTATAAGGTAGTCCCAGTTGAGATCTTGGATCAGCAAGTTCGTCGATTGCGGATGAAGGATGTGGCTTCAGTAAAGGTTCTTTCGAGAAGCCATAAGGTTAAAGAAGCTACTTAGAAGGTGGAAGAGGATATGAAGTCCAAGTATGCACATTTGTTCCCTATTCTGGAAATTCGTGTTTGAGGTATGTGTTGTTCTTAATATCTTTGTTTTATGTTTTTGTTAAAGGAATGGTGATTCCTTGCCATCCTTGTTTCCTAATTTTGTTAAAGAAAAGTTTGATGGGTAATATTGTGCTAAATCGTGCTTGTACTTGCCTTTACTCATCATTCGAGGATGAATTATCCTAGTGAGGGAGAATTGAAACACCTTGTCTTTTGACCCATAGAAAATTTTCTGAGTTTGAGCTTACTAATCATCATATGACTCATGCTTACTTTTAATATGACGTGAGTACAGTTAGGGTCTTGGTCATATGTTACTCAATGTGGTTTTGGTTATTTACAATCCAAAGTACGACTAGACTCCATATGAGTCATATGGATATGGTACGAGATAAGAGATCCACTCGTATGTTGCTCAGTATGTCAAGCCCTTGGTAGGCTGCCTAGGGTACGGTTCTAGGGTACTAATCATTTGTGGTGGATACTAGTTGGTCTATGAAGTCGTATGTTGGACAGAATTGGAGTTCAATATTCTGTCTAGGGTACGAGTAATGGGTACCCACTCATATGTTATGTGAATGAGTTAGGGGTGAAATCGTACCCTCCTGTGCATATTTTTCAGCTTTTAAGCTGAGGGTATTCTGGACATTTCCTACCCCAAAACCCTAAAGACCCCATGTCTTAAAACACATTGTAGCCTTTCATAACAAACTTTGAATGATCAAAACACTCCTAAAACTCTCTCTAAACTCTCTCAAGAAGAATGGGCTAGGTTTTTCTTCAAGTGTTCATCTAGAGGCTCAAGAATCAAGTTCTTTTCGTTAACCTTCGTGAATAAGGAACGTGACTCTTCCCTCATTGTTAGTTCATGAAAATCATGTGCTTAAAGCTTTGATTATGAATCATTAATGGTAGTTTTGAAAACCAATGTTGAGGGTTTTGTTGCATAGTGTTGAGTATTGTTTACTCTTGGTTTAAATTATGTTTATACATATTTTAATGATGGTTTTGAACATGTGGGTGCTTGTTAATTATGGTTTAACAACTGGGTCATGGTTTACCCTAACCTTGATGATTTTTACTTTGGTTTGGGTCTTGGTAATAGTATGCCCTCAATGTGTTTGTGAAAATGTCTAAGAGAATGAACTAGTCACATGTTACATGGTGTTTCAAACTAAGGCATTGGCCTAATGAATATGAATGGTTGGTAAATGGTTTTGTGAAGGCCTTGTTGGCTAGGTAATAATTTTAATGGTAACCTTGGTGGATTAATTGGCTAAAAGGGTTTGAGTCACTAAACATTAAATTAAGTTATATCTTTACTAGATAATGGGTTTGAGTCCCTAAACTTTGAATTGAATTAGTGTCTTTGTTAGAAAGTGGGTTCGAGTCCCAAAGTCATATGACTGATTGGTTGATTGATAATGGTAATGGCATATTATACGATTGCAAATGGTGTTGGTATGATGATACCAATGAAGTGCCTTTGGTAAGTAATTAGTTTAATATTTATGTATGTTAAATGATGGTTTTAAATCAGGCTTTAAAGTGGTATGTGTAGTCGGACCGTGAAAGTAAAGTCCGAAAGACTAACACTGGAAACTGTGCTAGCCGGTGAGCGTGTCTTTGTGAACGGGTGGTACGAGTCCCCCGACTGAATATATAATTGGGAGGTTCGAGTCCCCCATAATACATGTATTGGTGCTTAAGTTATCTTGATTATGTTAGGAGGTTCGAGTCCTTCATATAGAAATATATGGTTATGGATATTCTCTAGTTCGTGCGCTACACACTCTGGGGCCCTTCCAACTAGGGGATAGTTGTCCTATATAACCCGTGGGTGACTTGTTATATGACGGTTATGCCACACAACCCATGTTAATATTTTTAAAGTTCATGCTAATCTTTTTCTCTATCCCCACATGGTGTATATATGTGTGTGTGTATTGCATTGGTTACGTGCTTTGGTTGATTGGTTTAAAATATTGGCACTATATTATCCTTATCCTTGAGTTACATGCTAGATCTCCAACTGCTAACCATTTTTGGATGTTGTATTCACACGCAATGCAAGGACTGGTCATATTATCACCTCCTGCTCAGTGACTTTGAATTAGGAACAACTTGTGTTGACTTGAAGTGGTGAGCTTTCATAATTCGAAAGGCTTCATTTCTTGCTTTGAGTTTTTTTATATATTTATTGGTTTAAACCTGGATATTAGTTTTGGCTATGGTCAGGGCATGTCCCGATTGAATATTCTTGGATTATTTTAGAGGCTTTGTATGGACAATTTGTGGACTTGGGTATGTTATGGAATGGATATGAATTTGGTTATGTTATGGTTGTTAGTTTGGTATTGGATGTTTTGACTTGCTTGGGTTGGTTATGGTCATGGACCTAACCCAATGTCTTTGAGTTTTAAATTACTTTATCTTGTTATATAGTCAGAACTCACCCGACTCAGGGTATATATTGCTGGGTTGTGTTGGGTATCAGGGGTGGTCTTTGATCCTTGTTGGACTTGAGATACCTATTGTGAAAAAGCCCTGGTTTGGGTCATGTCATGTTAAGGATCTTTAGCATTAGCCAAAAGATTTAGGGCTAATTTAGGCTCCAGTTGAGCTCGTGCCTACTTCAGCCATTGAGGTTCAGCATTGGGAATTTGAGCTATGTTGTAGATCCCTCACAGCCATGGATAGAATTCGATTCATCAAGTAGTTCTTAGACCAAGTTGGATCTATTGGTGTTCATCAGGGTTCTTTATCAGTTTTTGAATACGATATTAGATTTCTCACGTGTCCAGATTTTTTTCTATGTTATATTCTTTGGAGCTAGGCATAGTGCATGGAATCATTATAAGTTTAGCATTTCCACTCCGTTTAGCGTCAAAGCAATTGATTGCAGCTGAGTCTTCATTTCCTTAGGTTGTTAATTATGAGAGAACCATAGAGAGTACATGTATTTAGGCTTATGGAAGTAGAGGCAAGAGTCCATTCCATTAGTATAGTGTTATTGGTATTGTATTCGAGAGTAAGGATCCTTCTGGTAGAGTTCAACTTTATTTGTAGCCCATCAATTCTATGCAGTTAGTATTTAAGACTATGAGATAGTTGTTCAGACAGAGTTAGGATGTATTCCCCACCAGCCTAGAGTCCCTGAGATAGGCTATGATTGTGGAAGGAAGGAAATAATTCTAGAGATTTTTCTCAGGGTCAGTTGTCTACCCATTTAAGCTCAGTTTGTGTCCCCGCCATGCTGATACTTTAAGAATTGCTACGCCTACAAAAACATTGAATACTGATCTAGAAAGTGTCCCCAACATGGAATTTCTAGTCATTCAGCTCATTTATATCAGCCTCATGAGTTTTTCACATCTTCAGTTAGAAATAGTGTACGTAGTGCCTTGATTGTTAATTCAGTTAGTCGGTCTGAGTTGTACCCATTCATATCTATTTTTCCTATGTTCGTCAGGTATGTGATTACGGATGTCACCACAATTGGTGTACTTTTATTTCCCGCATTTATCTTTTTATTATGTCTATTGGGGGTTCTTATACCCATTGATGATTATATGACTTGATGAGTTCATGTTGATTATTATGTGCCTTGTTATTGAGTTCATGATTATATGACTACTCTCGTGGTATATTTCTTTTAGTAGTGGATGGAGTAAATCTATGCTGATGTTTCTCATTATGAGTGTAGCATGTGGGTTCGATTTTTATTTATCTTGGCACATTGGCCTTGTTGTATCCCTTGAGTGGTACATGATATTGATGTTTATTTTAGTACCGCTTATTTATTATGTTGATGTGGATATAGACTGATTTGATGATTTATTCCTATAGCGCGACGAGGTTGATTTTTCCCTCTTGGTTAGCTGTATCAGACTGATTTAGAAATATATTGTGGTATCAAAGGAAAGTTGACCTTCCATGGTTCTGTATGGTTTTTAAATGGTAATTTAGTTATATTTCTTGTTATTGAATTCAAGATTCTTAGACTTTCTTCATGGGTTGCGAAGGCATTTGTTTTGGCTATCTCTTTTGATATAACCCATTTGTGAGATTAATAATTTTGAGGTCTATTCTTTTGTTGTGACTATTTCATCTCCCAGTGGTGGTTTTGACATTGATATTGAGGTATCATGGATTCGTCTCTTAGATTTATTGGGTTCGTTCCCTTGTGATGGTTTGCCGTTATTACTAGTATGGGGATTAGAGCTCCTTTTTTGTTGTGATATGGTTTTTTCTTAAGTGGAGTTCCAAAGTTAGAAGAAGGTGGACTTTCTTTTGATCGTTTCTTAAGTTGGCAAATTAGAAATTCCTTATCTTGAGTTGTTGATTTTCTAGTGGTGGTCTTGACTTTGACCATGGTTTCGGGATTGGTATATTTTTTCATTGATGATGTGATTCTTGGGTGGATTCAGGAAATCCACATTCCAAAGTTTGTTTAGCCCAATAAGGCTTGGTAGAGTGTTTCTTCTTAATATATGTGCCTATGACTACTCTTTGCTGAGATAGAGTATTGGACTAGTTAGTTCTGGCTTAAGTTGCATTTCTTCGAGTTGCTAGAATTTTGCCTTGTTGGTATGGTTTGCAGTCTTGGGGAGTTCTTTTTTAGTATGTTTTGATATCTCATTCCCTCTAGTATATATGGGGTGGGTTATTTGCATTTTCAGCTGACGATTTGCCCTTTTGCGTGATTTTTGAATTGTGGCTTGGTATGATTTATCTTTGATATGTCAGATTTGGATAGTAAATCGATTTGAATGGTTGGTAATGATATAGGCTTATTGGTTCAGTTTTAACTTGAAGCTTTGGAATGAAGATTTAGAAGTTTTGATAAACCTGGAGTATGAATGCCTACCTATCCTCAGGTTTGGTTTGGGTAGTTGAAACCGAGCGCGATTCAACCTCCGTATTGAGATTTTAGCTTGGTGTTGTAGATCTTGCGTGCAACTTTCATTTTGGACTTTTCTTAGTTCACATTAAAGTTATAAGCTAGTTTGAGCCTAATATATGGTTGCATATTAGGTCTTCTCGACTTCATATGGATTATAATTGATAAGTATTCAGATGATAGCCCACGGACCCGGTATTGGTTCTTTTAGCTTTGACCTTGAGTCTCCAATTTTTTTGAGTGTTTTGGGTGATATACTCAGTGGGAGTAATTCACTTGAGATGGATTTAGTATGGCTTTATTCTCAATTGATGGGAATCCTGGACCAAAATATTCAGTGATGAGTAGTTATACCTTGGACTTTAGAATTTCAGTTTGATTTTTATCCGGACTGGTTGCAGCATTGACATAGATTGCATTCCTTGATTATCTCCATTTGTATGCCTAGGTAGCACGTTATGAGTTTATTCTCATATTTCTTATATGGACATTCAACATATCAGTTTCAGTTCTTCGAGTTCTCGGTGATGAGATTGTGTGGGTGAGACTCAGGTGATTTTCCTCCTATTTGGAGTGGATAGAAGGATTTGATTGGTAGGAAAAAAATTATATTTGAATTTGGGAGTCGGTGATATGACTCGTGACTTGGGTCAGTTTGGATTGCATAAGCCTTTGTTGATTTATGTGGGTATGAAGATGGTATCAGCATGTTGTGGTTTAGATTTACATGCATCAATCTTTTCAATTCAGTTGGATGCCAGTTAACTGTTGAAGTTGAGTTTGGGTTATTTAAGAAGTAAAGTGAGGGTACCGGTTGAAAATGGGATACCTATGACAGAAATCTTTGCAATTGTTCTCTCCTCATGGAGGTTACCTAGGAATCATATTTGGAGTATACGGGCCCAGTACCTCGTCCTTTCAAACTTTTGTGATTCTTTCTATCCGTTGACTTTTGGGGACGAAAGTCCTTTTAGTAGTGGATGTTATAATGACCCTTTCGGTCATTTTTCATGTTTCTTCTTATCCTCGTTATTAGGGATTCTCCATAGCTTCCCTAAGTCATTTATGACTTTTTGGGACTGACGGTTCAGTTACCGGGCAGTTCATGTGATTTTTAGAGCCAATTTCCTGTTTTGATTTCTTTATTGGTTCCAAATAGCCATCGGCCGAAAACTTCAGTTAAACAATCTCGAATGCAAATTTCAACTGTGCAGCAGATTCTAAATATCGATTTTAGTAGAGGTAGACCTTTGGTTTGGGTTCCAATGCACCCGAGCTCATTTCAACCTATTGGGTGGAAAGTTGAAAAATCAAAATATGGGTATAGGACTCATATTTGGTCTAAACGACCTCGAATTGAAAATCCAACTTCTCCATAGCATTTGAAACATAGATTTTAGGCTGGGGGATCCTTGGTTCTGGTCCCAAGGATTTTGAACTTATTTTGGGCTATTAAGAAGATTTTATGAAAAATGGAACTATAGGTGTGGGCCCTACTTTTTTCCGTAAATAACTTCGATAAAAGTTTTGATGCTTCCATTGGATTTGAAATGTGATTTACACTCAAATTTCACTATTTTATCATGTTATTTAGGTTCCGAATGAGTTCCGAGGGTCAAAAATAAGTTTTTGACTTTGTCGTCACGGGGATACCGCATCTGTTTGCCCAGGGGGTCTATAAATAGACCCCAAGGTCGTGAATTTGGGTATTTTCCCTTTATCTTTGAGAGACTAAAATCCTAAATGGGTATGATAACTCAAAATTGAGTCTTGTGGGTGTCTAGGGAGCTTGGTGAACATCTTTTATCATGATCAACATTCAGATTACTGTAAGATTTCATCACTTTATTGGTGAATTTCTTAGTTCTTGACCCAAAATCCAAATTTACCTTAGGGCTTGATTTAGCCCCAAATTTGGTTTGTTTGCACCCATCAATTGACGGTTATGATTCCTTGGTGATGTATTAGCATTGGGTTGACCTCGGCAACGCGATTTTCGTACGTGGGATCCACTTGGGGGTTTTGGTCCCAAAGCACAATAGTACAATATGGGTATCGTTAGGCTCATATTGATGTGTAGAGTATGTTTTTGATAGCATGATGGAATTTTGGGAATTGTGAAGTAAAGACGAGCATGTGGTGCATGATGTGAGGTTTTGCGGTTCGGCCTAGGGGTAGGCTTCTACCTACTCTTCTTCGAAGATAATGTTTGTTATGTATGGCATGTGAATATGAATGTTAGGTTTGATTATGAATAAATAACCTAGTGTTGATTATTGATATTTAGAGAATTGGATGAGGGTTTTCGACCCGTAAGGTAGTATGTCTATGACCCTTTTAGAATCCTATTGCCTTTTCCCTAGTTTGAATTTGTTTGTAGTATGAAAATGTTATGATGCTAGGTATCCAAGTATTGGAATCATGGTTAGTATGATTGACCTTAGTTGGGCTATTCTAGTAATCTTGAAACCGTATCTTGGGGTAGAATTGACATAATTGGCCATTATCTAGACGAATTTTCTATTTTAGGATTGGTTATGGCTTACTTGACATCTAAAAGTTGAACTAGATACCTTAGCATATTTTTAGGTGTAGTTTTCCTAAATATGGAGATTGAGGATTAGAAGTGGGATCATCTGGCCCACTTAGGTCAAGACTTGTGTTAGCCCTTATGGGCTTAGTTGCAGATAGTAGGCCTAGTTGAGACTAATTAACCTTATTTATGAGATTTACTTAGGAAATTGATAAATTGTGATATTTTTGTCGAATTATGATTAATGGACTGTAGAGATGTTGATATTGGGTCTTTAGAGATGTTATTTCCTCTTTGTTATGATATTTGGCCCATAAATATGCATTTTCCTCATAGTTATGATATTTGGCCCATAGAGATGCATTTTCCTCTTCGTTATGATATTTGGCCCATAGAGCTGCATTTTCTTCTTAGTTATGATATTTGACCCATAGAGATGCATTTTCCTCTTAGTTATGATATTTGTCCCATAGGGATGCATTTCTCACTTAGTTATGATATTTGGCCCATAGAGATGCATTATCCTCCTAGTTATGATATTTGGCCCATAGAGATGCATTTTTCTCTTAGTTATCATATTTGGCCCATAGAGATGCATTTTTTTTCTTAATTATGATATTTGGCACATAGAGATGCATTTTTCTCTTAGTTATGATATTTGGTCCATAGAGATGATTTTTCTCTTAGTTATTATTATTGGGCTTATAGAGATGATTTTTCCCTTGGTCATAATGACCTATAGATATAAGATTTCTAATAGATGTGATATGCTTATTGATATTATGCCTTTTAGATGTGAGATGCCTCCTATATGTGAGATGATTATAGATATGCTACAGCTTATAAATATGATTGTTGATATGAGTTTTGGATATGGTTGTAAGGCCGTGATTATGATGTCGTGATTATTTCGGATATATTATTGGTCCGAGGGTCCTGTTATGATATTGGTTGAATATCCGAAAAGTATTTATCCTTGTAAAAGGTACGATTGTATAATATGGACACATATATGTTTATGTTGCGTACGATTTCATTGACTAAATATTGGTAATGGCCTGCATAGGTTTGGTACACTCATGATTATTATATCGATACTGATGTGATCCGAGCTTAAATACGACCTTATCACTGTTTTTCTAAATAAGGGTTAAAACCCACATTTCACCTTAACAATGGATTTCTTTACTATAATAATTGCCTAACTAAATGGAATATTTATACATATAAAAAGGTTAAAAATATCATTTTAAAGATTTGACCAAGACAGATTCCAGTCCATGAATTAACACTATTATTTACTTTGGTCGTGAGATATTTCGACCCTTTCTACACCTTTACAATGATTTAGTCTCGAAGATCATTCCGGGAATCAAACTTACAAATTTACACTCTTTAGCCATCGATTAAGTTCGTGAAATTATTATATATCTATATATATGTATTGATGATTATAATGATATATACCCAGTTCGAGTCTAGAGGATACTATTGTGATGATATATACTCGGTTCGAGTTTGGAGGTGTAATACCTCATATTTCCCTAGCCTAGATTAACTCTCAGTGCATGAGTGATCCAATATTAAATTTTCTAAATACTCAGTATTTTTCAGTTTAGAGCCTTTCATTGCGTAGGAAATTAAATTAGCATTCCAACGATATAAAATTTTCCTATATCCAATAACCGGGAAGAAGTTAAGGCTATTTTAAGTTTCAGTCGTTAAAAACCGTCATTTAGGCCAGTAGTGCATTGCGGAGTATGTCTAAATGGAAATTGTCATTTCCAGTGAGCCAACGCGATACCACCGTGTCGCACCACCAGCCAATTTCCCACTTATCACTTTTCCAATGTTTGTCCGCAATAATGGAGCATTACGCCAAGGACCAGTTTCCCATCCAGTGAGGCACCGCGATGGCGCCGCATCGCACCATCATCCCAGTTCCAGTTGTGCACTCGCCAGTGAGCCGACACAATTGTACAGCATCGTGCCGGGGTGAAAAATTGGGATTCCCAACTTCCGTTATTTAATTTTAGGGGTTTTTTGGTCAATTCTCAAAGCCCCTAATTAGCCTAAACACAGTATTTATACCCTAAATAACCTAATACCTCATTATTCACTCACTTTTCTCAAGATTTAAAACATTCTCTCTCAAGAGGCAAAAACCCTAGCTTCAAGAATCAAGGTCAATCCTTAAGAAATCCTCCAAGAACCTTCAATAACTCTTCTTCTTAGGTATGTTAGGTGTTTATCTACGGGTCCCTTTCACCCATAGAGTCCAAGAACCCTTTTTAAACATACAAGATCTCAGATTCATGATTTTCATGTTTGAACTAGATTGAATTCATGTTCATGATATTAGTTGGGTTTCAATCTTTGATTTAAATTGTAAGTTTCATAAAAATTGAATAGCATGTGTGATGAATATGTGATTATATTGATAAACCCTTGAATTTACAAAGTGATTACTGCGTCTATGATGTTAATTAGGTTTAATCCATGATTATTATAAGATTCACGAAATTAGATTAATATTTTATGGGGAATTATATGAATTGCATGCTAAACCCATGAAATTGTAAGTTAGGGCATTGTAGTTGCCATATTTAGATGTTATCCATGATTACGTGCATGAAATTGTGTTCCCCAAGTGTTTGATAGAATGTTCATGTGAATAAAGTGACGAAATCATGACGTGTTAGTATATGTGAGAGCTTATGCCCTACAAGTGTTTGATGAAATGCTTATGTGATTTGACTAGTGACTGCATGACATGTTATTATGTGATCCCATCCAAGCACAAGTTCATGTATATCAAGTGTTTGAAAAAATGTCTAAATGAGTGCATTGTTAGAAAGCAAGTATTGTTATACCTTTATGATCATGTTATGTCTTTCTTTTATGCTATCGAGTCCTGGGGGTATTTAATACCCAACAATTTAGCTGTTTACCTAGAGCCAGTGTCAGTTCTAGAATAGTATCAGTCATGTCACAACTAGTAGTACTCTCAGTTAATTACAGAACTCAGTAGAACTCAGTCAGTTATAGAACTCGGAAAAACTCAGTAAACTCAGTATCAGTCTAGTCTAGTTCAGTATAATCAGTTCAATCTTTCAGTTGGGAGTAAGATTCAACACCAAGATATCCTAGGGATGGGGGCTTACCTATTAGTTAGGACTGGGTCCCTAGAAATAATCCCTAAGTTCCAGAACTACGTAGCTAGCGTAGGTTATGAGTTGTCACCTATTATATAGGACTGATATATTCAGGGATAACCAGCATATTTAGGACTGATCTTAGGGGTCACCCATTAGATAGGACTGACTCCATAACAGATGTTAGTACCCATGGCATGGTATTAGCACCCTTCCAATTAGGGTTACAGATTGGACCCCAACTCAGTTATCTTATCTTATTTGGGGTATGCTGGTTAGATGACACCTCCCAAAGTTTAAGTTTCAATATTCAATTTAGAACTCAGTTCATTTTATAGAATCAGGACTGTCAGACACAGTCAATCAGTATCAGTAAATCAGTTATTAGTAACTTTAGATAGCAGTTACTCAGTTATCAGAACTCAGTGCTCAACTTTAGAAAATCTCAGTTACAGTCTATACGTATATGTACAGTATTGCATACTCAATGATTTCCGTAGTATCAGTTACCCACGTACTCTTATATTCAGTTACTCTATATCATTCAGTCAGTTCTTATTCATGCATATGAACCCTTGCATTAAGACTTACCTCATCTATCATACTAGTACATTCCACGTACTGACCGCATACTCTTTCTTTGTACTATGATGTCTCATATCATTGGTTCGGATGCTCAAGATCCCAACCGTATTTAGACAGATCGAGTCAGCAGTTGCATATTTAGTAGTGAGTCCTCATCTATCGGGGATATGATTTATTTTAGTTTATTAATAGTTCAGTAGTTGGAGTAAGTTGGGGGCTTGTCCCATCAACTCCATATTCAGACGGTTTAGCTAGAGGCTTTCATACTAGACCAGTTCAGATAGTGTTTAGTTTTTAGATGTTTTTACTAGATATTATTATTTATCAGTATTTAGATTTTGAACCTTATGTCAATTCAGCCTAATTTTGCATTTATTTCAATATTACTATCCAGTGCTTACAGTAGATATCAGTCATGGGTTAGTTTGTGGTCCTTCGGGGTCGTAAGCACTGTGTGGCATCCAGGGTGTACTCTTGGGGGTTACAAACTTGGTATCAGATCCTAAAGTTCAACAGATTCCTAGGGAGTCTGAAAGCCGCATCAAATAGAGTCTTGTGTATGAGTGTGTAGCCCACCACACTTGTGGACAGAAGGATATGAGATGTTTTAGGAAAAGTTTCCGTTCTTGCAGTATTCATGTCGTGCGAGTGAGCATGAGCTCAAGTTAGACTCTCAGTCTAATCCATTTCTTTCTTTCATTTACAGAATATTCCTCCCAAAAAAGCTAATGAAAGGAGAACCAGAAATCAGTCAGCACCTCAGCCCATTCAGGCAGATCCCCTGGACGAGCATGTCTCTCATGCAGAATTTAAAGCTGCATTCACTACTCTAGATAATTCCATAACAACTCATAATGAATGGCCAGCTGCTGTTCAGTCCAACCCAGTGGCCAATACTGCTGTAGCCAGAATTCGGGACTTCACCCTAATGAATCCTCCCCTATTCTCAGGATCTAAGTCAGAAGAGGATCCGCAGGAGTTCCTTGATCAGGTTCAGAAAGTCACAGATATTATGGGAGTGACTTCCAGTGAGAGTGCTGAGTTATCTTCCTATCAACTACAAGAGGTAGTTCATATGTGGTTTAAGTAGTGAAAGGTAGACAAGGGCACAGATGCAGGGACCATAGAGTGGGAAGAGTTTGCTATTGCTTTTCTAGATAGATTCTTTCCCTTAGAGCTGAGAGAAGCCAAGGTGTTTGAGTTCATCAACCTCAAGCAAGGCAGTATGAGTGTGAAATAGTATTCCCTTAAGTTTACTCAGTTAGCCAGATATGCTCCCCATATAGTAGCAGACAATAGGTTCAGAATTAGCAAGTTCATGTCTGGGGTATCAGATAGTGTGGTTAAGGAGTGTAGAACTGCGTGTTGATTAAGGAGATGGACTTCTCTAGGATTATGGCCCATGCTCAACAGATTGAGGAGTAAAAGCTTAAGAAAAGAGAGAGAGAGAGAGCAAGAGAGCTAGAACAGGCAGTTTTAATTTCAATCAGCCTAAGTTAGAGAGTGGTAACCGTTCCCAGTTTCATAAAAAATCTTCAGTTCTAGCTCCTTTCTCAGCTAAAGAGCCAGTACCAAAGTTCAGGAATAGCAGTCATGATGGGGTGCCAGGCTCCAAAACCCAGAGTAGTGTGAGCAGTGGTCGTGCTCATCCACTTTGTGGAGAATGTGGTAGACATCACCTAGGTGCATATAGAGCTGGAAGTGATGTATGTTCTAGATTTGGTAAGCCAAGCCACAGGATGCGGGTGTGTAGAGTTATGGATCAGAGGGGAAAATATTTGTGCTAACAAGGTCAGTACAACCGTCCTTCAGCTCAGTCCGGTCGCCCGAATCAGCAGGGTGCTACATCCAGTGTTGTCCATGGGCAACGCCCAAACAGGCTTTATACACTTTAGTCTAGGCAAGATCAGGAAATTTCTCCTGACATGGTTACTGGTACGTTACGGATCTTCCATTTACATGTTTTGTCTTATTAGATCCAAGAGCTTCTCTGCCTTTTGTAATTCCTTATATAGCAGTCAATTTCAAAGTCAGACCAAAAACCTTAACAAAACCTTTCTCAGTCTCCACCTCAGTGGACTATCATAACCCGACAGGTATATAGGAACTGTCCAATTATGATATCTCAAAAGGTCAGGCCTTTAAATTTTAGTACTAATATCAGTATGTGTAGAAAAACAGTGGGAGATATTGATACCCAACCTATCCTTACCTCAGTGCAAAGTATTGCACTTCAACTATCACAATATCTACTCATGTAGTACATGTAAGTTCTATGATCATAACTCCTATTCGTGCACGTTATCAAAAATCATGTACGCTTACAGTTCCTAGTATGAGCACTCTAGTTCACTCAGTGTTACGAATCACGCTTCCTGAACACAGAAACTCCAAACTCAGGTCATGCAGCTCATGAATCATGTACTCATGCCTTACAAGTGTTCTCCATTTCCATGACTTATGCTATACTCCTAATGATCAGCTAAATTTGGATTTTATCATGCATATCCTCAGTTTAGATCTCTTGATAAAGTCCACTATATTGGTGTTCTATTCCTTTGGCCTCCGTTAAGTGTCAAGTTCAGTATAGTGTCCATTCATACTTTAGGTCCTCATGTTTCAACCTTCAATGAACTCTTCTTATGAAATGATATAGTGATGAGCAGTTTTTTTAAAGGGAGAGAGTAAATGTTTTATGTTAAGAAAAGATTGTTTTATGCTAGTTTTACATGAGGCTGTAGTTATGAAGATAGGCTTGAATGTCATGATGATGTGTAAGGGGATAGATGTATTTCAGAGAGTTAAGTAGGCTTGAACATAGTGAGATAATTCAGTCCAGATCAAACCTCAGCAGGTAGAGTTATTACTGCCCATATTACAGAATTTTATCCATGTTGTGATTTTTTATTCAAATGTCTCATTCAGACCATGCCAAGATTTCTTTGCTCCCTAAAGTCAGTAGAACTTTATATAAAGAGTGTCAACAAACACTCCAGTTGAGTATAAGTTTTCAGTATGAGTTAGTCGATAAAGCCAGGAATTTATTTTAGCAATCAGGCAGACAAGTTCGTATGGTTTTCCCATCTTTCTGCCCAGACGCCCTATCCAAAGTCTCCCAAATATGCCCATTCCAAGATGGATAATCCTATTAGTTATGAGTTTAGCCCATTTCATGTGTCGTGACTTAGTTTCAGACCTCAAATACTCAGTCATGATACAGTTCGTAGTTGCCTCGTGCATCGTATTAGCTTTTTCTCAGTATCTCAGCCAAGTCCGCATTCTTCGAGGGACATAATGTCCCAAGGTGGAGATGCACTATGAACCCCTAGCTTTTATGTCCTAAACCTTTCATTTTCTGTTCACGTAATGAATCCAGTTTGGAGTAATGGGTACTCATAAGTTGACCCTCTCATTCTAATCTCAACCAAATGACCATTCCCAAGTCATGGCATGTATTCAAGGGCCCAGATACGTTCATGATAGTCAGTCAATGTATCATGTTTTAGACTCAGTCATGTTCTTATTTTCCCATTCATACATTCAGTAAATGATCTCAGGTTCATTAGTATTCTCAGTTTAAGGTAATAGTCTTCCTTAGCTCTACTTCGTTCCATGTTCAGTTATAATTTTAAACTTGGTATCCCTTACCATTGCATAACTAGTCATGCATTCATGAATTAGTTTAGTCATGTATACCATGCATCATATATGCATGTTCAGTGTGTAAACTCACTATATCAATGTTTCTCATCTTAATC
Source organism: Capsicum pubescens (assembly GCA_030864215.1). Taxonomy (NCBI): domain Eukaryota; kingdom Viridiplantae; phylum Streptophyta; class Magnoliopsida; order Solanales; family Solanaceae; genus Capsicum; species Capsicum pubescens. The sequence continues at coordinate 230,249,383 of CM061547.1, read as the reverse complement.
AGTCTCATTCGAGAATGAATGTTCCCAAAGAGAAGATATTGTAATACCTCATATTTCCCTACCCTAGATTAACTCTTAGTACATGAGTGATCCAATATAAATTTTTCTAAATACTCAGTATTTTTTAGTTTAGAGCCTTCCATTACGTAGAAAATTGAATTAGCTTTCGAACGATATAAAATTTTCCTAAATTTGATAATTGGGTAAGAAGTTATGGCTATTTTAAGTTTGAGTCGTTAAACACCATCATTCAGGCCAGTAGCACATCGTGGAGTATGTCTAAGTGGCAATTGTCATTTTTCAGTGAGCCAACGCGATACCACTGCGTCGTTCCACCAACCATTTTCCCAATTATCACTTTTCCAGTATTGATCCACGATAATGGTGCGTCGCACCAAAGACCAGTTTCCCATCCAGTAAGGCACCACGATGGCACCGCATCATGCCATCAGCCTAGTTCTCAGTTGTCCGGCGCGATTGTACCTCATCTTGCCAGGGTGAAAAATTAGGATTCCCAGCTTCCGTTATTTAATTTCAGGAGTTGTTTGGTTAATTCTCAAAACCCCTAATCAACCTAAACACGGGATTTATACCCTAAATAACCTAATACCTCATTATTCACTCATATTTCTCAATATTTACAACATTCTCTCTCAAGAGGCAAAAACCCTAGCTTCAAGAATCAAGGTCAATCCTTAAGAAATCCTCCAAGAACCTTTAAGATCTCTTCTTCTCAGGTATGTTAGGTGTTCATCTATGGGTCTCTTTCACCCATAGAGTCCAAGAACCCTTTTTAAACATACAAGATCTCAAATTCATGATTTCCATGTTTGAACTAGATTGAATTCATGTTCATGATATTAGTTGGGTTTTAATCCATGATTTAAATTGTAAGTTTCATGAAAATTGAATAGCATGTGTGATGAATATGTGATTATCTTGATAAACCATTGAATTTACAAAGTGATTAATGTGTCTATGATGTTAATTGGTTTTAATCCATGATTATTATAAGATTCATGAAATTAGATTAGTATTTTATGGGGAATATATGAATCGCATTCTAAACCTATGAAATTGTAAGTTTGGGCATTGTAGTTTCCATGTTTATATGTTATCCATGATTATGTGCATGAAATTGTGTTCCCCAAGTGTTTGATAGAATGTTCATGTGAATAAAATGATGAAATCATGACGTGCTAGTATATGTGCAAGCTTATGCCCTACAGGAGTTTGATGAAATGCTTATGTGATTTGACTAGTGAAAGCATGACATGTTATTATGTGATCCCATCCAAGCACAAGTTCATGTATATCAAGTGTTTGACAAAATGTCTAAATGAGTGCATTAATAGCAAGAAAGTATTGTTATGCCTTTATGATCATGTTATGCGTTTCTTTTATGCTATTGAGTCCTGGAGGTATTTAATACCTAACAATCTAGCTGTTTACCTAGAGACAGTGTTAGTTACAGAATAGTATCAGTCATGTCACGACCATTAGTACTCTCAGTCAGTTACAGAACTCAGTAGAACTTAGTCAGTTATAGAACTCAGGAAAACTCAGCAAACTCAGTATCAGTCCAATCCAGTTCAGTTTAATTAGTTCAGTGTCTTTCAGTTAGGAATAAAATTCAGCACCGAACGAGACTAGGGATGGGGACCTACCCATTAGTTAGGACTGGGTCCCTAGAAATAATCCTTAAGTTCCAGAACTACATAGCCAGTGTAGGTTATGAGATATCACCCATTAGATAGGACTGACATACTCAGGGATCACCCGCTAGTTTAGGACTGATCTCAGGGGTCACCCGTTAGATAGGACTGACTCCATAGTAGATGTTAGTACCCGTGGCACGGTATTAACACCATTCCAATTGGGATTATAGATTGTACCCCAACTCAGTTATATTATCTTATTTGGGTCATGTCGGTTAGATAATTACCTTCCATAGTTTCAGTCTTCAGTTTAGAACTCAGTTTATTTTATAAAATCAGGACTGTCAGACAGTCAATCAGTATCAGTAAATCAGTTACTCAGTTATCAGAACTCAGTGCTCAGCCTTAGAAAAGTTCAGTTATAGTCTATACGTATATGTACAGTATTGCATACTCAGTGATTTCTGTAGTATCAGTTATCCACGTACTCTTATATTTAGTTACTCTATATCCTTCAGTCAGTTTTTATTCATGAATATAAACCCTTGTATTCATCCTTACCTCATCTAGAATACCAGTGCATTTCACATACTGATCGCATACTCTTTCTTTGCGCTATGATGTATCATATCATAGGTTCAGATGCTCAAGATCTCGACTGCATTTAGACAGATCCAGTCAATAATTGCAGATTTAGTAGTGAGTCCTCATCTATCGAGGATATGATAGTTGGGGGCTTGTCCCATCAACTCCATATTTAGATAGTTCAGTTAGAGAATTTTAGACTAGACCAGTTCAGACAGTGTTTAGTTTGCAGATATTTTTACCAGATGTTATTATTTATTAGTATTTAGATTTTGAACTTTATGTCAATTCAACCTAATTCTGCATTTATTATAGTATTTCTATCCAGTGCTCACAACAGATATTAGTCATAGATTAGCTTGTAGTTCTTTAGGGTCGTAAGCACCGTGTGGCACCAGGGTGTACTCTCGGGGTGTTACATGAGGATTCTGTTGTGATGATTTATATACTCGATTCGTTTCTAGAGAATATTATTGTGATGATATATATACCCAGTTCGAGACCAGAGGATATTTTTGTGATGATATATATCCCTGATTAGAGTTTGGAGGATATTGTTATCATATGTTGATACCCGGCAAGGCCGAAGATTTATTAAGATTATAATGATGGTTACGATGATGAGATTATGATGTTGATTGTGTACCTTGCATTAATTCTTGCATGTGCATCGCCTATCACTAATATATGCCTATGCCTATAATCCAAAATGGGACGGTTGCATAGATATGGGTGATCAATATGCCTTGTATTATTGTACGTTGGTTTAACCTTTCAAGCCTAGGTGGTGGGGGTATGCATAGGCTTAGCTAGATGTTTGGTTTTCCAGAATAACCAGTTACTCGCGTTGTTATTGATATTGTTATTATCATTGTTATGATTATTATTATGTCTAGCTCATAAAAAATTGTTCATTGATTTGATATCGAGATTTTAGGTATGTTCCTATCCTCTTTTATCTTATGATTGCATTACTATACATGATTAATTCATGTCTATCCATGTGGGTTAGAAACCCTGATTATGAGAGTAATTGATACGGTCATGATCACGTAGATAGACTTATGAGAGTGTGTGTTGAACCTGAGACTTGGTGTGTGCAAGTAAAGTGCAAAATGGGACCTAAATACACACCAAAAACTGTCCACTACACTATACTTGAAGGGCGCCCTTGACTAATGGGTCATTTGGTCATTTTAACTTCTATTTGTAATATACTATATATATAACATATAAGGTTTTCATTCATTAGTTTTTGGATATTGAAACTTGTATAACACTTGTAACACATTTCTCTCTTGTGTGAAAGCCTCCTTAGGCCGAAACTAGGTCAACACAAAGTGTGGATTCACTTGTGTTATTTTATTGCTTGGAATGTTCGGTGCTTGGGAGATTAAGGTCTCTCTTATGTCCGTGAAGAGTGTAGGTGTTGATATTATCATTGTATTAAGGGTCTTTGTGTATTAAACAAAGTTAAGTTCTTAGTTTATGTAATAGTGTATGTCTCACTACCTATCCCTTTGTTTTACTGTAATCGTGTAGTTGTTGTTTCTTGTAATCTCAAATCGTGTGTTGTTGTTGTTCTCATATTGCTATTTTTATCTTGTTATTCTCCTTGTTATTTTGGTTGTTCGCTGAAAATAGGCGTTAAACACCTTGATATCTTGTTAAATAGGTGTTAAACACCTTGATATCTTTTTATTCTCTTGTTGTTGTTATTGGCCGAGACTTAGTCTCAAAGGGGTCCTCGGTTTTCCTTTTGTTTTGTGGACTGTTTTCATGTGTTTTCGTGAATTCATTGTTTGGTTTGTATTAGTAATTAAATCCTGATCATATTATAATGAGGTCTTAAAATGAGGACATGATGATTTAGTTTATGCTTTGAGTTGACCTCGTAACTATATGTATATATATATAGCTATATATAGCTATGGTACTATCGTATATCCCTCCTTCATTTGTTCATATTGTATATTTATTCCTTGGCCTTGTATATTGTTATCTATTTTTCTTTCGCCCTTTATTCATATATTAGTTTGGGATATACGGTATTGTATTGAGATTTACGATTTTGGACATGAATAGGATAGTTCATCCTTGATACTTCCTTAGTATTATTATGTTAGTCTCTTGGACATAAATATAATAAGCTATCCTTATTGTCTCATTGACCAGTTGTAAGATTTATGGACTCTTGGATGAAATTTTCATTCTGCTTATATGTTGTATGTATCTGCTTTATCTTTGGAGCTCCGTTGGAAGTTGCCTACTGAGTACCATTCCTTTGGTACTCGTACTACACTTCTGCAACCTGTAGATCATAGTACGGGGTATCATTATTGATGTGTATGTCATGTGGAGAAGCCATGGTTCGGAGACTGAGAGTGACATCTCGATGTTCAGAGTATTACTTACCTCCCTCTTATATATTAGACTAGTATTTGTACTGTATTTGAAGATAAATTGTATCAGTGTAATTCCATTGATATTGCACTCTTGTACTCTAATTATATTAGAAGCTTTTGTGCTGATACAACCAGGTTTTGGGATTCACTTTTGTAATTTAGCTTTATTTCATTTATTCTGCATTCTTTTCTTTATATTATTGAGTAGTCCGTTATTAGCCGTTCCAGACTATGGGTTGGGCTTGCCTATTGGTGGGTTATAGTAGGTGCCATCATGACCTGCAAACATAGGTCGTGACACACATAGATATCCATTTTCATGATTAGTTCTCACCCTTAACATGCATTTTGTATCAATATTTGTTACCCAGCCCAATCCAAATGAGTTAAGCCATAACCTACCTCGAATGTCGAAATCGGTCCGCTACACTTCGAACCCATGACCTTAATGCTCATGAATGATTTCGAAATTAACTAAAACCAAGAAATATATAATCTACGCATCAATACAAAGTCAACGATACCCATATTGCCTCATTTTTGTTTGGGGTTAAAACGGATCCTCAAAACGGTTTTTCAAAAAAGTACAGCAAAACCGTAACTTTACTTAAAAAATTTAGTCACCATACCTTTAGGAATTTACAGCTGAAAGTCCAAGTTAAATTGAGCCAAAAAACGAGATTCAAATCAAAGAAAAACCATTTTAGTCTTTACCAGGTAAAACCTTTGATAACCATTAAAAGTTCAAGAATCGATGATGGTTTGAAGATTAAATTGAGGAAAATCAAGTAATTATAGGATTAGGAACATTTTTAAGTAAAAAGGGGTGAAATTTTGGGATAAATCAAGTAATAAAGTTTTTGGGTTTTTTGGGGAATTAAATCAAAAATTAAAGAAAAGGATGGAATCTCACCTTAAATCCATAAAAGAATCAAGAAATAAACATTAATCTAACTTCCCAAACATCCAGAAGCTTTATTTTTAAGCTCTCATACTATTTTAGGGTTTAACTCTCAAGAGGGAAGGTGAAAATGAGTTAAAATTAGGTAAAAAGGGCCTTTTTATATGCACTATGTTACCTGGCACGAAAAGGGCATAAATCGCACTTGCCAAATGTGTTTTATCCTTTAAGGCACAAAACGCATTCACCACATGCGTTGTACCCTTTGTGCACCAGTTAACCTGGTTTACCAAATTTTTAAGTCCCATACGAACTTCAACAGGGTATCCAAAATTTGTTTGAAGTCCGATATACGCAAATGAACTATATAACCAAACTAAATTTGATGCTCCGGACTCAATGGAAATATTAATTTTTTGAAAAAAAATTATTTCCACAGAGTTGACCTCCAAAATTCGAAATCATAATTTGTAAATTGAGGGTAGAAATGAGATTTAAAAGCCATAAAACCCAACCAAATATGTTACCACCCTAAAATTGACGTTTCAGATCTGCTGGCGTAGTCCATTTGGCCATCTATTGCATGGATCAAAAGATAACCACAGAAGTCTAAAATAAGGCTCTCGAAGCCACCAAAAAACACAATATCACATAAATGGTACCAAAATGCATCGGGAACTATGCCAATCACCCCCGCACCCCAGAAATACCATAATACAAATACGGTAAGGGGTAAAAAGTCAAATCACACAGAAACACAGTAAAAAGTCAAATCACACAGAAACACACATTTCACATATTTCATCAAAAAGCTGATCGTTACATCATCCACCACTAAAAATTTAGTTCATCCTCAAACTAAAGGTAAAAAAACCTGAATCAATAAAGAGTTGGGGATAAGAACTATGTATATCAGACTCGACCTCCCAAGTAGCCTCATCAACAGGTTGATGACGTAACTGAACCTTAACCACATGGATAACTCTAGAGCACAATCGTCTAACATCCCTAGCCAAATAAAGATCGACTCCTCATTATAAGACAACATCTTGTCTAACTGAACCGACTCCTAATGAATGACATGAGACTAATCAGGAATGTAACGGTGAAGCATAGAAACATGAAAAACTGGATGAACAACCGCTAGATCTGGGGGAAAAGCTAACTCATAGGCCACATCACCAACAGTCCAAGGAATCTCAAATAGACCAATATACCTAGGGTTAAGCTTGACCCTCTTTCCAAACCTCATCACACCCTTCATGGGTGAAACTTGAAGAAAGTCACAATCACCAACACCAAATGTCAAGGCACGAAGTCTAGGTCAACAAAGCACTGCTTCCAACTCTGAGATGCTCGAAGTCTATCCTAAATAATCTGAACTTTATCCAACAACTCATGAAGAAAGTCTGTACCTTGAGGTCTAACCTCAGAAACATCAAACCAACCAACTAAAGAGCAACAACGCCTACCATACAACGCCTCAAAAAGAGCCATATTGATAATGGAATGGTAGTTGTTATTATAGGCAAACTTTGCTAAAGCCAAATGTTGCTCCCACTGGCCACCAAAATCCATCACGCACGCGCAGAGCATATTCTAAAAAATTTGGATAGTTCATTCTGACTGATCATCAGTCTGGGGGTGAAACATTATGCTTAGATAAACCTGAGTACCCAACTCATCTTGAAAAGTCTTCCTAAAGTGAGATATGAATACTAAACCACGATGTGGAATAATAGGCACTAGCACACCATACATACGCATGATCTCATGAATATAGAACGAGCCAACCTCCCGGCATTGAAGAAAACTTGGACCGATAGGAAATATGTTGTAATACCTCAAATATGGTAATCGAAATGCTACACGGTGCTCATAACTCTGAAGGACCACAAGCTAAACCATGACTAATATCTGTACCTGTATACTGCATAAAATACTTTATAATGCGGAAACATGAACTGAATGTCCATAAGGTTAAAAACTGAGATATAATATCTGATAAATCATAACATATGGATGGGGTATGAAATACCCAAAACAACTGAAATAAACTGACTAAACATGATAGTCTGAAAGGCCTCTAAAACTGAACTGTCTGAATAAGGAGTTGATGGGACATGTCCCCAACTAACTCCGACTATTGAAATAAACTAAATAATAAAGAAATGAAATAATGATCCTATCATCAAAGGATGAGGACTCACTGCTATCTCTGACTACTGAAACTGGAATGCTATTGAGGTTCTGGAGCTTGTTCTTTTGAACCTATAGTATAAAAAAACCATAGCACAAATGCGTTAGTACGATTGAATGTACTGGTATGCATGTGAGGTAGACTGAATACATGGGGTCCATATGCATGAACAATAATAATAGCAGACTGACTATCATGAGCGTAAGAATACATGCATGAGACATAATAACTGACACTGATATCGTGAAAACGTGATTACTGAGTCTGAATACTGATAACATGAGTGATTGTATCTGACAGTCCTGATTCTAAGGGAACTATCTGAGTCCCGTACTAAGCTGAGTTAACTGTATCTTATAGTCCTAAAATCTAAAGAACTATCTGAGTTCTTGACTGACAGTGATACTGATACTGAAATAGTGGGAAGTAGTCATCTAATTGATATGCCCTAAATATTCTACAATAGCTGAGATAGGGTCCCATCTGTGCCCTGATTGGAAGGGTGTCGCTACTGTGCCACTGGTAAGGACAACATGTAAGTGACCCTCAACTAGCAGGTTACTCTAATAAGAACAACTAGCAGGTATGATGTCTTAACCTACGCTGTCTATATAGTTCTAGAATGCAAAGATTGCTTCTAAGAATCATACCCTCTACTGGCAGGTGAGTTCCCATCCTCGGGTTCACTCGATGATAATTTCTACTCCCATCTGAATGGACACTGAACATGATTAACTGAACTGAACTGACTGGATTCATGAGGTTCCATTGACTGATGGAATACTACTGAGATTACTGAGTTATTAAACTTTTCTAGGTCACATGACTGACTGAGTTCTATGGATCGTGGTTTGACTGGGAGTATCATGAAAACATAATACTGGCTCTAGGCACACAACTATATTTTTTGGGTGCAAGTACCCCTAGGACTCAATGCAAAGAAACTGAAAAAATATGACTTTCTTGAATACATGATCAACACCAACAATCCATGATATAATAAATTGGGGGATTTCATGAGCACTTGATTGTCATAATCTTATACATGAATAAAGGAGCAATTAATCATGACTTACTACATACTTCTAATATCATGAAATTTTTAACCAAGCAGGCATAATGCATAATCAATTATATGGGAGTCATATTAAACCTGATTAAATGGAATGTATTTATCATATAAACCACAATTGATTCATTATACATGATTTCTACTATACTAGGCATTTCATCAAACACTTGCATGCATAATTTAGGGCATAGGTATGATCATCAATTAAATACAATGTGACTCCACCATTTAACTCTATTGCATGGATTTCAACCTTATACTAATGTGGTTTCATGAAAACATGGTAAAGATTCCATCTTGATAGTCATACAACCACCACCACTACAACATGAACATAATTAATTCACCACATATATATCATGATATAGAATTTAAAAGAGGATTCTTGGGCTTCATGGATGAAAGGAATCCATGAATGAACACTATGCATACCTTATGATTCTTAAAAGATTAACGGCGGAATTCTTGAACTTGGATCCCCAATTAAAAACCCTAGGTGTGTTCTTGAGAGAAATTGAGAGAAACTAGTATATTTTGGCTTCAAAAGGGCTGAATCTCGTGTTTAAAAGCTTATATATTAATAGGAAAATGACCAAAATGCCCTACAAAACACTGAGGTGGACTGCTAAAAAACTTGGCAAAAGGCTATAGCCAAGGCAGCGACTGGAAAGTCCACCGGAGTACCCAAGGCGACGCTTGGAAAGTCCATCGGGTTAACCAAGGCGATGCCCCACCTAGAGCGGTACTAAACCCTGGTCGACTCGGGCCTATAACCTTTTTGCTACTATTTTGGGCACCCAAATGTGCCCTTACTCTATCCAAAAAATTCTGAAACTAACCTGGGATGTACTACCACCTTTCCCCATCGCAACGCAGCTTGAAAATAGGAAAATAAAAGTCGAAAAGGTTAACTAATAAATCTCCAAAGTTTGGAGGCTTAAAATGAGACTAAGTGTTGAACACTCAGCTGAATTTTTTTTTCTAAGTCTGGGAGCTTGTAAAGTTTAAGGAGATGAATTTTAGACTTAAGATTTTATGGGGTCTTATAATATCTCCCTCTTTGGAACATTCTTCCTCGAATAAAAACTAACTGAGAGAGGGAAGAAGACCAGTGAGGTACGTCTAGAGCATACACACTGAAAGCATGAGATCATGGCTGACATAAATAATAAGCTGAACATATCATACTGAACATGCACATTTGATGCACGAATGATAAGATGAATTCATGCATATGTAATGTACGGATAGCTAAACTAATATATGAATGCATGACTGAATATGTAATGGTACTTAGTACCAAGTTTGTGATGAATATTGAACATGAAAATGAATAAAATTAAGGAGAACTGCTACCTTGAACTGAGTATGAGTTAGCAGAGAGGAGGTGAGGGTACTTGGTATGCATATCTGCTTCTACTTCCCAAGTAGCTCCCTCTATGGACTGATTTTCCCAAAGAACTTTGACTAGCAAAACTTCTTTGTTCCTCAGTCTACAGGTCTGATAGTCTAGGATTTTGACCAAAATCTCTTCATAAGAGAGGCTGTTCCGAACATCAATGCTCTGAATAGGGACTATAACTGTAGGGTCACCTATGCACATCTTGAGCAAAGAGACATGATAGACTTGATGAACTGAGGCTAGATCTGCAGGCAACTCAAGCTCATAAACTACCTTGCCAAAATGACTGAGAATCTTGAAGGGACCGATATATCGAGGACTGAGCTTTCCCTTCTTGCCAAATCTCTACACCCTCTTCATGAGAGATATATTTAGATAAATATAATCACCAATCTCAAACTTGAGATCCTTTCTACAAACATCTTTATAAGACTTTTGTCGGCTCTGAGTAGCCCGAAGTCTTTCTCTAATAAACTGGACTTTTTCTAAGGCATCGAATATCAAGTATGGCCCTATGACTAAGGCCTCACTAACTTCAAACAAACCGACTAGATATTTGTATCTCCTACCGTAGAGAGCTTCGAATGGATCCATATGGATACTAGAATGATAGTTATTATTGTATGAAAACTCAATCAGAGGCAAATGGTTATCCCAACTTCCCATAAAATCAATTGCACATGCCCTTAGTATATCTTCTAGAGTTTGAATCGTCTTTTCTGCTTGACCATTTGTCTGAGGGTGAATGGCTGTACTGAGATTGACTTGGGTGCCAAGACCCTTTTGTAACGCTTTCTAGAAATGAGACGTGAACTAGGTACCTCTGTCTGAGATAATAGATAGAGGAACATCATGCAATATGACCAACTCCCTGATATAGAGTTTGGTATAATCCTCGACTGAGTAAGAGGTATGAACTGGAAGAAAATGAGCTAATTTAGTTATTCTATCTACAATGACCCAGACTAAATCATGCTGACGACGAGTTTGAGGCAAATCTATCACGAAGTCTATGTTTACTTCTTCCTATTTCTAAGTAGGAATAATGAACTCCTGCATGGGATCACTAGGCTTCTGATGCTCTATCTTAACTTGCTGACATATAGAGCACTTAACCACAAATTCTATAATATCTCTCTTCATCCCACTCCACCAATAGATTTCCCGCAAGTCGCAGTATATCTTTATATCCCCCGAATGAATTGAGTAGCGCGCACCATGCGCCTCTGCAAGAATTCGCTTCCTCAAGTCGTCTACACCTGGAATACAGAGACGACCCTAACAATGCAAAATACCATCTCCTCCTTGGGAGAAAACCTCTATTTTCTGATCCTGGACTGACACTTTTAACTTGACAAGGTTGGGATCTTTATCTTGTTTTTCCTTCACCTTGAAAACTAGAAATGGTTTTGAACTACTCTGAACCCATATGTCACCCTACTATGTATCGACTAAGAGAACGCCTAGTCTAGAAAGCTGATGGATTTCCTGAGCTAACTTCTTCTTACTATCCTCTACATGAGCAACACTACCCATCGACAGTCTACTGAGAGGATCAACCACAATGTTGTCCTTGCTCGGATGATAAAGAATACTCATGTCATAATCTTTCAAGAGCTCTAACCACCTTCTCTGATGAAGATTGAGATCTTTCTGAGAAAAGACATACTGGAGACTCTTATGATCTGTGAATACATCTACATGAACACCTTATAAATAATGCCTTCAAATCTTCAAGGAAAATACTACGGCTGCTAACTCAATATCATGAGTTAGATAATTCCTCTAATGGGGTTTAAGCTATCTGGAGGCGTAGGCTATGACCTTACTATGATGCATGAGGACACAACCCAAACCTATTCTGGATGTATCACAATATGCTACGAACCCATCTGAACTATCTGGAAGAGCTAAGACTGGAGTTGAGGTAAGTCGAGTATTCAACTCCTAAAAACTCTTCTCGCAAGGATATGACCACTGAAACTTAACTTTCTTCTGAGTCAATATGGACATAGGGGATATAATAGAAGAAAATCCCTCAATAAACCATCTGTAATAGCTAGCCAAACCCAAGAAACTCCTGATGTATGATGGAGAGACAGGGCGAGGCCAATTTCTTACTTCTTCGGTCTTTTAAGGATATACTCTAATGCCATCACCGGAAATGATATGACCAAGTAATTCTACTGACCTTAGCCAAAACTCGTACTTAATGAATTTGGCAAACAACTGATGATCTCTAAGAGTTTGAAGTACAATTCTGAGATGGTCTGCATGATCACGCTCACTACTGGAATAGACCAGAATATCATCTATAAAGACTATGATGAATATGTCCAAGTACTACTTGAATACACGGTTCATCAAGTCCATGAAAGCAGCTGGGGCATTGGTAAAACCAAATGACATAACTAAGAATTCAAAGTGACCATACCGAGTATGAAAAGTTGTTTTTGGAATGTCATATTCTCTGAATCTGAGCTGAAGATAGCTGGATCTGAGGTCTATCTTAGAGAAATAGCTAGCACCCTGAAGTTGGTCAAATAAATCATCGATTCTGGGAAGAGGATACTTGTTTTTTACCGTGACTTTATTGAGCTGACGGTAATCAATGCACATTCTGAGAGAATCATCTTTCTTGCTCACGAATAAGACTGGTGCGCCTCGCGGGGACACACTGGACCTGATGAATCCCTTATATAAGAGATCTTTCAACTGTTTTTTCAATTCTTTGAGTCTGCTAGTTCCATTTTGTATGGCAGAATAGATATGGGTTGAGTGTCGAGAAGAAGATCAATATCGAAGTCTATTTTTCTTTTGGGAGAAATTCCTGGAAGATCTATGGGAAAGACATCTGGATATTCATTCATGACTAGGACTGAATCAATACTGGGAGTTTCATAACTAGTGTCCTTAACTCGAACAGGATGATAGGCACGCCCTTTAGAAATCATTTTCCTTGCCCGAAGGTAGAAAACAAGCTGACCTCTGAAAGCGGATACTCTACCCTTCCATTCAAGGACAGGTTCATTCGGGAACTGAAACTGCACTATTCTGTTTTTGTAGTAAATTATGGAATAGAAGGAATGAAGCCAATCTATGCTGAGAATGACATCAAAATCAGTCATCTCTAATTCGACTAAGTCTGCTGAAGTGACTTTCTGAAATATCATAATCGGGAAGTTCCTATATACCTGCCAAGCTATGATGGTTTTACCCACTAGGGTAGAGACTGAAAAGGGCTCTGCCAGAATTTCGAGACTAGTTCCAAAATTGCCCGCTATATAGGGAATAACAAAAGACAAGAAAGCACTTGGGTCTAGCAAAGCGTAAACATGCACATTAAACATCTATAACGTACTAGTAACCACATTAGGAGAATTTTCCTGATCTTTCCGGGACTGGAGAGCATAGAGTCTATTTGGGAGTTGCCCACTAGTAGCACTGGAGGTGGCACCCCGCTGATTCGGGCGACCGGATTGAGCTGAGTAATGGTTCTGTTGACCCTGTGGACCTGATTGCGGATAATCTCTAACTTTGTGGCCTATATTTCCACATTCGAAGTAAGTATCACTGCCAGCTCTGTACGTACCCTGATGGTTCTTACCACAAGTCTGACAGAGAGGATAGGTGCAAGCACCGCTAGCACTGCCCTGCAACTTAGAGCCTGGCGCTCTATCTCTGAACTTAGGAGCTAGAGAACTAGCTGAATAAAGAGCTGGAACTGATGACTTAGGACGAAAATAAAAGAGGTTTCCCCCTTCTGACTTGGGCTAAGAAAAGTTGAAACTACCTGTCCTTGTTCTCTTATTCTACTTCTCCAATCTTTTTCTCCTCTATCTGTTGTGCATGAGTCATGAGCTTAGCTAGGTTCATATCACTATTAAACATGGCGGATCTGCACTCATTAACCATGCTATCATTCACCCTAGAAAAAAACTTACTTATCTTGGCTCTGCTATCTGCAACCACATGAGGGACATATCTGGCTAATTGAGTAAACTTAAGAGAATACTCTTTTACCGTCATGTTGCCCTGCCTGAGGTTGGTAAATTCTAACACCTTATATTCTCTCAGCTCTAGAGGAAAGAACCTTTCTAAGAATGTAGTGACAAACTCCTCCCACTTAATACGCCCTGCATCATCTGGCCTTTCTAACTTCCACTGCTTGAACTAAGTGTGAGCAACATCATACAACTAATATGTAGCTTGCTCATCACTCTTACTAGGAGTAACCCCCATAATGTCAGTAACCTTCTGAACCTGATTAATGAATTCCTGAGGGTCCTCATCTGACTTAGACCCGAGAAAGAATGAAGGATTCATTCGAGTGAAATCCAAAATCCTGGCTGTAGCTGAATTGGCCACTGGGTTGGATGAAATAACGGTGTTCATTCATTCTGGGAAGCAATTTACTGAACAAGAGTAGCGAATGCAGCTTTGAACTCTGCATGAGAAACATGTTCGTCCAAGGGGTCTTCTTGGATAGGCTGGTTTCTTCTCTTGGGAGGCATGTTCTGTAGAAGAAATGGAGAGACGGATTAGACTGAGAGATTAGATTGAGATTATGCTCACTGGCACGACATGAATACTGATAGAGGGGAAACATTCCTAAACATCTCATAGCCTCCTGTACATAAATGTGGCACGGAACACACCCATGTACAAAACTTTACTAGATGCGGCCTTCAGACTTACTAGGACACTATTGAACCTGTCTTTGATACAAAGTTTATAACGCCCCGAATTTGGTACCCGGAATGCTACACGGTGCTCATGACTCTGAAGGACCACAAGCTAAACCATGACTAATATCTGTACCTGTATACTGCATAAAATACTTTATAATGCGGAAACATGAACTGAATGTCCATAAGGTTAAAAACTGAGATATAATAACTGATAAATAATAACATATGGATGGGGTATGAAATACCCAAAACAACTGAAATAAACTGACTGAACATGATAGTCTAAAAGGCCTCTAAAACTGAACTGTCTGAATAAGGAGTTGATGGGACATGTCCCCAACTAACTCCGACTATTGAAATAAACTAAATAATAAAGAAATGAAATAATGATCCTATCATCAAAGGATGAGGACTCACTGCTATCTCTGACTACTAAAACTGGAATGCTATTGAGGTTCTAGATCTTGTTCTTTTGAACCTATAGTATAAAAAAACCATAGCACAAATGCGTTAGTACGATTGAATGTACTGGTATGCATGTGAGGTAGGCTGAATACATGGGGTCCATATGCATGAACAATAATAATAGCAGACTGACTATCATGAGCGTAAGAATACATGCATGAGACATAATAACTGACACTGATATCGTGATAACGTGATTACTGAGTCTGAATACTGATAACATGAGTGACTGTATCTGACAGTCCTGATTCTAAGGGAACTATCTGAGTCCCGTACTAAGCTGAGTTAACTGTATCTTATAGTCCTAAAATCTAAAGAACTATCTGAGTTCTTGACTGATACTGATACTGATACTGAAATAGTGGGAAGTAGTCATCTAATTGATATGCCCCAAATATTCTACAATAGCTGAGATAGGGTCCAATCTATGCCCTGATTGGAAGGGTGTCGCTACTGTGCCACTGGTAAGGACAACATATAAGTGACCCTCAACTAGCAGGTTACTCTAATAAGAACAACTAGAAGGTATGATGTCTTAACCTACGTTGTCTATATAGTTTTGGAATGCAAAGATTGCTTCGAAGAATCACACCCTCTACTAGCAGGTGAGTTCCCATCCTCGGGTTCACTCGATGATAATTTCTACTCCCATCTGAATGGACACTGAACATGATTAACTGAACTGAACTAACTGGATTCATGAAGTTCCATTGACTGATGGAATACTACTGAGATTACTGAGTTATTAAACTTTTCTAGGTCACATGACTGACTGAGTTCTATGGATCGTGGTTTGACTGGGAGTATCATGAAAACATAACACTGGCTCTAGGCACACAACTATATTTTTTGGGTGCAAGTACCCCTAGGACTCAATGGAAAGAAACTGAAAAAACATGACTTTCTTGAATACATGATCAACACCAACAATCCATGATATAATAAATTGGGGGATTTCATGAGCACTT
This sequence comes from Capsicum pubescens, assembly GCA_030864215.1. Lineage (NCBI taxonomy): Eukaryota > Viridiplantae > Streptophyta > Magnoliopsida > Solanales > Solanaceae > Capsicum > Capsicum pubescens. Next base: position 230,233,036 of record CM061547.1, on the reverse strand, counting down.
GATTGTCATAATCTTATACATGAATAAAGGAGCAATTAATCATGACTTACTACATACTTCTAATATCATGAAATTTTTAACCAAGCAAGCATAATGCATAATCAATTATATGGGAGTCATATTAAACCTGAGTAAATGGCATGTATTTATCATATAAACCACAATTGAATCATTATACATGATTTCTACTATACTAGGCATTTCATCAAACACTTGCATGCATAATTTAGGGCATAGGTATGATCATCAATTAAATACAATGTGACTCCACCATTTAACTCTATTGCATGGATTTCAACCTTATACTAATGTGGTTTCATGAAAACATGGTAAGGATTCCATCTTGATAGTCATACAACCACAACCACTACAACATGAACATAATTAATTCACCACATATATATCATGATATAGAATTTAAAAGAGGATTCTTGGGCTTCATGGATGAAAGGAATCCATGAATGAACACTATGCATACCTTAGTTCATGATTCTTGAAAGATTAACGGTGGAATTCTTGAACTTGGATCCCCAATTAAAAACCCTAGGTGTGTTCTTGAGAGAAAGTGAGAGAAACTAGCATATTTTGGCTTCAAAAGGGCTGAATCTCGTGTTTAAAAGCTTATATATTGATAGGAAAATGACCAAAATGCCCTACAAAACACTGAGGTGGACTGCTAAAAAACTTGGCAAAAGGCTAAAGCCAAGGCAGCGACTGGAAAGTCCACCGGAGTACCCAAGGCGACACCTGGAAAGTCCATCGGGTTAACCAAGGCGACGCCCCACCTAGAGCGGTACTAAACCCTGGTCGACTCGGGCCTATAACATTTTTGCTACTATTTTGGGCACCCAAATGTGCCCTTACGCTATCCAAAAAATTCCGAAACTAACCTGGGATGTACTACCACCTTTCCCCGTCGCAACGCAGCTTGAAAATAGGAAAATAAAAGTCGAAAAGGTCATCAAATAAATCTCCAAAGTTTGGAGGCTTAAAATGAGACTAAGTGTTGAACACTTAGCTAATTTTTTTTTTCTAAGTATGGGAGCTTGTAAAGTTTAAGGAGATGAATTTTAGACTTAGGATTTTATGGGGTCTTATAATATCTCCCTCTTTGGAACATTCTTCCTCGAATAAAAACTAACTGAGAGAGGGAATAAGACCAGTGAGGTACGTCTAGAGCATACACACTGAAAGCATGGGATCATGGCTGACGTAAATGATAAGCTGAACATATCATACTGAACATGCACATCTGATGCACGAATGATAAGATGAATTCATGCATATGTAATGTACGGATAGCTAAACTAATATATGAATGCATGACTGAATATGTAATGGTACTTAGTACCAAGTTTGTGATGAATATTGAACATGAAAATAAATAAAATTAAGGAAAACTGCTACCTTGAACTGAGTCTGAGTTAGAAGAGAAGAGGTGAGGGTACTTGGTATGCATATCTGCTTCTACTTCCCAAGTAGCTCCCTCTATGGACTGATTTTCCCAAAGAACTTTGACTAGCAAAACTTCTTTGTTCCTCAGTCTACAGGTCTGATAGTCTAGGATTTCGACCAAAATCTCTTCATAAGAGAGGCTGTTCCGAACATCAATGCTCTGAATATGGACTATAACTGTAGGGTCACCTATGCACATCTTGAGCAAAGAGACATGAAAGACTTGATGAACTGAGGCTAGATCTGCAGGCAACTCAAGCTCATAAACTACCTTTCCAAAATGACTGAGAATCTTGAAGGGACCGATATATCGAAGACTGAGCTTTCCCTTCTTGCCAAATCTCTACACCCTCTTCATGAGAGAGATATTTAGATAAATATAATCACCAATCTCAAACTTGAGATCCTTTCTACAAACATCTGTATAAGACTTCTGTCGGCTCTGAGTAGCCCGAAGTCTTTCTCTAATAAACTGGACTTTTTCTAAGGCATCGAATATCAAGTATGGCCCTATGAATAAGGCCTCACTAACTTCAAACCAACCGACTAGATATTTGTATCTCCTACCATAGAGAGCTTCGAATGGAGCCATCTGGTTATCTAAGGACTAAACCTCTTGTGCCAAAGGCCTCTCCTGAATAAAAAGATGTGCAAACTACCCATGCTAGTCAACTTCCATCTTAAGGCATCTGCAACCATGTTAGCCTTGCCCGAATGATAGAGAATAGTCAAGTCATATTCCATAAGAAACTCAAGCCAAAGATGTTGCCTCATATTCAGATCTCACTAGGTAAAAAAGTACCGAAGGCTACGATGATCTGAAAAAATATCAAAACGGACTCCATACAAGTAGTGCCTCCACAACTTCAAAGCAAACACAATCGTGCACAACTCCAAATCATGGGTAGGATGGGTTATAATTGAAGGGAAGCATATGCAATCACCTTACCCTCCTGCATCAACACAACACCTAACCCAACACTGAAACATCACAAAAGACGATAAAACCTATGCCCTCCTTGGGAAAAGTTAAGATAGGAGCTGAAATCAACAAATCCTTGAGCTTTTGGAAGCTCGCCTCATAAGCATCGGACCAGCAAAAAGAAATCTTTTTTTGAGTCAACTCGGTCAACGGAGTTGCAATGGATGAAAAACCCTCAAAGAAATGTCGATGATAACCTACTAAGCCAACAAAACTTTAAATTTTGATGGGCGATGTAGGTCTATCCGAATCATGAACAACGACAATCTTGGTTGGATCAACCATAATACCATCCTTGGTAACCACATGACCTAAGAAAGAGACAGACTCCAACCAAAACTTACACTTAGAAAACCTAGCATACAACTTCTCATCCCTCAATCTCTGAAGCATAATCTAAAAATGCTCTTTATGCCCAGCCTTACTCTTGGAATAAACCAAGATATTATCTATAAATACAATAACAAAGGAGTAGAGATATGATCGGATCATTTGGTTCATCAACTCCATGAATGCAGTTATATTAGTCAACCAAAAAGACATGAAAAAGAACTCATAATGACCATATCGGATCTGAAAGGCCGTCTTCAAAATATCTGAAGATTTTATCCTCAACTGGTGATAGCTGGATCTCAAATCAATCTTGAAAAACACCACAACACGCTAAAGCTAATCAAATAAATCATCAATGGGAGAAAGAGGATACTTATTCTTAACAGTCACCTTGTTCAATTGTCAATAATCAATATCAATTTTTTTCAAACAAGACAGGCGCACCTCAAGGTGATATACTAGATCGGATAAATCCCTAATCCAACAACTCCTGCAACTGATCCTTCAATTCTTTCAACTCGGCTAGGGATATCCTATCAGAAGGAATAGAAATAGGCGTGGTGCCCAGCTCAGCATCAATAGAAAAGTCACTATCATGATCCGGAGGCATACCAAGCAAATTCGTAGATAATACATCCACAAACTCACGGACAACATGAACAAAATCCAAAGAAGAAGGTGAAACAACACTAGTATCATGAATACGAGTAAAATAAGATAAACATCCCCTCTCAACCAATCTATGAGCCTGAACATAGGATATGATCCTCTTAGAACCCGAATAAAGTGAACCCTTCCAAGCTATCCTTGGTACACCCGGCGGAGATAAAGTCACATCTTAGCAAAATAATCTAAAATAGCATGATAAGGAGCCTACCAATCTATACCCAAAGTAAAATTAAAATCAATCATATCTAATACTATCAAATCTACCTAAACCTCACAGACATAAAATTTCACGCAACACAAGATTGGTACACCCGATCCACCACTAAAGAATCTCCTATAGGGGTAGATACAAGAATAGGCATGGCAAAAGGCTCTCTAACAGAATCAAAACCCAAAGAAAAATATGCGAACACATAGGAGAAGGTCGATCCGAGGTCAGATAACACAGATGCAGATAGAAATAAATGGGGATAATACCTGTGAACACAGCATCAGAAGCCTCCGTCTCAGGCCTGGCGGGTATAGCATAACACTGACCACGACCACCAACTGGTTGAGTAACCCTACGATCACAACCATGAACTTTACTACCTCTACCCTTTGTACCTCTGGTAGCACCCCTACCTCTCATAGTTGAAACAGAAGTAGCCCTAATCACACGGGGGAAAATTCCTTGGCCAAATAGCCAACCTTATGACACACATAACAAGTCCTATGGCCTACCTCAACATGAGAAGGTACCACTGGGCCAGAATGGCCACTGTTCACTACTGAACCTGAAGATCCACCACTTGAACATAACAATGTAGAATAAAACATAACAATGCACTCAAAACTCCCAAAACTAGGTGTCATAAGTATAAGAGCGTATCTAGTACAACCCGAATCAAAGAAAATACATAAGATATCCAAATACAAGAGAAACTCTATCTCTGAAATAAAAGTAAAGACATAGTCTGTAGAGAAAGGTAGTAGAAGACATTCGGATGCTTGAAAATCATCAACTGCCTTGAAAGCTCTAATAATCGCTCGAGTCAAGCAACGTGGGCGCATCGGAATCTGGATCTGCACTAGAAGGGTACAGTAGGAGTGAATATGATCACTTGTTCTCAGTAAGTATCATAGGCCAACCGAGCAAAGTAGAAAATAAAGTAAACAAAATACACACTAAGGGAGCGTCGCCTATAATCAGAAAATATCCCACAACGGTAGCTCACAACGCTTGCACTAACAGTTATAACATATATATAACACATAAATAGTAACAATAATACAAGGAAGAACACGAGTATATATTATATCACATACAAATAGAAATAAGGAAGAATATGCATATATAAGATAGTTAGGTACAATTAACGAAAAATAGAACAAATAAATGTATGACAAGTCAATATGGAAATTCAATCACAACACAAACAAAATGAAGAAGTTCAATGTATAAGATGATGATGATGATGATGATGCACGAGGCTGCCGCACAACCTCTATATACACTCATAGAGGCAAGTCTCCGGACATAGGACCCATGGTGGGTTTGTCAACCTATATACAATACATATATCAAAATCTCCCTATATTTTTCTTGACACATCCTTTGGGAAGGGTTTTAAAAGGTGTTACACTATCTCCTCCCTGGCACATCCCTCGAAGAGGGATTTAAAAAGGTGTTGCCAGTGTTTCTCAAATGTTGCCACTGTGGAACTAATATTTCAGGAGTGAGTATGATATGAGGATGTAATGCTCATAACCAATCATATGATGTATTTCCACAACCAATCATAATGATATATTTTCAAACTAACCACAATGATATATTTTCACAATCACGTGAGCCAATATTCACTTATTATTTTCACCATTCATGAATATTCACATGTTTCATATTCCAATAAAGTATGAATATATTCACAATACAGAAACCGTACCACATTAGGTATTTTAGCAATACAATACAATTATTCATATGTATTCATAGATATCAACATCACATATGACCTCATACAGTAACACATATCACATAATACCTCAATTTTAAAAATTACATCACATATAGGCCCCCACACGGGCACAACACATAGATAGCTATTTTTCATGATTAGTTCTCACTCTTAACATGCATTTTGTATCAATATTTACTATTCAGCCCAGATTGAAAGAGTTAAGCCATAACCTACCTCGAATGTCAGAACATGCTCGCTATATTTGAACTCACGATCTTATTCTCATGAACGATACCAAAATCATCTAAAACCAATAAATTAGAATCTACACATCAAAATAAAGCCAACAATATCCATATTGCCTACTTTTGGTTTGGGGTCAAAATGGACCCCCAAAATGGATTTTCAAAAAGAAAAGGGAAAAATTGTAACTTTACTCCAAAAACATGTTCCCCATACCTTTAGAAATCAATAGCTGAAACCTCTAGTTAAATCAAGTAAAAACTAGTTTCAAATCAAAGAAAAATCATTTTTATTCTTTACCGGGTAAAACTTTGAAATCCGTTAAAAATTCAAGAATAGAGGATGGTTTGAAGATGAAATTGAGGAAAATAAGTAATTATAGGATTAGGAATATTATTCTAGTAAAAAGAAGTGAAATTTTGGGATAAATCAAGTAATAAGATTTTTGGGGTTTTGAGATATTAAATCAAGAATTAAAGAAAAGGATGAAATCTCACCTTAAATCTGTAAAAGAATTAAGAAATAGACGTTAATCTAGCTTCCCAAACATCCACAAGCTTCACTTTGAAACTCTCACATTATTTTAGGGTTTAACTCTCAAGAGACAAGGTAAAAATGAGCTAAAATTAGGTGAAAAGAGGCTTTTTTATACTGCACCAGGTTACCTCGCACAAAAAGGGCATAAATCGCACTTGCCAAATGCATTTTACCCTTTAAGGCATAAAACACATTCACCATGTGCGTTGTACCCTTTGTACACCAGTTAAACTGGTGCACCCAATTTTAAAGCCCCAGGCGGACTTCGATAGGGTGCCCAGAATTTGTTTGGAGTTCGATATACACAAACGAATATGTAACCACACTAAATTCGATGCTACAGACTCAATGGTAATATCATATTTTCAAAATAATTTCTTTTTTACATAGTTGACCCCCAAAACTCAAAATCATAATTTTCCAAACTGAGGGTTGAAATGAGATTTAAGTCATAATACCCAACCAAATATGTCAACACCCTAAAATCGATATTCCGGATCTGCTGGCGTAGTTCGTTCGGTCATCCTTCTCATGGATCAAAAAATAACCACAGAAGTCCAAAATAAAGCTCTCGAAGCCGCCAAAAATCATAATATCACCTAAATGGTACTAAAATTCATCGGGAACTATGCTAGTCACTTTCACACCTCAGAAATACCATAATGCAACTTGGGGGAGTGGTAAAATAGAAAAATTACATAGAAACACACATTTAACATATTTCATCAAAAAACTAATCGTTACCCAGAGCATCAAAATAGCAATCGAAACTTGTCCCAGACCAACTTGTAAGTAGCATCCCACTGCTAGTTGGCAAAATGGGATGTCAAAAGCAAGTCTATTTTAACTGCCCCAGTGATCTTTTCTAAAAATACATGGATCAGAGGTTGGTTGTAAAATAAAGAAGGATGGTTTTTGTAGTGCTCGAGAGTTGGAGTTGTGTTTTCTGGGGCATATGTCATTTATCCATTTTAGAAAAATATAATTGCTAGTTAATGCTAGATGTAGAGTATATTAGATGTAAAGTATATGTGTTGGTCTCTCTGTTTTGTTTGGAACATACATTATGCCCTCCTAGCGTACGACTAACTTATTTAGTATTATCATATGAATATATAAATTTATGACGTGAAAAAAATATTTGTTATTTCGATGTAACAGAAATAATTTGCTATGATTTTTTGCAGCATGACTTATAAATATGGTGATACAAAAATGGAAAAAGTCATCATTTCCACCCTATACTATATCCAAAAAGTTGAAGACACACTTAAACTATTGAAGTAACCTAATACACACCTAAACTGTTTAAAAGTGAATGGTTTTACACCCTAATGCACATACAACCAGTCTCATGCTGAGAAGTGTTCTACACTCGCCATACATCATCAACATGTCACTGCCACGTCAGATATTATGTGAAAATTATAATAAATAAATTCCATGTCATTATTATTGCTTCTTCTTCACTATACATCATCAATTCACCATTGAAGAACCACCATGGAAGCTATTATCACCCACATCTCCATCACAATTATTTTCACAAAATACCATCAAATTCAAAGTTACACCCAAATATTGTTCTATTAAAACCTGCAACAGCGTTTTTACTAAATTTTTATTTTTACCATAATTGTAGATCTTTCATGGGAGACAACTTGTTCATATTTATTTTTCTCCTTTTGTTAATAAATTATTTATTTTTGTTTCATCACTATCAAAAAAACACAAATTTACTTAACAACTCCCATTTCCGTTATAATAATGCTGAAAAAGCTCAAATCTTTAAAGAGAAATTTAAGATGACCTACAAAAAATCGAGATCAAAAGTCACATATTAATTTTCCTCACAAGATCCACCACAAAAATTATTCCACCACTATTGTTATTTTCGAAATTCACAACAATCACCATAAATTTTTGCATTCACCATCAAAAGCACATTATTATCATTTTCAATCATCAAAAATAAAAATATTAGATCTAATAAAATAAAATGATTGTGAGAAGAAGAAGAAGAAGAAGAAGAAGAAGAACAACAACAACAACAAAGGTTGTCACTAGAGGACAGAAGGCTATGCATTTTTTCTTTTCTTTTTTTTCCTTTTCTATTTTGACTTTATTCCAATAGGAATAAGCAATGTTCATGGAAGATCTTCAACTAATACTCTCCTACAATATCTATCAAACAATAAAGAGATAAAATTTCAAGCATTGAGTTTAAATTGATTTTCTTGTTTTTTAGAAGATGAACTTTACCATGCAACTTCTTTAATTTTTTTTATTGGTAAAAAAATCCACGTGGCTATATTTTAAAATAAAAAAATAAAAAATGCGCCTGATTTCTTTTTCTTTTTCTTTTTAGTTTGTTACCACATCAGCTTCTAGGGTGTAAATAAATTTACTTTTAAATAGTATAAGTGTGTAATAGACATTTCGATACATTTGGTATATCTTTAATTTAGGATTATGAGATTTAAAAGTCTAATTTATTTTCTTAAATTTTGTATCAAATCAAAACAAGTCAATCAATTTGAAACTAAGGAAGTAATTAATTCCTAAAAATCTTCTCATTCAAAGTTTCGAACAAATGGCAAGTTGGCTTATTATAAGATTGTCAACCGTCTAACTCATCAATTTTCCAAAATTTTATCAAAGTTATTTATTCGAACATTGAAATTCATGAAGTGGAGATTCAAAATTAGTGTAACGACCAGGTCCTAATTATTTAGATGCATATATCAAATAACAAATAAAATCATATAGCTTTATATTTTTTTCAACTTCGGTAGAATTATATATATATATATATATAACTTATATTTGTATCTATAATCTATAATCTATATTTGTAGACACATAAAATTTATATAAAATTTGAATTTGATCCATATTTTATTGGGTGTAAAATTATTTTGGGCTTAAAAAAATAATAAGCCCATTTTATTCCTCATCAAGGTCCATTTCACCTTGAAGACCAAACTCATCAAGTGACGTGGCATTCCAGTCAAATCCAAGACCAATGAGATGCCGCCAAATGTACAAATGATATGGAAATCTCATTCAAATTCAACAACCAGTCAAAGGCGCCAAGTATCCCAAATGAAATATTTTCGTCCAATCACAAGAAACTAGGCCTACCCCCTACAACTATAAATAGGGGGTAACATAACATTCTAAGAGGAGGGACTCGGAAAAGAGGACTTTGAAAAGTATTGGCAACATCAGCATTGACTATCAAGTTCTTGTAAGGAGCAATCAACGGAGTTCTTTTCAAAGATTATTCCAAAGAGACAAAACACTTTCCGACATTCCCGACGATTGAAATACATCTCGAAGAGTCCAAATCATCCAACGATTCAAGAAACACGCTACTGAAGGCCCTCGGATCATTAAAAATTTTAGGAGAGAAGAGTCAAGAGAACAACAAAATTGTACTCACAAGATTCATTTAAATAAAATTATTCTTTTTGTTTATTTTATTTTTGCTTGCAGTTAATTTTCAGCACTACGAAAATTTATTTGCAATTTGTTGCAAACAAATTTTGGCACGCCCAGTGGGACAAGTTCTTCTCTTCATCTCTTCCTTTTACAAATTAAAGAATCACAAATTCAACTACTACAATGAACTTCAGAAAAGTCAATGAAGTTTCATGCAAAAAGTCTACTACTGCCACGTTTACTAAGATCACACTTATTGGCTCCATTAATCGACGCAATCTCAATGCTTGTGCTCTGGATGGATCCCAATACTTCACCTTTTTGTAGATGACAAAAAGGAGAAAATCTCGAATTTCGACTGTAACTACAACGCCTGGGGGCAACTTGGCATCTATGTTATCAGATGAACCATTAATGGTTTGCAACTTTGGAGAATCTGAAGACTTAATAAATTCTCCAACTTTAATGAAAGTCAACACCTTCATGGTTGATGCAGTTGACATGGATGAGAAGTTTGCAATGATAGAGCAAACCATTAAAGCCTTGAAGAAGTCTGTTGATGAGAAAGATCATCAAATCGCCCGACTTATGAGCAAGTTAGATCTCTACAATCCTAGAAAGTCAAATTATAATCTAACATCATGAGAAAAAAAGTTGATGGTGAATCTCTCATCAAGTCAAGTGACAATCACTTCAATGATTGATTTACTTCAGTGGCTACTCTAACAGTTCAAAAACTGCAAAATATGATTACAAACACCATCAAGTCACAATATGGCGTCCCTCCACAAAGTTTTGTAGGATACTCAAAGGCGTATTCTAAGTGAATCGAGGTCTTACCAATTCCAAATGGATAGAAATCGCCAAAGTTTCAATAATTTGACGAAAAGGGAAATCCAAGGCAACACAACGCTCATTTCGTTGAGACTTGTAGCAGTGCAGGTACACACGGTGATCTTCTTCTCAAGCAGTTTGTTCGCTCTTTAAAAGGCAATGCTTTTGATTGGTAAATGGACTTGGAGTCCGAATCAATTGATTGTTGGGAGCAACTAGAAAGTCAGTTCCTAAATTGTTTCTACAGCACTCTTCCTATGGTCAGCATGATGGAATTAACAAACATAAGATAAAGTAAAGATGAGCCTATAGTGGACTACATAAATCGTTGGCGAACATTGAGCTTCAATTGCAAGGATCAACTTTCTGAAACTTCCGCGATTGAAATTTGCATTCAAGGGATGCGTTGGGGCCTTATGTATATCCTCCAAGGAATTAAGCCTCAAAATTTTGAAGAATTAGCTACGCACTCTCATGACATGGAGCTAAGTATTGCAAGTCATAGAATGGCATCACCTATTTTTTTATCCTAGGAAAGAAGTCACGAAATTCAAAGACTCATCTGAAGACCAAATTAGGGAATCTATGATGACAACTGTGAGTTTTATGAAGGCCTCCATAATACAAAATCTGAAAGAGAAAGCTCTAAAGAAACAAATGCAAGAAGTGGAAAATCAATCAACCTTGAAAGAGTTACAAACATGGGTATATCCTTTTCCCGACTCTGATGTTCCTGGGATTCTTGACAGTTGCTAGCCAAAGAAGTCATTGAAATTCCTAAGTCAAAGCAACTTGGAGAATCAGACAAAGTCGACGATCGTAAATACTGCAAATTTTACTGCATTGTTGGTCATCATACTATAAAATGGTTCATCCTAAAGGAAAAGATCATGACATTAATGCAAAAGGGAAAGATCATCATTAATGATGGCGATACAGTTGACGCAAATCATGTTAGCATCAAACTGCACCATATAAAAGGTTCACTTTCAAAAGATGTACAAGACATGTGCTCTGTGAAATCACCAAAAGTGAAAGAAATCATCATGCTACAATTTGGGAGCTTTGACCTAATTGGAATTCCAGCCTTGAAGAAAAGAATGAGCAAATCCATGCAAAATAACTTCTTCAATATCAAGAAAGGTGATACTTGGACATTGGTCACTCGCAAAAGAAAAAAATATCAAAGGGCTTCTACACTACAACTTTCAAAAGTCGACACAAGATCAAGTGCAAATCTGCTTTAACCAATGGGGGCAATAAATACCAAATTAAAGTGCAACAATACTACATTACAAAGGGTTGGAAGGAAAGTTACTTTACAAGAATTCTCCCCCAAAATGGTCCTCGATGCGCAAGCCTAAACTGCAAGTCAAAATGCTCCTCGATGCACGAGCCTAAACTATAAGTCAAAATGCTCCTCGATGCATGGGCCTAAACTGTAAGTAAAAAATCCTCCTTGAAATAAGAGCCTAAACTACAAGTCAAAATTCTCCTTGATGCACAATCCTAAACTGCAAGTCAAAATGCTCCTTGATGCACGATCTAAACTACAAGTCAAAAATGCTCCTCGATGCACGAGCCTAAACTACGAGTCAACACACTCCTTAGGGCACGAGCTTAAACTGCATGTCACTCCTAGCCCACATGAGTCTAAACTGTGAACGGATCTTTAGAAAGAAAAATAAAAAAGAAAGAAAAAAAGAAATGAAAGAAAAAAATTAAAAAGGGGTAAATTAACTCATCATTCCTGAACTACGTTATGACTTGATCCTCCCGAGGTACGTAGGCAGCTTAGAGTATTGTTACTCTAAGTTCAGTCATATGAGTTAAAAAAAATAAAAAAAAAAAAGAAACGTGTGTCTTTATTTGATCACAGCAATAACACTTTGAATTGACATGGATATCACATGAGGATAGACGTTCCTTCGCTAAGTTTACCGCAGACGTTCAAAGGTGAAGAGACCAGCAAGGCAAAGAGGATTTCGATAATATATTTGTATAAATCCGTATAGGTATCCACCATTATTTTGACATATGTGGTAGATCTTAGAGACTTCTCTGCAACAAAAAATACGGGTCATGATTCAAAGGTTCCTACGCCAAGTTATGAATTTTTCATCATAGTCGCTCAAAGTTGCAAAATCGGCCATTAGATTCTGAACTAAGCTGACTTTGATGTCGTATCTGTATGAATCCATAAGGGAGTTGAGTGTGGTTTTTATTAATTTTGTAGATCTGCGAATCTAATTTCAAATAAAAAAATGACACTTGATTCTGATACTCCTACGTCGAGATACAGAATTATCGTGACACTGCGCAAAGCTGATAAAATTAGCGAACCAAGATTAGAGGATCAATTTTGGGGAAATATCTGGAATGATTTAGGTGCAATCTGATTATGAGTCCTTCTTGAGACGTAGTTCTACGAGTGTAGTTTCCAACACAAAAAATGGGTCCTAATTTTTATACTCCTACGTCGAGATACAAAATTTATCATGACACTGCGCAAAGCTGATTAAACTAGCGAACCAAGATTAGAGGATCGGTTTTGGGAAAATATCTGGGACTATTTGGGTGCAATCTGATTTTGATTCCCACATCAGACGTAGCTCTACGATTCTATTTTCCAACGCAAAAAATGGCTCCTAATTTTGATACTCCTATGTCAAAATATGGAATTTATCGTGACGCTGTGCAAAGCTAATAAAATAGATGTATCGGGACATTGAATTCTATTTTTATGAATCAAACAACTCATATTTTTGTTCTCCAATCGAAGAATAAATATTTTTGTGAATATGTGCCTAGTACATGCTCACTGAAGCTAAAAAGAGGAACTTTCAGCGTCGTCAAGGATGAAATCAGATCATTCCAAGTCACTTTCTTATCAAGCGATAAGGAAGTAATGCACCAAATAGTTCAACATCAATCATGTCGACCTTTTTAATCTGACATCAAAACCATTTGCATAAACCTGCACACAAAAAATAAAGATTGAACACATCTACAGTGTTAACCGGATGAAGCTTCTCGGTTTTATACGGATCGATGCCAACTACGTGAAACTTCAATCTGGCAATGTCGGTACCAAAGGCACGATTCTTTGATGTGACATGATCAATATTGGGAGAAATACATTAGTTTAGTTCGACATGGCTGATATCGGTGTTGATTAGCATGAAATTTGGTTTTCAACCATTGATCTACTATGCCGAGATGTAAGAGTTTTCTATGCCAAGATTTAAGGAAATAGGCATAAATTTTCTGGCGAAGGATTGAATATAGTTTCTCCGAGTGTCCATTTCCAAGCCGTGAGAGGGAATATTACTCGCCAAATCCTTGAGAAAATGGGTGAAGAACCTAGTTGTTGCTCATTGAAAACTACAACTCAAAAAATAATGCCTCAGTGGTTCCTGATCAATCATTGGACAATGTTTGTGTATGCTTGGTGTGATATCAATACCACTAGTATTTTTTTCATGAACCTACAAAAAAAAAGCAAAGAGGAGTGATCACGAACATGCTATCTGGAGTCACGACATGACAACTTATAGCGTCAACTTCAAAAATTAATTCTCGTTAATGCAGAAAGAGTTTTAATTGATTTTTGGATATGATGAAGCAATACAAGTTTAGTATCTCCAGAACTAAGTCGTTCAACATTTGGACATTCCTACAGTCAGATATGATTTTTACTCTATGAGTGTTTGAAATTGAAAATCTGGAAAACACTCCATGTACTTCTTTGGTCAATTTTGCAAGGAGGTTGTATACTTTGCGTGACGTCCACCAATGTTGCCAAAAAGGTTGAGGTGCACCAGCAGTGTTTTCCAAATACATGGTCACAAAAAGTCCAAGGGATGTCTTTGCAAGGGTTACTGATTTCAAATATTGTGGTTGATGTGATTTCATAACATCTCCTTATATAGAGGATCCTATGAAGAATTTTTAGTTTGTGTACAAGGAATGTTGTAATCAAATAAGAAGATGAGAATCCTGAGAATTTCAAATTGCCAATCAGTTGAAAATTACCATATTGAGGAGATTTCTTTAGAGGTGATTTCAATTCTTTCTTGAAATCAAAAGAAAAGTTGATATTTTTTTTCTTTGGTACATGAAACCAGAAGGGAAGTTGATATTTTTTATTTGGTACATGAAACCAAAAGAAAAGTTAATATTTTCCTTTGGTACAAAAAATCAACTCAACTTTTTTACTTCATACGTGCAATATGTCAAGTGAGGGGGTTGTGTTGATCCTTTTAATTCAAATACATTGAGAGGGTCACATTGTTGTGCAAGTAAAAAATACTTAAATAAATAATAAGGTGGTGATTTCTCATGTTCATACTTATCCAAGAAGAGTAAAAACAATCAAGTTGGTCATTTTTTAATACTCTTAAAATCATATCGAGTTTGTACTCGATTGTGGATGAAAAATGAGAATCACCACAAATAAATTGTTGGTTGCTTTGACGAAGACTTTTACAACATAAAAGTTTCTGGAGGAAACTTTAGTTAGACCAGTCGCAAGTGTTGGTCTAACTAGGATGCATCGATGAGAAACAAATATCTTTGAAGTCACGAGAATGAAAAAACATTCATGAGTACTTCAAGTCTTGCCTCCAAGTTTCAGCAAGCCTACACGTCGACCAACCTTGAAGTAGAGGGCATCTGTAGACACGTAAAATTTATTGGATCAATTTTATATAAAATTTGAATTTGATCTATATTTTATTGGGTCTAAAATTATTTTGAGCTTATAAAAATAATAAGCCCATTTTATTCCTCATCAAGGTCCATCTCACCTTGAAGCCCAAACTCATCAAGTGACGTGGGATCCCAGTCAAATCCAAGACCAATGAGACGACGCTACATGTACAAATGATGTGGAAATCTCATTCAAATTCAACAGCCAGTCAAAAGGCACTAAGTGTCCCAAATGACATGTTTTCGGCCAATCACAAGAAACTAGGCCTACCCCCTACAACTATAAATAGAGGGTAACATAACATTCTAAGAGGGGGAAAAAAGGGGACTCAAAAAAGAGGACTTTGACAAGTATTGGCAACGTCAGCATTGACTATCCAGTTCTTGAAAGGAGCAATCAACAGAGTTCTTCCTGGAGATTATTCCAAAGCGATAAAATACTTTTCGACATTCTCGACGATTGAAATACGTCTCTAGGAGTCCAAATGATCCAACGATTCGAGAAACATGCTATTGAAGGCCCTCGGATCATCTCTAAGTTTAGGAGGGAAAAATCAAGAGAACAACAGAATTGTACTCACAAGATTCATTTAAATAAAATTATTCTTTTTGTTTATTTTATTTTTGCTTGTAGTTAATTCTCAGCACTACGAAAATTTGTTGTTAACAATATCTAAAATCTATATCGATAATATAGTAAAAGTGTGAAGGACCTTAGAAATGTTGTTTGAACTTTTTTCCCTTTATTAAAATCATTTTTCACATTTTTTTCTAATATTTAAAAGTTAAAAATTAATTAAATATATTCGTGATAAAACCATTCCTTATTAGAAGTCATCAGAATTTTACTATTTTTTATAGCTTAAGATTTGAAATTAATTAAATATATTTATGGAAAAACCTTTCCTTATTAGAAGTCATAAAAAATAATGAGAACTAATACTTTTTTCATTAGTTAAAAATTCTAAATCAACTAAATTTTATTTTAAAAAGATTTGAAAAATCTAGAAATAAAATATAAAACTGTTCGAGTAAAAAAAATTTAAGAAGTACCAGATTTTTAAAAATTTTAAGTACTTAATGAGAATGTAATGAATGATTTTGTAAAAATTTGACTTTAAAAATAAGAAAATATTTTATATATATATATATAACTATATATATATATATATATAAATATATATATATATAACTATATATATATATATAAATATATATATATATAACTATATATATATATATATATAAATATATATATATATAACTATATATATATATATATAAATATATATATATATAACTATATATATATATATATAAATATATATATATATATATTTTATTGCAACACAAATATGATTCAAATTGATGTGTCTCTCTTAGCCTATGACAACAAATGAAAGTGATATTATATGGCAAACGCAAAAGTGATAATCCATCAACCACTTGAAACTTCTGGTGGTAAAATATATATGTGTATATGTTTGTGTTTACAATATTATATTTGTGTGAAAGATTTTTGAAAACTAATTTGAACTTTTACACTTTATTAAAATCCTCCGCAATAGACAAAATTATTTAATATTTATTAATAAAACGTTACACGTGTGAGGCACATGCGTCACACATATAATGTTTGATTATTTAAAAAAAAATATTTATTGCGGAGATTTTTAATAGAGTGTAAAAGTTTAAATTACTTTTCAAAGATCTTACATCCTTTAATATAATAATGTAAACATAAACATATATTTTAGTGTAGCACATTATATTTTACCATCAGAAATTTTGGTTGAGGTGAAATTATAATAACCCAAATTTTTAATGAGGGGTAGATGGTTAATTTGGCCATATTATTAATATTAATTAAGGAGAATTTAAAAGGAGTGAGCCACACCCACTCCCTTGTTTCAGTTTCACGATTAAAAGAAAATAAAAAAATGGAAGAGGAGTATAGTACTAGGGCAAGTGATTCTTTAACTGTTGGGAGAAAAAAAAGTTGAACGTGTTGGGTTAT
Source organism: Capsicum pubescens (assembly GCA_030864215.1). Classification (NCBI taxonomy): domain Eukaryota; kingdom Viridiplantae; phylum Streptophyta; class Magnoliopsida; order Solanales; family Solanaceae; genus Capsicum; species Capsicum pubescens. The sequence continues at coordinate 230,215,869 of CM061547.1, read as the reverse complement.
TTTGGGTGGCTTACAAAATACTTTTGATGCAGTCAAGTACAGGTAACAACCTCAATTTGCCTGGTAGTGGTATGCATATATATGTGTATGTGTTGAAATTCTCATAAAGTGATTATAACACCATTCTTCTAATAATTAGCTAATGATCAAAGGATGATAATGATGTTTCAATGATGAGTAGTTAATGGGGCTATACTTGCGACAGTGGGTTGGAAGTTTGGCATCTGATAAGCCATTTAGACTACCGATACAATACTACTCCGTTACTTGTAATTAAGAAACTTAAGAATAATTGGTTATATGGATAACAAAGAGTTATATATGCTATAATAGTATTTGTGGAAAATGATGTTAGAATGTAAAGTGGTAGTGGTGATATTAACATCAAAAACAACATGGTTTGGCTTGAAAAAAATTGCATATCAAGGTTCCAGTTTGGCAATTAGGCCACTGTCTGCACAAATAATTTATTTTTGTCAATTTATTGAAGGTACAATTACATTTTAAATGGTAGGGTTACATAATTCAATTAATTGGATTGAATGATAAACTTTAATATTTGACTTGCTTTAAAATTTTAGAGAATGTTCGTTGATGGGATCTTGACTATATTAAACCCATTTTTGGTGTAGTTTAAGGTGTTTGAGTTTTCGGGAGCATATTTTGATTTACTAGGAGGTGGTGACTGAATTATGCATTTGAGGTAAGTGAGACTTTAAGCTTTGATGCTTGCATTTCAAATCTGCTTTATAAAAATTATATTTTTATGCCTAGTCCATGCGTTAGGACAAGCTGAACTTGGCAGAATTGGTGGCCTTTGACTAGCCGTGGATATGTATTTTATGAAGTGTATTGAGAATTACTTAGAGGTGGAATGTGAGGTAATTTTGGGGCATTGAATATACTTTATTCACTGCCGTTATAGTCTCTGGGGGAATACATAGCTGTCGTAATATGTTAGGGGCATTACTTATGTTGTTGTAATATGTTAGAGGTTTATACATGCTGTCGTAGTAGACTTATGGTGCATTATATATTCTACCGTGGACTTGTCGAGGTGCTAGGATGATCACCTTCACTGCCACTTATGACAAGTCGTGAGAGTTGATTGAGTTGAGATATACAGGGACATTTTTGACTTCTATTTAGATCTTACTGAGAACTACTTTATAAGAGATATTGTGTGCATATTATTTATGTATTTTGTTGTGCCTTGTATTTTTCTAACACTTGTTCCAGGGGTATTAAAGTAGCGGGTCGAGGATATTACTGGGTTATATTTACATGTAGCTCACTCCTTACTTGTATATCTACAGGTACCATTGTGGAGGAAGAGACTTGTGGCTAACGATCTTTACGTGTAGATTCTGTTGTTAAGGTGAACCTTCGTATTGATCGTGGAGGCTGTCATCTAGCTTTATTAATTTTTAGATTATATTTATTTTTGTTGGGTTTCCATGTCCGAAAGTTGAATTCATATAACTTTATTTAGATTCTCTATTGTCTTAGTGTGGGATTTGGGTCTTGAGAGTTATTATCTAAGTATTGTTGTTTTCATAAACCGTATTACTATAACTGAGTGGATAGTTACTTTGCATTTAATAATTTTTTTTGTGCATGTGGAGTTGTATATGTTTTTATCTCAATGTTTGTTTACATTGTGAATGTATGGAAAATTGGTTCTCCCGACAAGTGTTGTTAACGAGAGCCAGTCATGCCCATGTGGTTTTTGGGATATGACAAAGTTGGTATCAGAGAACTAGGATTTAGGTCTCGGGTCATGGAGCAGTGTTTAGTAGTGTCTTATTCGGTGTATGTAGGCGTCCATACCTATAGACTTGAGGCTACAAAATATCTAAGAAGTTTTCCCTTTTTCATTCATTATTCGGTTGTTGAGTTGAATTAAGTCTAACCTTTAAATATTATTTCGTAGATGGTTAAGAGACGTGGTTCTTCTTTCGCTAGTCGATCTAATACACCTGTTGGGCATGGTGCTGGACAGGATTCTAACCATGGTAGTGGTAGAGTTGGGTCTTATCCAACTAGGCCTCGAACTAGGACGCATACCAGTTCTCATCCTGGAGTTAGGAGTAAGGGTCAGCCCTAAGTTTTTGCCATTGAGCGAGTACAGAACTAGGTTGATCAGGATACTCCAGCTGTAGCGCCTGTTGTTGTACCTACTGTTGCATTGCCTGCAGATATTATGGTAAGAATGTTGAATATACTTGAGGCAGTGGTGCCTAATCAGGGTTGAGCTCCAGCTCCTCAGGCTACTTCACAAACACAGGCACAAGTTTAGTTGAATGTTGCAACTTCTCAAGCACCTCAACCAGTTGATCATTTAGTTACAACGGTAGGGCAACCCAATTATCTTAAGAATTTCATGGATCTTAAGCCACAGGAGTTTGATGCTATACCATTTTGTGTTGAGCCTCAAAAGTCTTTAGATCGCTGCGAGAAGATACTGACTACCTTGGGATTAAAGGAGACTCGTGGTGTAGAATTTACCATATTTCTGTTCTTAGGGTCTCCCGAGGCTTGGTAGACTTTCTTTTTGAGGGGAAGACAAGCAGGGCTACCGCCAATTACTTAGTCATAGTTTTTAGCCATGTTTATGGAAAGATTAATTCCATTGAGTAAACAAGATGACATGAAATGCCAGTTTAATAAGTTACGACAGTAATCTATGACAGCCACAAAGTACGAAGCTAAGTTTACTGAGTTATCCAGGTATGTCCTATATTTAGTTACAAATCATAGGGGGAAAGTAAGATGATTTATGGATGGACTTGAGGCTCATTATCATGGTCCAATAATAGGGAATGTGCGTAATGGATCATATTCTGAGGTGGTTGATAATGCTCTCCATTCTGAGTCCTATTATGAGATGAAAAGGATTAATCAAGAAAACAAGAAGGCACGTAACTCAGGTGGGTTTAGTGGTGCTCCATCTGGGAGCAAGAGTGGTTTTAATCTTGGATATTCTAGGCCTACGCATTCAAGGTCAGTGGGCCAATCTTTAAGGAATAGTTATCCAGCTAGACAGGGACAACAATAACCGATACAGAGGAAGGGTAGCAGTTTCTTTCAGTCTTGGCAGCATTCAAAGTGTTATAATTGTGGCAGTAATCATAGTTAACGTTGTTTTGGAGTTGGCGGTCCTTGTTATACTTGTAGTGAAAGAGGGAACATTGCAAAATTTTGTCCTAAGGGAGATTCTGGGTCTAGTCAAGCTACTCCTCATGTGCAGAGAGATGTTGCAGTTACTTATGCTCATACTCAGCCAGTTAGAATCACTCCACAAGGTGCTCGTGGATAAGGTCGATAGGGTGCTCAGGGGTCTCAGACAGCAGATGAACCACCAAGATTTTTTGTTATGGCTACATAAGACATAGATGTATCTAATGCAGTAGTCATAGGTATTATCACTGTAAATTCTCATGAGAAATATTCTCTTATTGATTCTGGTTCTACATACTCGTATGTGTCTCCATCTTTTTCTTTATGCTTAGAAAGAAGGATTGATACTTTGGTGGTGCCATATATTGTTATGACCCCAGTGGGGGAGACCTTATCAGTGGATAGAGTTTATAGAGATTGTATGATATCTGTTCAGGGTAAGGACACCATAGTTGGTCTATTTATGCTACCCATGACCAACTTTGATGTGATTATGGGTATGGACTGGTTGGCGTCATGTTAAGCTTTAGTTGATTGTTATGCTAAGCTTATACGTTTTGATATTCCTGTAGAAACACCTTTTGTGTGGAAAGGTATGACTCTTATGACTCAGGGAAAGATAATATCTTATGTTAAAGCACGCTGAATGATTAATCATGGGTGCTTGGGTTTCATAGCTACTGTTCATGATACTAGAGAAGAAGATGTTACAATTGACAATGTTCCTATTGTTCGAGAGTTTGTTAATGTATTTCCATATGATTTTTCTAGGATACCTCTGATAAGAGAAATTGAGTCCAGCATTGACTTAGTGCCAGGGACTCAACCTATCTCTATTCCATCTTACCGTATGTATGGATCCTGCGGAGTTGAGAGAATTGAAGGTTCAACTCTAGGAGTTACTTAATAAGGGATTCATTGGGCCTAATGTGTCACCTTAGGGTGCACCTGTGTTATTTGTGAAAAAGAATGATGGCAAGATGAGAATGTGCATTGACTACAGGCAATTGAATAAGGCAACAATTAAGAATAAATATCCTTTGTCTCGTATTAATGATCTATTTGATTAGTTATAGGGTGCTACTCATTTTTCTAAAATTGACTTGAGATCAGGTTACCATCAGTTGAGAATCAAGGCCAAAGACATCACTAAGATAGCTTTTCAAACTAGGTATGGGCAGTTTGAATTTTTAGTGATGTCTTTTGGACTGACTAATGCACCTACAACATTTATGGACCACATGGACAGGGTATTCAAGCCATACTTAGACCATTTTGTGATTGTTTTCATTGATGACATTTTGGTATACTCTCGAAGTAAGGCAGAATATGGACAACACTTGAGAGTTGTGCTGCAGACACTTAGAGAACACAAGCTTTATGCCAAGTTATCAAAGTGTGAATTTTAGTTGGGCATGGTTTTCTTTTTGGGCATGTGGTGTAAAGAGATGGGATTCATGTTGATCCAAAGAAAATTGAAGCAGTTTGAGATTGGCCTCAACCTAGTACTATTACAGAAATACATAGCTTCTGGGGGCTATCTAATTATTATAGGAGGTTTGTAGAGGGATTCTCGAAGGTGGATTCTCCATTAACGTGCCTAACTCAAAAAGGTGTGGCATTTCAATGGTCATATGAATGTGAAGAAAGTTCTCAAAAATTAAAAATGACATTGATTTCGGCTCCGATTTTGACCTTACCTACCGCTGAGGGTGGTTTCACTATATTTTGTGATGCATATCGTATTGGACCGGGTTATGTTCTAATGCAAAATTGTAAAGTGGTGGAATATGCTTCTCAGCGGCTAAAGGTCCATGAGAAGAATTATCTGACTCACGACTTAGAATTGGTCACGGTTATATTTTATCTCAAGATCTGGCGTCATTATCTTTATGGTGAGCCGTGTGAAATCTATATTAACCACAAAAGTATACAGTACTTATTCAAGCAAAATATTTTGAATCTGAGACAACGACGGTGGTTAGAGTTACTTAAAGATTATGATCTCACTATCTTGTATCATTTTGGGAAAGCAAATGTAGTAGTAGACGCTTTGAGTAGGAAGTCTATGGGAAGCTTGTCCCGATTCGCTACTGAAAGGCAACCTATGGTTATGGATAGTCAGACTTTAGCAAATCATGAAGTTCAAATTGATCACACGGTGCCTGGCAAACTACTTGCAGTTATGGTGGTTCAGTCGTCCTTAGTTGGGAAAGTTAAGACTTGCCACTATGATGATCCCTATCTTGTTGGTCTTTGAGATTGAGTGCAAAATGGTGGTGTTAAGTCTTTTATTATTGATGGTGAAGGTGTGCTATATCGTCATGAAAGATTGTGTGTTCCCACTGTGGATGATGTGAGGTAGCTAATTCTTGATGAGGCTTATAGTTCGTGATATTCTATCCACCCTGGTGCTACAAAAATGTATCAAGACTTGCGCAGGTTGCACTAGTGTAAACGTATGAAAGTTGACATTTTGAAACATGTGACTAGTTGTTTAAATTGTCAGCAAGTCAAGTATGAACATCAAAAACCTAGTGGAATGATGCAAAAATTGATTATTCTGGAGTGAAAGTGGGAAAGGATTACTATGGATTTCATTGTTGGGTTGCCAAATACTTTCAGGAAGCACAACTCAGTTTGGGTGATAGTGGATAGACTTAAAAAAAACTTCCCATTTCATACCAGTTCGGGTTACTTATAGTGCAAAGCAGTTAGCAAAAATTTACCTTCGGGAGATAGTTCGGCTTTATGGTGTGCTTATCTCAATCATATCTGATCAAGGTGCATAGTTCACTACTGAGTTCTGGAGATCTTTTTAGAAATCATTGGGTTCGCAAGTTGATAAGTACAACTTTTCATCCACAAATTGAGGGACAGTCTGAACGAGTTATTTAGATCTTGGAGGACATACGTAGAGCTTGCGCTATTGACTTAGTGGCATTGGGGCGACCAGTTTCCTTTAGAAGAGTTTGCTTATAATAATAGCTACTAGTTGAGCACTCAATGGTACCGTATGAGGCTATATATGGTCGCAAGTATTGTTCACCAGTTGGCTGGTTTGAGCTCGACGAAGCGTAGTTATTGGGTCTAGATTTAATTCAGCAAGCATTGGAGAAGGTTGCAGTGATACGGGACCAACTTAAGATGTCACAAAGTAAGCAGAAGTCCTATAGAGATAAGAGGGTCTGTGATTTAGAGTTTGAAAAAAGGGGAAAAAGTTTTTTTGAAAGTTTCTCCCATGAAAGGAGTTATGATATTTGGCCGGAAAGGTAAGCTAAGTCCTAGATACATTGGTCCTTCTGAAATTTTGGACCGAATTGGATTGGTGGCTTATAGGCTTGCTTTACCTCTGAGATTGTCTGCAGTTCATCCTATGTTTCACGTGTCGATGCTTAGACTGTATATTCGTGATTATAGTCATAAGATCCAGCCAGATGATGTAAAGCTTGATGAGAATCTAACTTATGAGGAAAGCCCAATAGTTGTTCTGGATAGGCAAGTGCGACAATTAAGACAAAAAAAGATAGCTTCGTCAAGATATTATGGCGTAATCATCCAATCGAGGAAGCTACTTGGGAGTCCGGGAAGGAGATGCGAGTTAGATATCCTAACTTATTCGACACTTCAGGTATGATTCTATATCTATTCGAGGACGAACATTATTTTATGTGGGGGGAGATGTAATAACCCAGATTTTTAATGAGGGTTAGATGGGTAATTTGGCCATATTATTAATATTAATTAAGGAGAATTTAAAAAGAGTGGGCCACACCCACTCCCTTATTTCAGTTTCATGATTAAAAGGAGATAAAAAAACAAAAGAGGGGTATGATACTAGAGAAGTAATTCTTTAAATGTTGGGAGAAAAGAAAAGTTGAACATGATGGGTTATTTTGGGTGGCTTATAGAATACTTTTGCTACTGTCAAGTACAGGTAACAACCTCAATTTGCCAGGTAGTGGTATGCATATATATTTGTATGTGTTGAAATTTTCGTAAAGTGATTATAACACCATTCTTCTAATAATTAGCTAATGATCGAAGGATGATAATGATGTTTCAATGATTAGTAGTTAATGGGGATAGACTTGCGACAGTGGGTTGGAAGTTTGGCATGAGAGAAGCCATTTAGACTACCGATACAATACTGCTCCATTACTTGTAATTAAGGAATTTATGAATAATTGGTTATTTGGATAACAAAGAGTTATATATGCCATAATCGTATTTATGGAAAGAGAAGTTAGAATGTAAAGTGGCAGTGGAGATATTAACATTAGAAACAACACGGTTTGGCTTGAAAGAAATTGCATATTAAGGTTCCAGTTTGGCAATTAGGCCACAGTCTATGCAAACTATTTCTTTTTGTCAACTTATTTAAAGTACAATTTCATTTTAAATGGTAGGGGTACATAATTCGATTAATTGGATTGAACGATAGACTTTAATATTTGACTTGCTTTAAAATTTTAGAGAATATTCGTTGATGGGATATTGACTATATTAAACCCATTTTTTCGTGTAGTTTAAGGTGTTTGAGTTTTCGGGAGCATATTTTAATTTACTAGGAGGTGGTGCTTGAATTGTGCATTCTAGGTAAGTGAGACTTTAATCTTTGATCCTTACTTTTTAAATCTGCTTTATAAAAATTATATTTTCCTGCCTAGTCCATGTGTTGGGACAAGCGTGAACTTGGTAGAATTTATGGCCTTTGACTAGCTGTGGATATGTATTTTATGAAGTGTATTGAAAATTACTTAGAGATGGAATGTGTGGTGATGTTGGGGCATTGAATATATTTTATTCGCTACCGTTATAGTCTAGGGGCATACATAGCTGTCATAATATGTTAGGGACATTACTTAAGTTGCCATAATATGTTAGGGGCTTATACATGCTGCAGTAGTAGACTTTTGGGGCATTATATATGCTATCGTGGACTTGTCGGGGTGCTAGGTTGATCACCTTCGTTGTCGTTTTTGATAAGTCGTGTGAGTTGATTGAGTTGAGATATAGAGGGACTTTTTGGACTTCTGTTTGGATCTTATTGAGCACTACTTTATAAGAGATATTGTGCAAATATTATTTATGAGTATTATTGTGCCTTGTATTTTTCTAATACTTGTTCCATAGGTATTAAAGTAGCGGGTTGAGGATCTTACTGGGTTATATTTATATATAGCTCACTCCTTACTTGCATATCTGCAGATACCGTTGCGGAGAAAGAGACTTGGGGCTGACGGTCTTTACGTGTGGATTTTGTTGTTAAGGTGAGCCTTCGCATTGTTCGTGGAGGCTGTCATCTAGTTTTAGTTATTTTTAGATTATATTTCTTTTCGTTGGATTTACATGCCCGAAATTTGAATTTGTGTATATGTTTGTAGTCTCGCCCATGAGGTTTTTGGGACGTGATAGAAATATAATTACAAATTGCAATCTTCTTTAGTTTACAACTTCAACAATTGTCATGTGAAATGGTTCTCATCATATGACCGAAAGCAACAAAATGAAAATTGAATTTATTAATCGCACGGTATATATATAATTTGTAAATTATGGAACTAATATCTCTTGGATTTTCAAAAGTTCTTTTTTATATAATGATAGGACAATCTTTCAATTCATAATATGAGATGATTGTAGAAATATCCCATTCTACTATTCTAATTATAAAAAGAACAATAATTGTTGTTACACATTATATACTCTATGGAAGTCGAAAAATTATAAAGGAATTGCCCATCTTGATTTATCTAATAACCATCATAAATAATTATAACTTAAAGTTTGATAATATTAAGAAATTATGCATTAAATTAAGAATGATAGTGTAAATATATCTTTGACGAAATATATATTCCACCAAAAGCACATATATCTTTTTGAACTATTTCACTCTTTCCTTATTTTTAAAGTCAAATCTTTATAAAATCATTGATTACATTCTTATTACGTACTTAAAACTTTTAAAAATTTGGCATTTCTTAAAATTTTTTTATTCCAACGCTTTATATTGATTTCTAGATTTTTCATATCTTCTTAAAATCAAATTTAGTTGATTTAGAATTCTTACACTAATGAAGAAAGTATTAGTTGTCATTAATTCTGACGATTTCTAATAAGGAAAGGTTTTTACCATAAATACATTTAATTAATTTTTAACTCTTAAATATTAGGAAAAAATAGTGAAAAGACGATTTTGGACATTTAGTGAAGGGCAAAAAGTTCAAATAATATTTATAAGGTCTTTCACACTTTTAATATGCTAGTTTAACCACACGTGCCTCGCGCGTATAACGTTTGATTATTTAAAATTAAATAATTTTGTATATTACAAAAAATTTTAATGAAGTGTAAAAAGTTCAAATTACTTTTCAAAGATCCTTCACACTTTTAATATACTAATGTAAACATGAATATATATTTTAGTATAAACACATACATATTTTACCACCAAAAGTTTCGAGTGGTTGATGGATCATCACTTTTGTGTTTGTTATGCAGTACCTCTTTCACTTGCTATCGGAGGCTAAGCGAGATGCATCAATTTGAATCATATTTGTGGTATATTTTTTTTTATGTTTTAAATCTTTCCTTATTTTTAAAGTCAAATCTTTACACTATCATTGATTACATTGTTATTACGTATTTAAAACTTGGTGGTACTTCTTAATTTTTTCTTTTTCTAACTTCATTTTTAGATTTTTTAAATCTTCATAAAATCAAATTTAGTTGATTTAGAATTCTTAAACTAATGGAAAAAGTAAATGACATCTAATAAGAAAGGTTTTACCATAAATATATTTAATGAATTTTAATTTTTAAATATTTGGAAAAATGTAGTCAAAAGATGATTTTGTCTAAAGTGAAGACTTTTAATGAAGGACAAAAAGTTCAAATAATAATTTTAAGACCCTTCACACTTTTAATATATTATAGATATAGATTATAGATTATAGATATACTTCATGCCTTAGCTAACATAAACTTCTAATTATATAGTTTAGCCTAAGTTTTAATTAATTACAATCGATAGTCTCTTTCCTTTGGTTCTCCCTTAATTTTCTCTATTTTTCTATCTTGTATTTCTCTTTTTTTTTAAGCTTTTTTTTCTCTCCTTTTTTTCTTTTTTTCCTTTTCGTTTCTTTTCTTTTCTATTTTTTTTGTTTTTTTTTCTTTTTTTTTCTTTGTAAGATTTTATTTATTTTTATTTATTTTCTTTTTTTGTTTTTTTTGTTTTTTTTTTCACTTTTAAAAAAGAAAAAAAATTGCTTTTGTTTTGTTTATTCTTTTTTGTCATCTTTTTCTCATTTTTTGTAGTTTTTTCCTCTTATTTTGTTGTTGTTGTATTTTATATTTTGCATTTATTTATAGCATACTATATATTTTAAATAAATTTATTATTTTTATTTGAATAGTTTATATGTGAATATGTATAATTGATCATTTGTATTTGTATACAAACAAGTATATGAATTAATTGTATATAATTGAATCTAAAATATACAAATACTCATGTATCATTTAACACAAATGTATCGTTAGTATTTGTATGCCAAATTTACCATTTGTATATAAACAAATATCATTTATATGTGTATGGTTCAAGTTGTATAGACATTTGGTACAAGTTGTATAGACATTTGGTACAAATATAATACTTGTATTTGTATAATTTAGCATTTGTATTTGTATAATTTATCATCGTATTGTTCAATTTATATTATTAAATATAATTCGTACCAACGAATACAAAAAAAGTGTTCATAGAAAGAAAAATAATAATTATTTTTTAATTATTTAAAAATATAACTAATGCAGCATAAAAAAATTAAAACAAATAAATATAGGGTCAACTTACAAATAAAAATACAAAATAGTTCTTTAAAAATACAAGTGCACCAACAAAAATAGAATATAAATAAAAATAAAATGAAACCACAAAATAACAAATACAATATGCAGTCAACTACAAAATATAAATGCAAAACAGTTTATTAAAATATAAGTGTGAATTGTATTAAATATAAATGATGGTGCGAATCGTAAAATACAAATACAAGTGCGAAACATAAAATAAAAATATAAGTGTGAACTATAAAACAAATACAAATATAACTATATCAACAAATATAAAAATATAAATGAGTGTGAACTATAAAATAAAAATATAAATATAAGTGCAATCTATAAAATACAAATACAATTATATCAATAATTATAAAAATATAAATAATGTGCACATACAAATATAATAAGCGATTGTGGTAGTTTTGTTATCATTTATGACCTGTGCTCGACGTAGCCATATTTTTTTAAAGTACAAAAAAAATATAAAATAGAACAAAAAAATGAGAGAGCAAAAATACCGAAGAAATCAAAAGGGAAAAAGAATAAAGAGAAATAGAAGCAAGAGATAGAAGAGAGAGAAAAACCAAAAAAACAGAAATGAAAAAAATAAAAATAGAAAAAGGGGGGTGGCGGGAAGGCATAAGATAAAGAAAAAGGTACAAAATGGAAATGAGAAAGAAAAAAGGAAAAGGTCAAAAAAAGAAAAACAAATAGAAGTTAGAGAGAGAAAGAGAGAAGAAAAAATGAAAATGAAAATGAAAATAGAAGAAAAACAAAAAGTAAAAGTAAAAAAAAAAAAAGAGAAAAAGATTGGGTCATGTAATTACTCATTGAACTTGTATTTTATATTCAATAAGTCAATTGCATGCAATTGATATATTGGTTGTGGATTGTAATTTTAAAAGTTAGGCTATGAATCCCCAATTTGTTGAAATTAGGCTAATTCTGAAAGCTTCTTTATATATATATATATATATATATATATATATATATATATATATATATATATATATATAATTTATTAAAAATGTGAAGTGCGTTAAAAATGTTGTTTGAACTTTTTGCGTTTATGTTTTTATTTTAGACAAAAAGTCTTTTCACTATTTCATCTAATATTTAAAAGTTAAAAATTAATTAAATATATTTATGATAAAAAAATTTCTTATTCAAAGTCATCAGAATTACTGACAACTAATACTTTTTCATTAGTTTAAGATTTCTAAATCAACTAAATTTGATTCTAAGAACTGAAAAATCTAGAAAAAAATATAAAAGCATTAAGAATAAGAAAAAGTTTAAGAAATACCAAAATTTTAATAGTTTTAAGTACATAATAAGAATGTAATCAATGATTTTGTAAAAAATTGACTTTAAAAACATAGAAAGATTTTAAATATAGAAAAAAATTAAACCTACAACAAATATGGTTCAAATTGATATGTCTCTCCTGGTCTCTGACAGCAAGGGAAAGAGGTACTTCATAGCAAACACAAAAGTGATAATTCATCAACTACTTGAAATTTCTGGTGGTAAAATATATATGTGGTTACATTAAAGTATATGTTTATATTATTATATTAAAGTGTGAAGGATCTTTGAAAAGTGATTTAAAGTTTTTACACTTCATTAAAAATCTTCGCAATGAATAAAATTATTTAATTTTAAATAATTAAACGTCATACGTGCGGGGCACATTGTAACGCCCCAAAAATCGGTTCCGAGATGTCACACGGTGCTTAGGGTCACAAGTGGCCCCAAACTAACCCTTCTACTGGCATAACTCATAAGCAACTGAATAAAAATGCATAAATCTGTACAAAATCAGCGGAAGATAACTCTTTTCTGAATCTGATCAATACAAAACTGAATTCACATGATTACAACTCTGCTTTTACAAAGAAAACTAAAACTGAATACAATAACATCTACTGGCTGTCTATGAAACCTCTACTAATACTGACTATAGATAATTGGGAAGCTACTCCAACTATCGCTAATCAATACGTATGAGTAAGAAAATAAACAACATAAATAAATCTAATGGGAGTCCCCGAAGTAGGAGGACTCATCATCTTGCTGGCTGGAATCTGCAGCTGTTGGAGTCTGAATGTGCATACTAAACCTTGTACCTACATTATGAGACAATGTAGCACATAGACATATATGTGGATCAGTACTTTGAGGATGTACTGAGTATATGGGGGTGTATGCATATAGTAAACAACTTCATTACTTTGTCAGTTTTGTAAGTTGAACACTTCTACTTACGTATTTGTCATTTGGATCCTTGAACCCATCAAAAAGCAACATTTTGCACCCTTTGACCGTTGACCTTGCCTATGTGGCAAGGTCATGGTGACTAGGACAAAGAGAGTGTAGCCACTCGTTTGGGGGTGCGAGTAGGGATCAATTTTTGGCTAATTTTACATTAAAATAATTTTAAAAAAAATATTAAATTTTTTTTTAAAAAAAAGGGTCCTTTTTTCCTTCATCTTTTTAAATTTAAAAATATTTTTAATATTTTTAAAATTTTAAAAATATTTTTAAATTTTTTTAAAAAATAAAAAATTGTTCTTTTTTTCCCTCCATATTTTTTAATTTAAAAATATTTTAAAAAATTTTTAAAAAATAAAAATATATTTTTTCCTCCCCAGCCCATCCCCACCCCCACACCCCACCTAGCCCCATCCCACCCCACCCCCAGCCTCCCCACCCCACCCCAACACCCGTCCAGCCCTTCCCCACACCCACTCCAGCCCAACCCCAACCCTCACACCCTACCCATCCCACCCCACCCCTAACCTCTCTACCCCACCCAGCCCTGTCCCCACCCCCTCACACCTCACCAGCCCCGTCCAACCCCTCCCCACCCCACCCTCAACCCTCATACCCCTCTCAGCCCCATCCCCACCCCACCCCAGCCCTTTCCAGCCCCCACACCCCACCCCAACACTCTTCTAGCCCCCCCCCCACACGTTCACTTTTTATTTTTTATTTTAATTTTCCCTCACAATTCAATTCTTTTTATTTTTTTAATTAAAATTTAAATTTGAAATCTTTTTATTTTTTTGGGGATTAAAATTTAAATTTAAATTGAAAGTGAGTGATAGTGAATATTCAAAAAAAATAGTGAATTTCGCTTAAAAAAATTAAACTTTTTGTGAATTTGTTAAATATATTCAATTTTAAAAATAAAAACTTTCTTATGTTTGTATATATGAATTTGTAGTTAAAAATTTAAATTAGTTGGAGAAGAATTTTAATTATTTGGAATGGATTTGATGTTTAATTTATGAGAAAAAATAAAAACATGATTATTCAAATTTTTCTACAATTTATAAATTTTTCTTATTTAATTAAATTAATTTTAATATTTAGTTTTTTATGTAGAATTTTAAAAATGACTTGGATTTAATGTAATATTTGTTTTTTTTAAATGACGTGGCAGACATGTCAAGCGTAGCAGGCTTAGCAGCTGACGTGGGGGAGAGTGTGTTACACTCACCAAAAAAAGGTTTAAAATGTTGCTTTTTAGTGGGTTCAGGGGTCCAGATGACAAACATGTAAGTAGAAGCGTCCAACTTACAAAACCGACATAGTACAGGGGTCCAGTAGGTCATTTTGCCTAAAACAAATGCATGCTAAATATAAATGACTCACACAACTTGAATAAATTTGAAATATAAATCTCATAAGTCATGAATAGTAAAACTTGTAACATAAATCTTGTGAGTCATTATACTTAGTTGAAAAATCTGTAGTTCTATTCCCTTCTCAAATCATATAGAATAAGTGATAAAGAGCTCAACTCTGTATTTGAAAGCTAAGACTTGTAGCTTTGAAACTGAAATCTCAAGTAAAGCAATATCTGATTAATTTGTGAGCCTTTGCACTTAACTTCCAAAATCTTTGGAGAATAATACTCAAAAGTTGTTTATTTACTTTTACTAGCAAGGAAAATTACTTTTAAAACCATTCTATAAGGGAGTTTCTCTTAACCGGCAGAAACTATGCGAGCTACATGGAGTCCAATATTTTGTCCTCCTAAGGAAGAAACCTCATGTTGGGAAGAGGTGTTATACTTTGCCAAGGAGTATAACCTTAACTCAGTAATCACTATCTCGGCCTCAGGCCCATTAATCTCAATCCTACGATGGCACGTAGTTCTGGGGTATGAGACCACGAAATCATACCCAAATCGGTGCTTAATACTACTCCCGTTTTATATGTTACACTTATCTCATTGGAAATCCACTTTTAAAAATAAAATCTCATGGTTTATAATGAAACCAAACTCATATTTGTGATCTGTAATAAACTCTAAAAAGTGGATTCCAAATCACAATTTGGGATCCAAAGATCAAATAATGTTTATACAACTAAAAATATGCTAATCTCAGGGTGTTTAAAAGCACAAGTTCTTGAAATATCAATACTCAAAATAGGGTCTAATGACCCATATTTCAAAACTCATGTAATCTCATAGTAATTCATCATGCTCAATAAGTTTTCTTGAAAATATCTCATCAATATCAACATAAAATTCAAGAGTCATAATATCATGCTTAAATTCAATTGAAAATATGAAATCGATATCTCATAACATACTCATGGTATTCAAAATCATGAAAATAGCATTCTTTAACTCAAATCAAACATGGCATTTGATAACGCCCAAATTACAGCTCTCGTTAGAAAGTGTAAGCGGTCGCTGTCAAATATAGAACCCAACTGGGTTGGGTGTCGAATCCCACAGGGAATACTTGGTCACTAAGTGTTGCAATTGTTAGTAGACTGTTGGTCGAAAATTCCACGGAAAAAGGGGGGTTTTGATTTAGGCGTGAATTAATAATATCAAAGTAACGAATGAATGATTTGTTTAGTAAAGGTTAATCACAGAGAATAATAAGTTAGGGTTATGTCCACCTTGTAGTTTCTACTTCTCTATTAACTATGAGTAACGCGGAATTTAGACATGCATGCACTTATAGAGAATCGTATTCTAATTCTAAATTCAAGTGTTTCCCAACCATCAAGGATTTATTTCACTTTAGCTCTCCCGAGCCTAAAGTGTATAACAAATGGTACAAATTCTCCAAGAAGTTAATCCGGTTAAGGCATTAACGTGTAAATAGAGGTTATAAGCCTTATTTCCTTGTCACACTCTCTTTTCCAAACATGTAACTTTTCTCCCGAACAAGTTAATGCTATAATGGCATGTTCTCTATGTTTGCAACCATGAGAATTTAATTAAAACGAAGAGAGTAATGATATAAGTAGCATACACATCAAGAATTCACAAACTCATAGCAACAAATAGTATCTTACAAGGTTTCCATAACCCTAACAGAGAAGTTTAGCTACTCATGGATACGACGGAAATCAAAATAGACATAATCATCATACCACAACCTAGAACAATCTTGGCGATGGAAGTGATCTTAGCGTCACAAAGAGAATAACGTTTTTTCTCTAGCCGTTTCCAAGTGTGAGCCGTGTTTCTCTGTCCAAAACTTACAGAATCTGTAAACTGAATAATGACTAATGATAATTGATCAATAAAATATGCTGCCGAAAAATTCAGCAATAGGGTTTTTATAATATCCCTGTCTACTAAGTTACTGTTGCATCCCTAAGTATTTAGAAATACTAATTTTGCTCGGGACAAATTCTCTATGCGTCACATTCAGTCCAACAGCTTCCAAAAGCTGCCTTCCCTCTTATATGAAGTTTTCCTTTGCTTCCCAAAGGTCCACAAAGTGCTGAAATCTTCATCATTAATACCTGAAAACATGCTAATCACATAGGTTAGCTCACTTAAAGGAAAATGGACTAAAAGTGCAGGAATTATATATTCTATCCTCAAAACTTAGCTAAAATATGGGTAAATTATGGTTCTTAGGGGTATAAATACGCCCAACATCAGCATTTCATAATTCAATCATATCATGCTCAAAACCATCAATAAGATACTTTGGGCATAAACCCTATATTCAAAATCATAAGAAATCCGTTAGAAACATAATTTTTGGGCACAAGAGCGAAAGGATTGCTCTTGTTCAAACCCCAAATACCTTAGATTATGAATTTTGGATGAACATTTGCTTTTGAGACTCTATTCGTACAATTGATGGGTGCTTCTTGAAGCTCTCGGTCTGGGGATTCCGATTCTTGAAGAATTATTGAAAACTGACGGTTAAATTTTGAGTTCCCTTGAACTTTGGGTTGAAACCCTAAGAGGTATTCTTGAGTAATTTGTGAGAAATATCATATATTTTGGTGATTTGGGGATTAAATCCCGTGTTAATGCTGAAAAGGGGATGGAAAATACCCATCTTTCCCTTAATGAGATGGAGAAGGAACTGAAAAATTTATACCAGCAGGACTTAGCAAGGCATCGCCCTACCTAGTCTGCCGGACTTAGCAAGGCGCCTCCCTGCCTAGTCCGCCGGACTAAGAAAGGCGTTGCCCCACCTGGGCCAACGCGATAGCCAGGGCGACACGGGCCTATCGCTGAGGCTTACTATTTTGCAACCCCAAATATGCCCTTAAGCTCATCTAAAAATTCTGAAACTCACCCGAGATGTACTCTTGACTTGCCCCATCGTGTATCAATAAAAAAATCAACAAACGGAGGTCGGGAAGGTCAGAAATAAAATCTTCAAAGTTCGAAGGTCCTAAAATAAACTATGTCCCAACACTTAGCCAAAATTCTAAGTATAAGGCTTCTCTTGACATGATCTAAAGGCTTAGGCAACAAGGAAATTTGCAAGGTCTTACAATATCTCCCCCTTGAAAACATTCGTCCTTGAATGTCGTTAGTTAGGCTAAGATTACAGAGAAAACTGAGGATGCACAACTGAAGTAAATTGTTAGACTGAATCTATATTCTTCTAAACTTTAGAGTACTTTGGTGAATGCATATACTCATGATAAGAATATCTAAATAGCTGAATCTTTGATTAGAATGGAACTGAATTAAGTAAGACTATCACCTTTGGTTGAATCTGAGTTTGCAGAGAAGAAATGAAAGGTTTATGACATTACAACTCGGGGTATTACAACACCTCCTCTTTAGGATCATTTGTCCCCGAACGATACTAATGTGGTTGAAAGACTAGAAAAAGACTAAGATGATATACATGATAATTATGGACTAAACCATGACTTAATATCTGAATCTAAAACTAATGCATGTACTGAGCTGAATTTCGCAAGCTACTTGGATGCGAACAAACTATCTCTTTTAATGGTCATACTCACGAACTTTTAGGTAGTGAGACTAGAGTAAATCAGAAGATGTAAAAACTATAGAGATTGCCTATCTGACTGTTAAACTGGGTTTCTAGATGTATGGACCGAATCATGTTGAATGTTCTCCCCCAAATAGGGTATTTCTTCAACACCTTTCTAAGAAATTTCTAAGGCCATTATAGAGTAAGGGAATCTGGGCATGAACTGAACAAGACCTCAGAATAAGGAACTACAACATTGCTCCAAGTATATAGCATGGAATATAGACGTGTGAATCATAATTCGGGGTAGAAGTACTAGGCCTCAAGAAATGCAACTTCTCACTTTAAAGCTTAGCCACACTTCTAAAATACTCTCTCAACTATACTATTCACGTCAAATATCGTACTTGCTTGATTCAACTTATAATTCTCACTTGGCATTGGCAATTCCATCTACTAAAGTCTAACTGAACTAAAACCTCTCATCATGGTCAAGCCTAACTCGAAATCACAAGGTATCACACATAACACCATGGCACAACACCAGTCTGAATCATGAATTCACATACATCTACATTTTTCACAACTTTTTATCTCAAGAATAATCCTCATTACCACTCCAACAACTATAATCCACCGAGTACTAAACATTCACTAATGCTAAATTCATCCCTCCACATGTATACAAACATGACGTTCAAGCCTATCTTCATCGCCATACATGCACTTCTAAATAAATGCTCATAAAATATCTTTTCCATATTCTACAAACCTCTATCAAGAACAACTTCCTGCACCATTGTTTAAAAATACATACATAGAATACTCCCAACTGACCAAGTCATACACAAAAAGCTTTACCTCAATGTTTCTCCATATATAGACCTACATAAAATAAGCACACAATAATTTTTCTCAAACATAACACATAAAACTTCAACTAACCATGACATGTATCAAAGACTTGGCCTCAATCTTACTTCACATTTACTACCTTAGTTAAAATAAGCATACAACCATTTTTCATCAATCAGGAAATGCTTACTCTCTCCCATCTAGACAACTGTACATCATCACTATCTTGACTAAGGAAAGGCAACTAAAAGATTAGAACGTGAGGACCTGAAGAATGAAAAATATTGTGTATAACTTGACACTCAATTGAGGCTTGAGGAATAGAATGTTTAATGTCATGAACTCATCAAAAAGGTCTAATCTGAGAACATGCATGATATAAATCTGATACTGAAACTGAACTTACTATAAAGCATGAGTACATAAGTCATGATCTGTATGACCTGAGCTTAGAATCCATAATTTCATGGAATAAAATCTATACTGCTGAGTGAACTGGACCACTTATGCTAGAAACTGGAAGTATACATAGTTTTTCTATAAGGTACATAAATATGAACTGTAGTCATGGAGCCGATATGTAAGGCATGATTAGATATCGGTATAACTGAAGATACTAAAATAGGATAGGAATGGGTTGAGCCTCATCCTCACTTCCTGATGTTCTATAACATTCTGGCACCACTACTAAAATTTGGAAGTCTGACTTGGTTACTTCTTTTGTCATCTCCCTCTTAGGCTTAAACCATCACTCTCAGTCTGTGAACTACTATATAATCTCTAGTCTAAACTGTAATCAATTTACTCTAGAGTCCGGGATATAACAATACACATGATAAATAGAACTTAACCCGAATGACTTCACCTGAAAGCGTAAAACCAACATCTAATACTACCTTCTAAGTTACACCCTATCCTTCTATAGCCTTAATAGTCCTCATATAATACTTGAACACTTACCAACTTGAAATATTTATGAGCATCCCAATAGTCGGAGTTCACACCATCTAGTTCTTCAACTCTTATTTCTATTAGCTTAATCTTCAAAAATTCAAACTTAGATTCTAATGCTTAACATGGATACCTCCAAACCTTTGATGGACGATACTACTTCTGTCATAGCCTACCATCATCATGCCTGTAAACTTATATTTCTAAACCATGAGAATCAAGATTATATAAAAAGGCTCAACACTATCAATCAAAACTCCTTAACTTAGCTATCAAGAACACCGTATACTATATGACTAGCCTCCTTCTACTTAGCAACTCAAGAATACCACTAACCATACACACGCAATAATTCTCAAAAATAATGCAGCCTCATAGCACCTTGGGCATATTTTTACATCATACCTACAACATCATACTTGATTACGAATCAAATAAACTTAAGCTCTTGCATACATTGTTCAAGCCTACTAGATCACTTCCATACAGTTAACATTCACAACCACATCATTCAAGAAATTATTACATCTACCTTGATTACCATTATCTATTCGAACTTACTGTTTAGTGCTAAGCATGATTTAACAACTCACTTTACATACAGTTCTCTCTTGGAAGCTATAAAATATAACATCAAGAAACACTATTCCCTTAAAACTTTTGAGCAACAATAATCGATCAAAATCATATGGCCTATCTTATCATAATCCATTAACACATCCTCTTTTTACACCTTATTACCGCTTACCCTTTTTTTTATATCTAAACTTCTTTCATAACTCTATAAGTTTCAACTAAGCACTCTCTATGCAACCTCGGGGAAGTCTAAATTAACAACACTCAACCTCCAAGTACTTTCATCATTAACCTATACTTTTCTAACACAACAAATACTATCAACAACTCTTTTTACACCTCAAGCAAATAACAATTCACCTTAACTAATAACTCCTTCTCTACCTTCCACTAAACTAGTACACAAGGACATATCACTTCATTACTAACTTAATCGTATGTAAAATTTTGGCTATATATATATATAATAAATCGTCCTTACCACCCTTCTTGTCACTACACTTCTAAACCCACACCTCCAACTATAAGAAAGTTAGATCTACTTATGAATCATAACACTTCTAGGTTTCAATAGCTCATGAATGCAAACCCAATTCCAGAATCTATACTCACACTATCTTCTCTAATGAGTACTATCCGTAGGGAAAGACTGACGAGGAATCTGAATACATATCTTACTCTATCTCAACTGAATAACTCACAAGGATAGGGACATAAATTTTAACTTAAGGGATTTATGACACACTAGAGTGCTCCTCTCAAACCCTCTGGGTACATTTTGAAACTTCTTGCTAGCAAATCTGAGAGCATTATCAGGGGAGAAAATTGGAACTTCTCGATCATATTATCTCAAAAATAGTACATAGATAATGAAGTATAGATTTAACATTATGGATTCAGAGGAGAAATCTGAAAGCATATCTGACTTGGGCTTAATGAACTATTTTCATAAACATGATAAAACACTTCAATCTTCAAAACTCAAAAGTATTGATGGGATACTTCTTATCCTTCTTGTAATCCCATAACTATCTGTGAAGATTTAAGCTTGACTATTTTTTATACCTTTAAAATAAGGCAGATGTAGCCCGAATAGAGTAAGATCAGGATCTGTATAAGTTTCTTAGAGAACCTTCTATAGGACAATCTAAGACTTGAAAGAATGGAGATATTTCCTAAATGTCTTGTAGCATCTCGAAGAAAAGTACAGACGTCTCCATACCATTTCGCAAGACACTACTAGACACGGCTTCACAGACACCCTAGGACTCTTGAAATCTGTTCTCTGATACAAAGTTTGTAATGCCTCAAAAATCAGTCTCAAGATGACACACGGTGCTTAGGGTCACAAGTGGTCCCAAGCTAACCCTTCTACTGGCATAACTCATAAGCAACTGAATAAAAGTGCATAAATCTGTACAAAATCAGTGAAAAATAACTCTTTTCTGAATCTGATCAATACAAAACTGAATTCACATGATTACAACTCTGGTTTTACAAAGAAAACTGAAACTCAATACATTAACATCTACTGACTGTCTATGAAACCTCTACTAACAATAACTATAGATAATTGGGAAGCTACTCTAACTATCACTAATCAATACGTATGATTAAGAAAATAAACAACATAAGTATATCTAACTGGAGTCCCCAAAGTAGGAGGACTCATCATCTTGCTGGCTGGAATCTGCAGCTGTTGGAGTCTGAATGTGCATACTAAATCTTGTACCTACATTATGAGATAATATAGCACATAGACATATATGTGGATCATAGACATATATGTGAATCAGTACTTTGAGGATGTACTGAGTATATGGGGTGTATGCATATAGTAAACAACATCATTATGTTATAAAATAAATGCATGCTAAATATAAATGACTCACATAACTTGAATAAATCTAAAATATAAATCTCATAAGTCATGAATAGTAAAATATGTAACATAAATCTCGTGAGTCATTATACTTACTTCAAAAATCTGTAGTTCTATTCCCTTCTCAAATCATATAGAATAAGTGATAAAGAGATCAACTCTGTATTTGAAAGCTAAGACTTATAGCTTTGAAACTGAAATCTCAAGTAAAGCAATATTGAATTAATTTATGAGCCTTTGCACTTAACTTCCAAAATCTTTGGACAATAATACTCAAAAGTTGTTCATTTACTTTTACTAGCAAGGAAAATTACTTTTAAAACCATTCTATAAGGGAGGTTCTCTTAACCGACATAAACCATGCGAGCTATATGGAGTCCAACATTTTGTCCTCCTAAGGAAGAAACCTCACGTTAGGGAGAGGTGTTATACTCTTGCCAAGGAGTATAACCTTAAATCAGTGATCACTATCTCGGCCTCAAGCCTATTAATCTCAATCCAATGATGGCACGTAGTTATGTGGTATAAGACCTCAGAATCATACCTAACTCGGTGCTTAATACTACTCATTTTTTATTTTCTATGCTCATCTCATTGGAAATCCACTTTTAAAAATAAAATCCCATGGTTTATAATGAAACCAAACTCATATCTGTGATCTGTAATAAACTCTAAAAAGTAGATTCCAAATCTCAATTGGGGATCCAAAGATCAAATAATATTTATACAACTGAAAACATGCTAATCTCAGGGTGCTTAAAAGCATAAATTCTTGAAATATCAATACTCAAAATAGGGTCTAATGACCCATATTTCAAAATTATGTAAACTCATAGTAATTCATCATGCTCAATAAGTTTTCTTGAAAATATCTCATCAATATCAACATAAAATTCAAGAGTCATAATATCATGCTTAAATTCAATTGAAAATCTGAAATCGATAGCTCATAACATACTCATGATATTCAAAATCATGAAAATAACATTCTTTAGCTCAAATCAAACATGGAATTTCATGATTCAATCATAGCATGCTCAAAACCATCAATAAGATACTTTGGGCATAAACCCTATATTCAAAATCATAAGAAATCCATTAGAAACATAATTTTTGGGCACAAGAGCGAAAAGATTGGTCTTGTTCAAACCCAACATACCTTAGATTATGAATTTTGGATGAACATTTGCTTTTCAGACTCTATTCATACAATTGATGGGTGCTTCTTGAAGCTCTCGGTCTGGGGATTTCGATTCTTGAAGAATTATTGAAAACTGACGGTTAGATTTTGAGTTCTCTTGAACTTTGGGTTGAAATCCTAAGAGGTGTTCTTGAGTAATATGTGAGAAATATCATGTATTTTGGTAATTTGGGGATTAAATCCCGTGTGAAATTTAAAAAGGGGATGGAAAATACCCATCTTTCCCTTAATGAGATGGAGAAGGAACTAAAAAATTTATACCAGCAGGACTTAGCAAGGCGCCTCCCTTCCTAGTCCACCCGACTTTTAAAAACGCCGCCCTACTTAGTTCGTCGGACTTAGCAAGGCAGCCTCCCTTCCTAGTCCGCCGAACAAAGAAAGGTGCCGCCCCACTTGGGCCAACGCGATAGCCAGGGAGATGCGGGCCTATCATGGAGGCTTACTATTTTGCAACCCCAAACATGCCCTTAAGTTCATCTAAAAATTCTGAATCCCACTCGAGATGTACTGTTGACTTGCCCCATTGTGTATCGACAAAAAAATCAACAAACAGAGGTCGGGAAAGTTGGAAATAAAATCTTCCAAGTTCGAAGGTCCTAAAATAAACTAAGTCCCAACACTTAGACAAAATTCTTAATATAAGGCTTCTCTTGACATGCTCTAATGGATTAGGCAACGAGGAAATTTGAGGTTCGTACACACATGTGATTAAAATAGTATATATTATATATGAGGGTCATAGCTTTGGTGGCGTGGCACTCTTCCTAGGTAAGTAGTCACTTTCTTTTTAATCTATTTTTTGGATTTTTTCTCCTATTTTTTTCTTTACCCTTTTAACTTAAAAAAAAAGTAAATATTACATATATAACGACATGTTTACTATTAATTACTAAAAATTCTAACTTTTTTGAAAATCTCCAAAAATCCCAATATTTTCCCTCTGATGATACATGTTAATCATATTAGATTCATACTACTGATACAAGTACTAATTAACTAAATCAGCATATTTTAAAGGATTGTAATAGATAAGTTTGTATTAAAACAACATTTAACCTAACTAATTAAGGTAAAAAACAAAATGAAATCCCACAATTTATGGTAATCAGTTTATTCTTCCACGAAATAAAAACATAAACGTTTTCATAATATTGTTTTGAAGTTGAAAAATCTTCATTTTTCTTGTTCAGAGAGAACATACCAATTTTTTTATTTGATTTGTTAATTTCATTTGTTTGATATGAATATTTCGGTGTTGTTACGTCATTTCGGTATACGGGCTAACGAAATCGAGTATGTTGATTATAAGAGTGATGGAATTGTGGCCAGTAAACATGTTACTTATGAAAAACTGATTTCTACAATTGCCATAGAGCTGGAAATCGACGAAATAAGGAAAAACATTGAAGCTCGTTACATTATTGAAGAAAATGCTTGTCTGTTGTTGATTCGGAATGAAACGAGTGTGAAGCTGTATGTCGAAATTAAAAAAATTGAGCGTGGATTTAGGACGTATCCTCTTATCTCACTACATTAGATAAGTCTGCTAGTTAAATGATTTCTGATGGGAAAGTTGGTGCTGTAATGTGTTTGGAAAGTCCATCAGAAAAAGTTGCAGAAATAATTAGTTATAAATCTAATTCTACTTTTTCTATGCCTTTGTTGGATAGCAAGGGGAACAAGATCATTACTGATTACAAACATAGTGATGTTAAGGTTGGGAAAATCTATAAGGATAAGTGTACTCTTATTTCGGTTATGGCGTGATTTTCAATTGAGCATTCCTTCAATCACTATGCCAAAAGATCGGACAAGAAAAGGTATGTTATGTTTTTATGTAACGGGTGTTGTTAATTTTGTGTACGTTAATTTAATTTTGTATTCAATGTTTGGTTGATGATTATTTTACAGATTTTTTTTGTGTCTTTATGTTATGATAATGATACATTTTGTTAATCTTGTATCTCAGTTTATGAAGTTATGTTTAATTATGTTTCTTGTTGTGTTTTAATTTCACATATATAATAGGAATGTCCTAGATACATAGAAATGTCCTAGATACATGTTGTAAATTTCCTAGATACATGTTGTACAACTTTCACGCTGAGGTACATTTTGTTATGAATATGATACATTTTGCTCATCTCGAATCTCAGTTTATGAAGTTATGTTTAAGTATGTTTCTTGTTGTGTTTTAGTTTTACATATATAATAGAAATATCCTCGATACATAGAAATATTCTAGATACATGTTGTAAATTATTTAGATACATGTTGTACACGCATTCAATCCAATTAATGAATATAGAAATCTATTTTTTCTCAGTGCACGAAGAAAAATAATTTGAACTTTTATTTTCATTGATTCAGCTATGTCCTACGATGTCGTTCAAAGGATTGTGTTTGGATCTTTAAAGTATCATATCGTCGGGGGACAGAACTATTTAAAGTTAGATTTTTCCAAGATGTTCACACATGCCCATTGAAAGACCGAGTTTTTACTCAACTTCAAGCTACAGTTAGGTTTGTTAGTGGTTTTGTGCACCAAAACTTGTCAATTATAAGAGAATACACACCCCGGATGATATAATCAAAGATATTAAAAATATTTTTGGTGTAGACATTAACTATCAGAAGGCTTAGAAGGGCTAAAGAACGTGCGATTGAGATGTTAAGGGGAAACCTTCGGATGGTTATCGACAAATGACTCGATATCTATACATGTTAAATTTTGTATATCCAGGTTCACACATTAGAATGCATAAATCAGAGGATAATAAATTTATGTATTTGTTCGTTACATTGCAACCTTTGAAGAGTGGATTCGAGTATTGCAGACCTGTAGTTGTGGTTGATGGTGCACATTTGAGTGGAGCATATAAAGGTACATTTGTTTTCGCAAGCACTCTTGATGGAGCAGGTAATTTATATTTATTTGTATGTATATTTATTTTGTGATGTAATTCTGATCATAATTTTTGTTATTTTTTTTTAGTTTGAGAAATCATTTACTTGTATCTGCTTAATTAAATTTTTTTATTATCAAAATTGTAGGACACATTCTGCCAATTGCGTATGGTGTTGTTGACAGTGAAAATGATAATTTGTGAATTTGTTTTTTCAAGAATTTTAGAATTGCTTTTGGAGAGCGCGATAGTATGTGTGTTGTATCTGACCATTATGAAAGCATAATAAAGGTTGTGAGTGTTGTATATCCGAATGTACCGCACCTCGCATGCATTTGGCACTTGTGGAAGAATGTTTGCACAAACTTCAGGAAGAGTAAAGATAGACTTAGCGATATTTACTATGCTATGTCCAAGGCTTACCGCAAAGATGAGTTTGATTTTTTTTGGAATCAAGTTGAGAAGATTGATCAGAGGGTAAAGTCTTATCTTGAGGATGCTGGATTTGAAAAGTGGGCACGCGTGTATACACCTGTTAACCGTGGTGTAATGATGACTTCAAATGTAGCGAAGTGCATAAATGGTAAGTTGAAGTTAGAATGTGAGTTGCCGATAATAAAATTTTTGGAGCAGGCTAGAAAATTGTTTGGAAAGTGGAATTGCAAGAGTAGAGAAAGAGCATCTTATGCAAACACGTCACTTGGTAGTAGATTTGAAGGAATTCTTCAGCTAAATACTTCAAAATCTACAAGGTTTAAGGTTAGTTTTGATGTTTTGTTTTGTTTTACATATTATAGAATTTTTGATTGATAATACAGGATACTATTTATTTTAAAAAAAAAAATTTGGAAAATGTTACAGTAATTTAATCAATATTTTTTTTTGAAGTTGAACAAAATATTCTTAAAAAGATCAATATATATCTATGTGTAAGCATATTATGACTAATCTTGTAGGTTAGTGTGTCATCAACATATGTATATTCTATTTACGATGATGGGAGGAAGTACATAGTATGTCTTGATAGGAGGACTTGTACTTGTGGTAGATTCCAATTGGACGAGATAACATGTGAATATTCAATTGCAGTACTAAAATGCAAGCATGTAGTTGATATGAAACCTTATTGCTCAGAGTTTTATTATCCTGAAATATTAAGGAAGACGTATGAAGAATCTATGTTTCCAATACCCAATAAGAAGGACTAGATTGTGCCACAAGAAGTTATGGACGAAGTTGTGTTACCACCAAAATACAAACGTCAACCCAGAAGGCCAAAGAAAAACAAGCACAAGAAATCAAGTGAAACAATGACATCGAGCAGTAATTATTGCGGGAGATGTGGTTATGCAGGTCACAACAGGCGTACTTGTAACTTCTTTCCAAAGGAGGAGTGACACTGTAGTTGACTGATTAATAATGTGGAATAATTTTTTATCTTGTAGTTGAATTTGTTACCTTTTTAATGCTACGTTTTAATTGATGACATTGTTGTTTTTTAAGAATTTTAAGAAAAATAGTTTCTGGAATAAACAGTTGCTTTCGCTCCTTTGTTAATTATTTACCTTTATTTTTTGAAGATTGAAATTGTCGTGACACATCATATATAAAGTAAGATATATTGAACTGATAATGTTAGTAAATTTTATTTTAGTTGTTATGCTGTAGTAAAAGATTGAAAAGATTTATACTTTTATAGGATGTATCTTTCATTAATTTATAGATACAAGTTTACACAATTTGTATCAATTGTAAAATATAGTTGTATCATGTAGGACTATAAGTTTTGCTATAATGTGTTATTCAGGTTGAAGGCAAACATGCATTCTGAGTAAATAAAAATGGTTATAGATACATAATAATGTAATGTTTTGTTATTTACAATTATTATATAGTAAAATATGTTTTTTTTGACTATATACATATAATTTAATAAGATGTTTCTCAGTTAATTTTATAGATACAAGTTTAAATATTCACTTCTACAATCTAATATGTCATTAGTTTTTTGAAATAGTACCATTAAGTTGTGCTATAATTTGTTATGCATTTTAGAGACAACAGGAATTAGTTGGAACAAAAAACTATTGTGGATACTAAATAATGTAATGTTGTGAAGGTTACTACCATTATATTGTAATTTATGTTTCATTATTTTAGATACATATGATTGTAAAATATTATAAAATATGTATCTAATACAATGTCTTTATAAAGTGCAAGAACAACGTATTTCCAAACATAAATATATCTGAAATGCTTGAGCATTGCATTATAATGGGTAACAAAATAAAACTATTTAATCATTAAAAAAACATAATGTATGAGTATCTAAACATTACCAACATCATTAAAGTTTCTATCAACTTTCTAATTTTGTAATATCCAACAAGCAAACAAATAAACAACTACTTAATATGCAAAACACGGTCTGTTTCTTTTGGTGCGAACTTGCTCCTTAGCCTTAGTGGATCGTCGTTCTAATTAAAGTATCCGTTCTCTACTTTTTCAGACCTATACTTGCACAAATGAGAAGCATATCTCAGACGATGGTATTGAGTATTAATACCCAAACATGGAATGACTAATCCCTCACTCAGATACTCTACATACACAGCCACAAATACATCACAATCCCTGCATTCCAATGAATAATTAAATTTAAAACATCAATATACATGAGTAAGGTAATGAAAACAAACAAAAAGGTAATGTAATACCTACAATCTTCCACTATATTGTTGTACTATCTCAGATACATATTCCACTTGAAATAGATTTCGTTTGGTTTTTCCCTTATATGATTTCAGTGCAGCCCAGTCAGTGGGTACCTTGTGGTCATAAAAAATTGTGTACTGAAGGTAAGTCGGAATCATTACAGTCAACTTGTCAATCTCACTTGTTTGTGTTTTGTTTCGTGAAGAAGCCATTGAATCATACACACAAATGTATCGATCTTTTAAAGCAATGACTGCCAATACCCAGTGAAAGGCACCGTCACAGTTAATTGGGAAAAATACCTCATTAACCATATGCCAAGGCAGACCTGTGTGCGTACTCAATCCCTTGATGGTGTTAATCAATGACATCTTCATATCAACAACCTCATCAGTCCTGGCAGATGCATCTTGAGCAGCAAGATCCTTAGCAACGTCTGAATTATAGTAATTCACATATGCCTTATCGATGTACACTTTGAAAAAGCAATCTGTGGTAATGTAACTAGTGATTGGAAAATTCATGTTCTTGTACTTCTTCCTTAAGTAGTACATAATGACATCCGGATACGGTTCAAATTGTAATAAATTGGTATCTTATAGCAACCAACTATAATAATTAGTAATTAGATATAAATTATTATTTATGTATCTAATGTAATAAATTTATAAATTTTGGTAACTGTAAGAGCAACAAATGAACAACATATATATTCATATAGAATGATACTTTTTTTGTTATTATGTATCAAATACAAAGTACATTCGCTAAAACATTCCAAATATCTTTACTAATAGTACAGATACTAATCTGCCAGAAACAAGTTTCGTTAGCACGATGTTTAGCATAAATAATTTTTATAACTTGTGCAGTCAATGTAACTCATGTAATAGACTTTAATACTTCATCATAGAAATCACACAATCCGAAATCTATTTACTATTTTGTTGCTTGTAAAGGCCATCATTAATACAGTCTTCAAATATTTTCATCTCTACAATAGGTGAATCTCCATTAATGTGATAACCTTCGAATGGGTATTTTTTTCGCTCTTTAGAAGCAAACTTTTTCTTCCCTTTAGAACTTGATCTAAAATGGGTCAAAAAAGGAGAACGGTATATCTTCAATGGCTTTCTTGAGCGTAGTGCAGGTGTATTTTTATCATCTGACACATTCTTTTATGGTGTAGAAAAGTCAGACAAAATTGCGGTGTCACTGATAACGCTCAACTTACAGGTCAATTTAGTTCAAGGTGATCGTCATCAATATATTTACCCAACTTTGGAGTCAGGATCGAATCCATAGGGAACAATATGAGTGGCGATAAAAATAATTTGAAACTATAGCTATAGGTTGAATTCAATCAAATTATACAAAAAGATAAAATGGGGTTTTTTAATTTGTGAATTATGTCCTAATTAATTGTAACAGAGTTAACCCATGTAATGATTCTTTTTGTAAGTAGTAATTCAGAGATGTTAAACAAACCAGAGTTATAGTTACAAAGATGCTTGAACAATTAGGGTTGTGAATCACTTATGAGCTCTAGTTAACGATTTCCATTGTAAGAGTAATTGATATCTATGGTTTACCCATTAGTTTCTCAACCTAAATGAGTAGCTCATCCCTTAATTTTCACAAACTTAAGGAATGGATTAATAATTCAATTGTATTCTCACATGGGTTGATCCGAGTAAGGCATCTACCCTCAATCCAAAGGTTAAAGCCTTTAGATTTGTGTAAACCCTTTCTTTTCTCAATAAACACTTTTCTATTCGAACAAGTGATTGTATAAGGGCTCACTCTTCAAGTTTTCAACCAAGAAGAATCATGAAAATAAAGAAATATTTATACAATGTCAATTCCTCATAAAGTTCAATTGGATTCACACTCTAAATTTCGATTTTCACATCAAGGCTCCCATAACCCTAGTTATGGGAGCTTAATCATACATTTCCATGGAAGAAATAGAAATCATATTTGTGTAATTCATAAATAAATTCAAGATTTACTTACAAAGGTTACAAGAATTTGCTCTTGAATCTTCAATGGAGATGAAATAATTAAATCCACAAGGTTTGATTAATTTTCCCAAAAATACTCTTACAAAGAGTTTCAAGAATGGAGGCTATGAAAAAGAGAGAAAAAATTAATGATGAGAATCCAATAAGAAACCCTAAAACTAGTATTTATATGTTCCTAAGTAAAGAGGAATTAAAATTAAAATGATGAAATTTTTTGTCAAAGTTGGTGGTCAAGTTGGTGGTTCACCACAAAACTGTTGGTCCACCACTTCGACCTTCACTGGCTCCTCTGAATTCCTGGATTCTGTTTTGGTGGTCTGGTGGTCAGTCACAAAGCTGGTGGTCCACCATCCTGGCCTTCAGTGAGTTTTCTGAAATCTTGATTCTGGTAGTCAGTCTGGTGGTTAGTCGCAAAGCCGGTGGTCCACCATTTTGACCTTCACTGAGTGTGCTGAAATCTTGCATTCTGTTTTAGCCTGAAGTACTAACTGGTGGTGAGTCACAAGACTGGTGGTCCACCATTTGGACCACCAGTGAGTCAATTTCCAGAATTTTACTCCGATTTCACCGCATCATGGTGCCTCTTTACTCTCCATAAATTGATACACGCACCATGTTTTCTTAAACTTCATCCTTTTCTTATTCCAATGGTGTTTCTAACGATTCCATATCACTTTTCACGCTCCATAAATGGTCCAATACATATCAGGACTCTAAATGGAGTCAAATTTTGCACGTTGGTTTCGTTGAGTCGTTCCGAGCCTTATTAAGTTGATTCTACTTGATTTGAAGCTTGTATATCCTTCATATATCATAATTATCCATTACAAAATCATCATAAAGAATCAAACACCACAAAATAGAGATCAAAACAACACAACATTCAAGACGATGAACTCAAAACACGAGCTAAGCATAGGTTAATTTCACTTTGAGTTTTAGCTCTTTGTTTTGAATGTTTTCCTGATCCAATTGACCCTTGAACATTATAAATAAGTTATTTCACATATAAATACATAATTAGAACCTTAGTAACTCATTAACACACATTAGAACCCAACACAATAGACTAGACAAACACCTAGCTCAAGCTAGTCACACTAGTTTTCTCGGTTGAACTCTAAATGCTCAAATTGAATCAAAACTCATATGAAAACACCATTAAACATTGCAAGAACATACTTGGAAACATGAAGGCTCATTTATGTCATTATAAGCACATATAGAATAAGAGTCATCCTCAAAACAAGGCTAAAAAGGCTAAAATAGTGATGCTAGAATGCGTAAATACACCCAACATCAACACCCCACACTTAAAACCTTGTTCGTCCTCGAACAAATCTTCACTCTAAGTATCATGAGATGGGAAATCTACTATTATACTATATTCAAGACACTCAAGCTATCACTACTATGACTACACGAATGCAAGTTTACAATATTAAGCATGTTATACACAATTGAAAGCTCATGAACACTACTTCAAACTTCCTAGCCTCAAGAATTGGCTCACCTAGTTGGCAAACTCATTCTTATTACGCAATCAAGGAAATCATACTAATCACCCACATTTATCAAATATGTGCCCCTCACAACAAAAAAGTTACCCACAATCACTCAAAATAATGCAATTTAATGTAATGGGTATAAGAATCAAATTACGCTCACTCTCACATAGAATTCACAAGTTACATATAATGAACCATAGGATTTCCCTTAGTGTAGTGTTCCACTAATAGCCGAATGTAAAGCTTAGGATCAATTAGGACTTTTCTGGGTTGTAATGTAGGCTAAGGGACAGGTAGGAACTATTTTGGCCAAGAATAGTGACTAACCTATCTAAGAGCTTTAATACACTACATTATAAATTTAAAACCAATCTCCAACAACCAAATTACACCACTTTTGTCTACCCATCTCTTTTATTTTTGCCCCATCTCTTTTAAGCATTTTCACAAACACTTGGTGGACACATAGTTTACTACCACACGAATCAATTTTTCTCTTTTTTACAATCATGATAATATTTTTAGCATAAATTATATCACAACCATCCACCACACATCAATTATACACCAATAACTATTACCTTGGGGCTTCAATTTCACCTTTTTCTTCTTCAATTTCTCAAACTCCTTTCTCAAATTCATTTTTTTTAATTAAAGCACTTAGAAGCCTTTTGGATCAAATTATGGTCTATCAAAGAAGAAATTAGGCTACTTATGATGCTACCAAAGAAAAAGCTAAAGGCTCAATGGGGTTTAATTAAGATAATGCACAAGGGTAGGTAAAACATACGGTATAAAATAAGGCTATCAAAGAAATGCCTATATCATCTCCTAAACCCACATTCTTTATTTTGCTTCACACACACCGAGCAAGTTCTAGACATCAAATGCAACAAGGAATATACAAAAATCTCACACGGATATGGCACATGCTCAACTCAATAGGATCATCATAGACTCCCAACCAAATAATAGCATGAATTCAAAATTAAGCCAACAAATACTAGAGTCACAAAACATGAGCCTATGAGTCTAAAAAGTAGTAATTCTCCAAAATCACATACTTTTACAAACAAACTCACTTGCATCATGTAATAAAAAATAGCACTAACAAGAATATCTCACTTATTCCCAACCTAAAATTTTTAAGTTGAGCCAAAATTTGGGAATTTCCCCACCCCACACTTAAAAACCTACTTTGTCCCCAAAGTGAATTGTTAACTGAAGTGATAGGAATACTCCCTGAGGCCTCTAGGCCTAGATAGATGGATTTTCACATCGAGGAGATCCTTGGGACTCCACACTTATTTGATGCTATGCTCCTTAGCTCAAGTTTATGGTACTCAGACTTCCCACTAACCTGTGACTCAACCAAAAACAAAAACTACGTGAAATAAAAACTAACACAAAACTGAAAATAAAACATACCTTAGCTTGGGTTGCCTCCCAAGAAGTGCCTAATTTAGTATCGGGGCTCAACCCAAATCAACTTTTTCCTCCATCGTGAGGATATAAATTTCACCCCCAACTTATCATCCATCTTTTTTCCTCTCTCATAAGGGGGTGGTACAAAGATTAAGAAGTCGAGTAATGGATGATGCATGGTAAACAACTCGTTCTTAAAGTGAGGTGCATTTTTATGTTGCTTATCAAGTGTAAAATAAAGAATATACGATTCTTGTTCCTCATCTTCACATTGTTCCACTATTTTAGATGATTCCATAGACAAGATATCATCTATACATAATGTGGGAAAATGCTTCGAGTGAGGCCCAACTAATTCTACTTCAAAATTTACACTATCTACTACACACTTACTTTTATTCACCTTCTTAATGTCAGTCTCAAGATGAAGATGGAAATCGAGTGACTATGATTCTTGATTTTTCTACTTAAATTAGCTAATGTCCTCCTCATATTCTTCTTTGTTTAGCCACTATAAACATGGTGGGAGTGGTAACTCCTTTAGCTCTTCCCACAACTGTTCTTAATTCTCTAAAATTCATTTCATCAATTTTTCCGCTTGAATCATGGCATCACACATATCCTTAGAATGATCACATTGACCACAAGTTAAACACCAAGTTACAGTTCCATCTAAATATGGACAGTAAGCCTCATAATGTGGTCTCACACAATAATCAAAAAAATCATCATCACTCCAAAAACCATCTATCCAGGTTGACATCTCAAAAAGGTATGAGAATAATAAAAATAAAAGAAAAAAAAAAAACCAAGCAAATATTTAAAAATTTGAATTCAAGAAAGTAAACTAAAATTCCAAACCAACTCAATACGCCAAATTGTTCCCCGACAACGGCGCCATTTTTAATAACGCTCAACTTACACGTCAATTTAGTGTAAGGCGATCGTCATCAATATATTTACCCAACTTTGAAGTCAGGGTCGAATCCACAGGGAACAATGTGAGTGGCGATTAAACTAATTTGAAACTATAGCTACAAGTTGAATTCAATCAAATTATACGAAAAGATAAAATGGGGGTTTTTAATTTGTGAATTATGTCCTAATTAATTGTAACAGAGTTAACCCATCTAATGATTCTTTTTGTAAGTAGTAATTCAGAGATGTGAAACAAAACAGAGTTATAGTTACCAAGATGCTTGAACAATTAGGGTTGTGAATCACTTATGAGCTCTAGTTAACGATTTCCATTGTAAGAGTAATTGATATCTATGGTTTACCCATTAGTTTCTCAACCTAAATGAGTAGCTCATCCCTTAATTTTCACAAACTTAAGGAATAGATTAATAATTTAATTGTATTCTCACATGGGTTGATTCGATTAAGGCATCTACCCTCAATCCAAAGGTTAAAGCCTTTAGATTTGTGTAAACCCTTTCTTTTATCAATAAACACTTTTCTATTCGAACAAGTGATTGTATAAGGGCTCACTCTTCAAGTTTGCAACCAAGAAGAATCATGAAAATGAAGAAAGATTTATATAATGTCAATTCCTCATAAAGTTCAATTGGATTCACACTCTAAATTTCGTTTTTCACATCAAGGATCCAATAACCCTAGTTATGGGAGCTTAATCATACATTTCCATGGAAGAAATAGGAAGCATATTTGTGTAATTCATAAATAAATTCAAGATTTACTTACAAAAGTTACAAGAATTTGCTCTTGAATCTTCAATGGAGAGGAAATAATTAAATCCACAAGGTTTGCTTAATTTCCCCAAAAATACTCTTACAAAGAGTTTCAAGAATGGAGGCTATGAAAAAGAGAGAAAAAATTAATGATGAGAACCCAATAAGAAACCCAAAAACTAGTATTTATATGTTCCCAAGTAGAGAGGAATTAAAATTAAAATTCAAATTTTTTTTGTCAAAGGTGGTGGTCAAGTTGGTGGTTCACCACAAAACTGGTGGTCCATCACTTCGACCTTCACTGGCTCCTATGAAATCCTGGATTCTATTTTGGTGGTCTGGTGGTCAGTCATAAAGCTGGTGGTCCACCATCCTGGCCTTCAGTGAATTTTCTGAAATCTTAATTCTCGTGGTCAGTTTGGTGGTCAGTCGCAAAGTTGGTGGTCCACCATTTCGACCTTCACTGAGTGTGCTGAAATCCTGCATTCTGTTTTAGCCTGAAGGTCGAACTAGTGGTCAGTCACAAGACTGGTGGTCCACCATTTTGACCACCAGTGAGTCAATTTCCAGAATTTTACTCTGATTTCACCGCATCATAGCGCCTCTTTACACTCCATAAATTGCTACATGCGCCATGTTTTCTTAAACGTCATCCTTTTCTGAATATAATGGTGTTTCTAATGATTCCATATCACTTTTCACGCTCCCTCAATGGTCCAATACATATCATGACTCCAAATGGAGTCAAATTCTGCACGTTGGTTTTGTTGAGTCGTTTCGAGCCTTATTGAGTTGATTCCACTTGATTTGAAGCTTGTATGTCCTTCATATATCATAATTATCCATTCAAAAATCATAATAAGGAATCAAACACCACAAAATAGAGCTAAAAACAACACAAAATTCAAGACGATGAACTCAAAACATGAGCTAAGCATAGGTTAATTTCACTTTGAGTTTTAGCTCTTTGTTTTGAATGTTTTCCTGATCCAATTGACCCTTGAACATTATAACTAAGTTATTTAACATATAAATACATAATTACAACCTTAGTAATTCATTAAAATACATTAGAACCCAACACAATAGACTAGACAAACACCTAGCTCAAGCTAGTCACACTAGTTTTCTCGGTTGAACTCTAAATGCTCAAATTGAATCAAAACTCATATGAAAACACCATTAAATATTGTAAGCACATAATTGGACACATGAATGCTTATTTATGTCATTATAGGAACATATATAATAATATTCATCCTCAAAACAAGGCTAAAAAGGCTAAAATAGTGATGCTTGAATGCGTAAATACATCCAACATCAGTCACTAATCTCATGTTTTGCTAGAGTTGTTGGTGGAGTCTTGTAAATCATAAATGTAAAATCATGTTATCGACCTGGAATAATAATTTCAAGTGGTTGCATTTCTTCAACAACAATGTCATTCTGCTTCTCAATTTCAACATCCTGAAAATGATTTGAAACATTAAGAAATTTTTTATCAAGAAAGTTTAGTTATTTTAAAACCAAAATAGTACCAATAATGTCCATTTATGTATCTCAACTTTACCAATAAGTAGTAACTTGTATCTCAACTTTATTTGAACTTGTATCTCTATTATATTTTAAAACAGAGTGCATTCTATTAAAGTGATAATCACTGGTACCTGTTGTTTCTTTGTTGTATATCAAGCATTAACAGTGTAGGAATTGAGTCATTTGCCAAATTGCAAATAGAGCAAACACAATTCTAGGCATTTGATGGTTATCTCTTAAGCATTAAATATTGTCTAATGTGAAGAACCATGATAGCCCCAATTAAAGATAGATCATTTTCTCGGTGCCATAAAAACAAAAAGATCCAAGATTTGTGTATTCTTTTCTTAAATAAGTGCAGGTGTTGTTCTTAAGTTAAGGTTTTCCTAGTTATCATACACAAATATCTGAAGAGGCATCCCGATGCATTGAAGCTTCTGTTATGCCCAATATTTGGGAAAAGATTCTAGCAAAGACATCTTGGACTTGTTTTTAGAATTATATAAGAAGATTTTAAAGACTTTTGACTGACATAATTGATGGTATAACATGGTTAAGAAAAAATTAGCCCGTGTACTACATGCATTTCTAAAGGAAGATGGTTTCACAGCTTGAACTTGAACCTCAACTTTATATTAACTTGTATCTGAAC
This sequence comes from Capsicum pubescens, assembly GCA_030864215.1. NCBI lineage: Eukaryota > Viridiplantae > Streptophyta > Magnoliopsida > Solanales > Solanaceae > Capsicum > Capsicum pubescens. Next base: position 230,177,675 of record CM061547.1, on the reverse strand, counting down.
TTTATTTTAACTTGTATTTCTACTTTATTTTAACTTGTTTTAAAACTTAATTTAACATGTATCTGAACTGTATTTTGACTTGTATGTTAACTTTATTTTAACTTGTATTTAAACTTTATTCTAACTTGTATCTCAACTTTATTTTAACTTGTATCTAAACTTTATTTTAGCTTGTATCTCAGCTTTATTTTAACTTGTATCTCAACTGTGTTTTAACTTGTATGTTAACATTATTTTAAATTTGAAATATTAATAACATAATTGTTTGTTCAATTTTTTTTTTTAGTGAATTAGATTCTTACTACTAAATTAATTAAACTGTACAAGATACCTAAATGTTGATTACATATATTTCTTAGTTTACATTTATCATTTCAAGCATGCCAAAATAGTCATGTTAATTACAAAACACATAATGAATGTTAATTACCTTTTCATCTTGTTCACCATTCTTGAGAAATGATGGTGCTTGGTTGGCGTTATCATCCTCTATTTCAACTGGTTTGTCAGTTTCTTACACTACATTGTCAGTACTAATAGGTCCTACATCATCAACAATGTTATATGAAGGATCACATTCTTGCCGGTTCTTGTTTTAGAATAGTTTCCTACAAATTTTTTATCAGAGAATAAAAAAATTCAATACAATATAATTAGTTAAATAGTACCTTTGAGAAGTAAGTAAATATTGAGACATATAAACATTATAAGATAATTAAAATAGTAAATATGTACTAATGGGCACCTTCATTTTCTCTATTTTTTTTGAGACACAATGTGGACTGAGGAGATTAGTATGGCATTAAAAATCAGCAACATCATCTGAATGTTGATCCTCTTTCGGGCTTTATTTTGCAACTTTTTCCTAAAACATAAGGATGAGAAGCAGGAATAAATTCAATATAGTCGTTAATAAATGTGTGTTGTTTTAAAGCATGTTACCTGCTTCACAGTCTCATTTTTCTTCTACAATGACTTCAAAACTTCAGTAAATCTATCGTTCATCACACGCTCTAAATCTTTGAATTTTTGGTCAATCTAGTAAATATGCATAGTTGATTAGTTAAAATGCATACAAATAATAAATTTATATAGTAATAATATAGATCCTTACATATGACTTCACATATGTCTTCATTTTGGACTCTAACGAATGTAGGTCCGCTTTAACCAAAAGCTCTTTCCTGTTTATGCTTGTTGAATCAGCATCCACTTTACTCTTTTCTTCTGTATCTGCTGGATTCGCCAGAATTTTGTTAAGCATGAAAAACAACATAATATAGAAACGTTTTCATTATGAGAAAAATATAACATATGTTGATATGGAAAATACCTGTTGTCTGTTTTTCTTTTGCATTTTGAATCTGTATTTGTTTTTTACAATCTGATCTTCTTCCTGTAGGAACATCTTTTTCAGTCTTTGTCAGAGGTGCAACTACTGTACGAGATACATGCATAGACTCCCTCATCAAAAATTGTGGAGAGGTAGTACTGGTCATTAAAACTGTCATGATCTTTCGTAACCTAGGGTAAATTCACTCTGTAACTCCTCTGATCTTGATTTTTAGTTGACAATGACATCGAAGATGTACCATGGTGATCAGATCCAAAACTAGTGCTCAGCAAATCAAGTTTTTCAAACTCGCCCGCAATAGGAACAATGTTGGCATATGAACACTATCTACAAAAAATTAATCCAGTAAATATTATTACGATTAAAACTAAAATAACAATTAACCTTAGGAAGTTAACACAACATATATCTATGAAGTCATAACTTGTATCTCTTACAATAAAACTTCCAGTCAAGTTTAAACACCAATAGATACATATCAAAGTATTAACAACAACTCACAGATATAAGTCAACATAACATGTATCTAAGGACAAGAAACTTGTATCTTTTGTTATATTAATTACAATATCAAAATAAATCACAAGATACAAATAAAATTCGCAACAAAGAACCGGATAAACAATGAATTTACAAATGTATCATCCATCACAAAATATGTATCTTGATCTAATATTGAACAAATCTGTACATGCAATTACCTTAGAAAGCTCATCTCTACAAATTTCTTCGACAATTCTTCTTCTCTTGGCAGGAGCTTTACTTGCAGGACTGTTGGATCTCCTTTTCTTAGAACCACTTTCTTGTTTCTTGTCCTTCTTAGCAAGCTTTTGATGTAATTTCTTCATAGTTTGGGGTTCGTTTCTATGTTTTGACCTATTTTCATAAAAACCATCAATTTCATAGTCAAAATCTCCTAGAATGAAGTTTACAACTTCTTGAGATTCTTTGATACTTTCTAATTGAGAAAATCCAAGACTAACAGAAGGTCCAGACTCTCTATTCATACTGATAATTCAAACAATAAAGCATAAAAGAGGTGAAATCAAAGAAATCGCACTACCAAAAGACTCAAATTTGTTATAGCTTTACTTGCGCCAAAATAATTTTTGAAAAATAAAAACGTAAAAAAGGAATTAAATAAATTGAAGTTGATTTTATGGGGGAAATTACCTTGATTGAAATCTTTGAATCAGATGGACAAGATGGATAGAAAATGCACTAGATTTGCGTCGTTCAAAGAGGAGATATGGAGTATTTTTGGTAAAGAGCCGACTTTTTAGTTGTAGGATTAATTTGTATCTCAAAATTAGCAAAAAATATGAAATGTTGGGTTTAAGTAATTTTTTAGAAGTGGGGGAATTTTTAGAAGTTTAGAAACTTGTGTTGTTTATTTAGGTAATTTTTCCTGAAAAAAAAAACAGACATCTTTACCACCTTTACCTTATACATCCCTTTGTCAAACCTTATGTGTCCCGTTGGTGAAATAGTGCACATCATAAGCGATGCCTTTTTCTTCTTCTTTGTTAGAAATTTACAGCTTATTCTTTCCATCTTCATCTCCCCGTAAGTACTCGCCAAGGTAAATTATATTCTTAAATTATATTCTTACTTTCTTTTGAGATTTGTTTGTTTCCTTCTCTTATTGTCTTTGTGGTGGGAAGTAAGATGAGAGGAAGCTCACATCTGCCATAAAGACTTATACTAAAGTTTAGGAACTCATGTCTTCTCGATCGCCTTTCTAGATTGTTGCATTGATTTAGTCAACCCGACTGGCGCTAATGTTATCCTTGGGTTTCAGCGAAGTCTTTGTTTCTTCTTCTCACAATTTCAGTCTATACTTCGTCTCCGAATATATTTATTAGGCCAACTTTAATCCATTTTTATTAATGGGTATGTTTTATGCATCATTCTTGATAATTATTGTATTCATATTCTATTCTATTGTTTTTCATATTCTACTCGAACAAGATACACCACCGGAGAGAAGCCCATGGTGGGAGAAGAAAAAATATTAGCATGCTGATATGTTTTTTTTGCTCGGCTTTTTTTCTCTTTTATCTTTACCTCTATATTATAATGGATCAATTACATTACATATTTCTATAATTCAACGCATGCAATTACATGTAAAGTTCATGAGAAGTGTCATAATCTCATTTTTCATGTCAACATAAAGTAAAACTGTGTGTTTACTCTTCGCTGATGTTCTTTAATGTCTAGCATGTTACTCTACATAACATGGTTGGTTGTCCTATCGGAAATAATATTGCTCAGAGTATTTCTGTGTGTTTCGATATCGCAGATTGTACGATGCGGGACTTGACTTTGTTTGGTGCAAATATACTTAACTAGATGAGTATTGATAGAAATTGTCATTATGTTTTTGTTTTAAAAATTGTCTCCCATTTGACTGTACTCCAACAAATAATTAGGTTATCATCATCACTTAACTTTTCTTTGATATCTAATACTCTCTCCGTCCCAAATTACCCGTCTCAAATTTTTTAATTTGATTTTCCATTTTACTTGTCCTTTTTCATTAATCAAAAGAGATAAAAAAAAAAATTCCATGTTTTACCCTTTGCATTAATTACTTTTTCTTCAAATTAAAATATAAACATCATTTAACAGGGGTATTATGGTAAACTAGCCATGTTATTAATTATTTTTCTCAATCAATGTGTCATCTCAATTTGGAACGGATAATTTGGGACGAAGGGAGTAACGTTGAATATTTTACTTTTCTTTTATGCAAACTGATTTCCCGGTGATCAGTGGTGTATTCATCACATGTTCACATAAAAAGAGTGACTTTTGGTAGGAGCATAATTTTGCGGCTTATTTTCTTACCTTTCTTGCACAATTATAATATTTTTAACTTTTACCATAGAGAATAGCAGAAGAAAGATGTAATTGTGGAGACCTTCTGCTAGCCCAAGATCGTTAACTATGGTCAAAAAATTTAATTAAGAAGGGAAAGTTAGAAAGATGGAGGAAGATATTGAAAGAGAGAACTTAGATTTGGAAGAAGACTACTTGAATTGATTTGTTTTTGGTTGGTTACTAATGTATAAGGTCATCCCCATTTATACTTCTTCATGGATATTTCTAGAAATTTTTCTAGATCCTTTGTAAGTTTTTGGTTGGTTACAAATGTATAAGGTCATCCCTATTTATACTTCTTCATGGATATTTCTAGAATTTTTTCTAGATCCTTCTACAAGAACAATCTAGACAATTTTTATATTTTCTAGCTAACTAAGAAAAATCTAGATATTTTTTTAAGATAATTATCCTAAATACTATGCTAAGAGTATTCTAGAAAATTATGATATTCATTCACCAGATTATTCTAGAAATTTAACTAGAAAACTATGATATTCATTCTTCCGAAAAATCCACTTTAGATATTTTTCACACTCCCCCTTAAAGTGATTTTTTGGAAGTTATCCCAAACTCATTGCAGAAGAACTCAAATGAAGCTTTGAACCATGATTGATGAAAAACTTAATAGTTCTTTCCCAACTCTTCTTTCTTCTTCCAATGATAAAGATTTTATGTCATCAATTTGTCCTACCAATAAGCAAGAATGTGTATTGACAAAATTATCATCTCTGTAGCGAGATAGCTTGACAATAGTCTTCTTTACCCTTTGAGAACCATATGAATCATCATCTTGTCGAGTATATATTGACTTCTCGAGCTCCCTCTTTCTCTGAACTCCTCCACAACTTCATTATCTGGAAACACATATGTGATGGAAAAGTTTGGAGCAGTAGGATTCAAGTTTTAGAAGTTACTCTTTCTGAAGAAACTCCATAACACAAGGATATTTCATATGTATCAGTCTCTTCATTTGATTTGATGACAATCTGATCATCAATTTTTCATGAAACCTCAACACCATAATAGAATCTACCACTAGATTCCTTATCTAGTTCTTTAATCCTATTATGTCTCTTTTCATCTGAAATTGAGACTTCTCTTTCGACTTAAACATTTATTTGATCTTTAGCTTTTTCATCAACTTTTAAAATTTGCTCTGAGCCAGTAATTGATCTTAATACGATAGATAATTGATCAGAGACTTCAACTACTACTACATCTCTCTTAGTGTTTTCTCCATAGAAGTCATTACTGGCATTTAGGGGTTCGGACAAAGTCTGCTCAGAATTTACTTCAATATCCTCCATGTCTAGACTTTTATTGTCCTTTTCAGAATCTGCTTCTTTGATTTCCTTAATAGCAACTACCATGCCTCCTATCTGAAAGTCTTCAAAATTTTCTGGATTCTTATCATTAACTTTGTTCTCCTCATGATGGATTGTATTATATCTGATCCAATCTCTTTCCAAATTTATGAAAGCCAAGGCATCTATTGCTCAACTCTCAGCTACTAAATATTTTCCCCAATCTTCTTTTTCTTCAATAATATTTTCAGTTTGAGCCATGTTTCTCCGTAGTTACATCCTGGGTTTTGGCCTTAAAAATTTTCCTTGAAAACTATTTTACGGACCCAATATGACTCCAGGGTACGATCAGTATGCAGGGGTACGAATGGTATGGTCCTATCGTAAGCTGATCAGTGTTAGTTGGTGGGATGGTTTTGATCACTGAAATGGTCATGACTTAGGGGTACAAGTCATAAGGCTTGGTACGAGTCGTATTGGTGACTCGTATAGTGGCAGTGTTTGATCCTCTTGGTATTTTATTCTTCTAGGGATACGGATCATGGGTACGGATCATATGCGGAGGTTATAACTTGGTTGGATGAGTTGTATACTGTACATTGTCTGATCCAAGAGTAAGGCCTGGGTACGACTGGTGGAAATCAATCGTAAGGAAGGTTACGACTAGTAAGAGGGTCAGTCGTATCCCTGTGATGGGTTGTTAAGGGACTTAAGTGGGGGTATTCTAGATATTTTTCTACTTACCCTAATTATGACCCACGATTTCTAATACACATAGGAGGTAATTTACCCTATTATTCTATTCATTAATACTTAGAAAACTATTTCAAAACACATCATAATTCTCTCAAGCACTTTTGGGGAAGAGAGCTAGGGTTTCAAATTAGGGATTGCTTTGGGGCTTGCTTTGGTTATTTTCTTCCGTCATCTTTCTCGGTTTAAGGTATATGTCTCTTCCCTACTCATTTTTAAGAAGGGATGGATTTTATGGATGTTTTCATAGTTTCAATGTTGCATGGTTTATGGTTTTTAACTATTAATTGGGGCTTTTGTTTATAATGACTTGGTTATGGTTTATTATGATTTTATATGCATCAATGATAGTTTTGGGAAATTGGATTGCATGGTAAATGGTTTAGTAGTCTTTGAAATTGGTTTTGGTCATATTATTTCCCCAAGGTGTTTGATAAAATGTTTGTAAAGATATGTTCATTGCATTAACTTCTTTAAATGGAACTCTTGCTTATTTTTAGCTTATCTATGAAACTATAAATGGTTTAAATGGCTTACAAAGGCAAAGGCTAATTGGTTATGCTTGTGGAGAACGTGGAAGTCTCCCAAGAGGTTAATATGGTAAATGAAAAGGGCACTTGAGAGTCACCTTAACCTTAATTGTTTGTCTATGGATAAATCTTGTAAGTATGGTTGGTATGATGATACCACTAATAATTTTCCTTGGTAATAAATGGTAATTGGATTGTTTGGACATGGTTTTAACTTAGGCATTAATGGAGGGATGTGTAACTAAGCCGTGGAAGGTGGAGGTTCAGGGGAATCAAAACTAGAAACTCATATTTGCTGATATGAAGGGTCTTCGATGAATACGTGTGAGTGTCACATTTTATATTAGAGGGATGTACTAGTCATTCTATGGAGTATTTCCTGGTCGTGCGGCTACACACTCTAGGACTCTTTCAGCAGGGGGAGCTGAACCCATACACTCCATGGGTGCAATTAAACGGCAAGGTTACATATCCCAGGTAAAAGTTTTAAATGTATGGTAAACCCAAATTTCCTTTCCCAGCACTTATATATATGTATGGTTTTATGCATCATGGATGATTTTACTTGGTTGTTTAAATGGCATTACTTTATCCTTATCCTGAGATACATGCTAGCGGTCATTCGTTTACCCATCTACTGGCGGTTGTATACCCACGCTATGCAAAAACCAGCCATTCAACTCCTCCTACATAGTGATTGACTCGAGGATAGATTTTGGATAGAAGTGGTGAGCTTTTATTATTTCGGAAGGCTCCATTTCATGATATGGATATTCTTAGACATTCTGCTTTTATTTTGGATATTGGTTTTGTCCATGGTTGGGGGCATGTCCCAATCGGATATTTGTATTTTTTTGGATAGAGGCTTTGTGGTACTTCTGGGGGTTTGTATGGGCGGGATCTGTATTAGTGTCGACCTTGGCATTAGAATAAGCTGGGAGGCTGGCATCATCGAACATGATTTCTCACTGTTCCATCGTAGTGTATTTTGGGTTTGATTGTCATATTATGTTTTGATGTTCTCTTTGGTTTGGTATGGCATAAATGGTTGGTTTAATGCAGGTAAACTCAGTTGGGTTGATCATAGTTGTGACCCTATCCCAGAGTCTTCATGAGAGCATTAAGGAAATCTTGTTATATGCTCGAAATTTAGCTCATCTGAGGCTGTATGAGGTGTTTGAGTTGGGTAAAGAGGGTGGTCCCTGGTCCTAGTTGGACTTAGGATGCCCATTACGTTGGTTCAGGTCGTGACAAGTTGGTATCAGAGATTTAAGTTCATGGTCAACTAGGAAGTCTATAAAGTCATGTCAAGTAAAGTCTCTTTTAGGGGTGTGAAGTGAACCACACTCATAAGAGAGAGGTTACAAGACATTTAGAAATATTTCACTTTCTTGAAATTCCCAGTCCTAGAATCTTTAATTCTTGGTTGTTTCTCTTTCTAATCATGCCTCATAGATCTGGAACACAAGGAAATTCTTCTGTCATATCTTGGTCAGGAGTACATTTATGATCTCATGGTCCTATTCGTGATTGTGCTGGAGTTCCTTCTATTCCTTTTACTGCTCCTCAGGTCCCTCGGGTTAACGTGACGAACATAGAGTTTTATTAGTCTATTCATGTTATTTCTCATATGGTCGTCGCTTAGGCTGGGCGGGGACAACTAGTGCTTTGTCTGCTGAGGCCACAAGGGTTGGTCAGTTTATAAAGATGGGTCCTCCTACTTTTATGAGAGTGAAGGTAGAGGAAGACCTATAGGGCTTTTTGGATGAACTGGAAATGATATTTTGGGTGATGTATGCTTCTGATGTAGAGAGAGTTAGCTTTATGGTCTATCAGCTCAAAGATGTTGCTTATCAGTGGTATGAGGAGTAGGACAGAGATAAGGTTGATATGGAAGAGGAAGGGTTGTGGGAGGCCTTTTCTAATGCCTTTTTAGATTATTTCTTTCCTCAAGCATTGAGAAAAGCTATGATGAGGAGTTTGTAAACTTCAGGCAAGAAAGGATGTTTGTAAGGGAATATTCCTTGAAGTTTCATCAGTTGTCAAGGTATGCTCCTTATTTGGTGGCTGATATAAGGTCTAGAATAAGGAAGTTCTCTTTCGGGTTGAATAGAGATTTGATTTTGGTGAGCAAGACTGCTTTACTCATTAGGGATATGGTCATCTCTAGGTTGACAGTTCATATGCAGCAGGTTGAGGATGAGAAGAGAAAGCAACCAGAGTTTGGAGATAGACAGGGGAAGCAGGGTAGGTTTTATGATCAGGAAGGTGCGTAGTCTCAGGGTGGTAGAAATGGTGGAAAGTGCAGAAAAAGTAGTAAGGGAGTTTTGATTCCTTCTCTGCTGCCAGTGCTTCTTACCCACAATAGTCGAGCGATATGCGTCACCAAGATGGTGATAATTCTCGAGTTCAGGTTGTCCAATCTCAAGCGAGTGGAGGTCAGTCTATTTTCCTATGCCATCTTTATTGGTTTTCCGATCGTTCTCATTGTGGATTTTGTGAGGAAGGTAGAGATATATGAGTTAGGTACGGTCAGGTATTCCATCGGCTCAATGGTTATCCGGCTAATAAGGTTGTTTTAGGGGCGAATAAGATTTTGGTGGATTCATATTTTGCTCCTACACCTGGTGGTGTGGCATCTGCTTCTATTACTGCTTCTGGTTCTAGTATTGGTCGGAATAGGTTGTATTCTTTGGCATCTCGATAGGAATCTGAGGCATCACCCGATGTTGTTACTGGACCATTACAGCTCTTTTCTCGTGACATATATTATTTTCTTGATCCGGGCTTCACTTTTTCTTATGTGACTCCTTATATAGTTATGTCTTTTGGTTTTGATCCAGAAATTATTTTGAATCTTTTTTCTGTTTCTACCCTGGTAGGAGACTCAGTCATTATTGAATGGGTCTATAGGGGGGTGTGGTATCTGTTGGTGACAGACATACCTTAGTAGAGCTGTTTGAGTTGGGGATGGTGGATTTTAATGTGATTTTGGGTATAGACTGGTTGCATTTTTGTTATGCATTTTTGGACTATTGAACTTCTAAGGTCATCTTTAGGTTCCCTAGTGAGCCATAAAAAGAATGAGAGGGTTGTTCTTTAGCTCCTAGGGGGAGATTTATTTCTTATCTTAGAGCTCGAAGGTTAATCTCTAAAGGGTGTCTTTATCACTTGGTCCGGTTTAAAGATTCCAACTCGGAAGGTCTTTCTTCGCAGTCAGTTCCGATAGTTAATGAGTTTCTAGAGGTCTTTTCGAATGATCTTCCTAGTGTTCCTCTGGATAGAGAAATGGAGTTTAGTATTGATTTGCTTCTGGACACTCGTCCAACATCTATTCCTCCGTATAGAATAGCTCCGGCTGAGTTAAGAAAACCCAAGGAGCAAATTAAGGATCTTTTGGATAAGGGGTTTATTCATCCTAGTGTTTTTCCGTGGGGTGCACCAGTGTTATTTGTGTACAAGAAGGATGGTTCCCTTTGGATGTGAATTCACTACAAGCAGTTGAACAAGGTAACGGTCAAGAACAAGTATCCTCTCCTAAGAATAGATGATTTGTTTGATCAGTTACAGGGTGCCAAGTTTTTTTCCAAGATAGATCTTTGGTCTGGGTACCATCAGCTTAAGATTAGGGAGGTGGATATCCCTAAGATAGATTTTCATACTCGGTATGGGCATTTTGAGTTCTTGGTGATGTCATTTAGGTTGACAAATGCTCCGACAACATTTATGGATTTGATGAATAGAGTACTCAGGTAGTATTTTGATCTCTTTTTCATTGTGTTTATTCATGACATTCTGGTGTATTCGAGAAGTGGGGTGGATCATGTTAGTCACCTCCGTGTGGTGTTGCAGACCTTAAAGGAACAGCGGTTGTTTGCCAAGTTCTCTAAGTGTGTGTTTTGGTTAAATGTCGTGACTTTTTTGGGTCATATTATTTCTAGTGAGGGGATAATGGTTGATCCTCAAAAAGTTGTTGCAATGAAAGGGTGGCCTAGGCCCACGACTTCATCCGATATTCTAAGCTTCTTGGGTTTAGCCAGGTATCATAGGCAATTAGTGGAAAACTTTTCGTCGATAGCTTCTCCTTTGACTAATTTAACTCTTGTGAAGATTTAGTTTTCTTGGTCGGATGCTTGTGAGGGGAGTTTTGAGAAATTACAGGATAGGTTGACTTTGCCTCCAATTTTGACTTTGTCGGAAGGCAATGAGGGGTTTGTGGTTTATTGTGATGCATCTCGGGTAGGGCTTGGTTGTGTTTTAATGCAGCGTGAGAAGGTGATTGCCTATACTTCCAGGTAGTTAAAGGTGAATGAGAGGAATTATCCTACTCATGATTTGGAGCTATTGGTGGTTTTGTTTTCTTTGAAAATATGGCGATATTATCTCTATGGTGTTCACGTGGATATCTTTTCTGATCATAAGAGTCTTCGGTAGGTGTTCACACAAAAGGATCTTAATCTCAGGCAGAGAAGATGGCTCAAGCTTCTCAAGGACTATGATATGAGTCTTCGTTATTACCCCGATAAGGCTAACGTGGTTACTAATACTCTTAGCAGGTTATCTATGGGAAGTTTGGCTTATGTGGAGGAAGGAAAGTAGGAATTGGTGAGTGATATTCATCGCTTGGCCAATCTTGGAGTTCGTCTCTTGTATTCGAAGAATGGTGGTGTGATGGTACAAAAAGTGGTTCGATCATTTCTTGGTGTAGAGATTAAGGAGAAACAAGTGTTGGATCCGGTCTTGATAAAAATCAAGAGTGATGTTGGTGGGAAAAAGGTGGCGGTGTTTGAGATTAGAGGTGATGATACTTTGCGGTACCAAAGGAGGTTGTATGTTTCAAATATCAATGGGTTTCGATAAAGGGTTTTGGCTAAGGCGCATGAGTCACGCTATGTTGTCCATCTTGGCTCGAAAAAGATGTATCATGATCTTAAGGAGATCTATTGGTGGAATGGTATGAAGATAGATGTAGTTGACTTCGTAGCCAAGTGCATGGTGTGTCAACAGGTTAAGGTTGAGTACATGAGACCTGGTGGGTTACATCAAGAAATAGAGTTGCCTGAATAGAAGTGGGAGGTGATCAATATGAATTTTGTTATTAGTCTTCCTCGATCTTAAAACCAATTTGACTCCATTTGGGTCATCGTGGATAGGATGACTAAGTCTGCTTACTTTTTACCGGTAAGGACTACCTTTTCGGTGAAAGACTTTGCGAAGTTGTATCTTCAAGTGATTATGAAGCTACATGGGGTGCCTGATTCAATTATTTCTAATTGTGTTACGCATATTCATCTCATTTCTAACTGTCTTTCCAGAAAGAATTGGGGACTAAGGTTAGTCTGAGTACGGCTTTCCATATGTAGTCGAATGGGAAAGCGGGGAGAATGATTCAGACATTGGAGGACATGCTTCGAGCATATGTGATTGATTATGGTGGCAGTTGGATGGAGTATCTACCTTTGGTAGAGTTTACTTACAACAATAGCTATCATTCTAGTATTGGTATGGGTCATTTCTAGGCGTTTTATGGTATGAGGTATAGATATCCTATTGGATGGTTTGAGCTTGGTGAGGTGATTATGTTTGGCCCCAATTTGATCTATCAAGCTATAGAGAAGTTGAAGGTGATTCGGGATAGGCTTAAAGATGCTTAGAGTCTCCAAAAGTCTTATGCGGATGTTAGGCGTAGAGATTTGGAGTTTGAGGTTGGGGACAAGGTGTACCTAAAGGTGTCTTCAATGAAGGGAATAGTGCGGTTTAGCAAGATGGGGAAGCTCAGTACTCGATTTATTGGTCATTATATGATTTTGTGAAGATTTGGTAATGTTGCTTATGAGTTGGAGTTGTCATTTAGTTTGGGTTTGGTTCATTGGTCTTTCATGTTTCCATGTAGAAAAAGTGTATTGGTGATCCTTCTTTGGTCGTTCCTTTGGAGGGGTTGGATATCTCAGATTCTCTGTCTTATGAAGAGGTCCTAGTTGAGATATTGGATAGGAAAGTTCGTCAGTTGTGGACCAAGGATGTGACTTCGGTTAAGGTTCTGCGATGGAACCATAAGGTAGAAAAAGCTACATGGGAAGCGGAAGAGGACATGAAGTCCAAGTATCCATTCTTGTTTTTTGCTCCTGGTATTCATACGGAAGGTATGTGTTCTTGACCACATCTTTATTTTCTGAGTTTGTTAAAGGAAAGATTAATATTTTTTCCTCTTTATTTCTAAACTTTGATGAAGGTTGGGAATATGTTTGATAATGCAAATAACTCTGTGTGTGGTTACCCCTACCTTATATGTCATTCGGGGATGAATGTTCCTAGTGGGGAAGAATGTTACATCCTAGGTTTTGGCCTTAGACATTTTTGTTGAAATCCACTCTACGGGCCCAATACGACTCCTGGGTACGATCCGTATGTTGGGGTATGAGTGGCATGGTCCCATCGTAAGATGACCAGTGTAATTAGTTGGTGGGATGGTTTTGATCACTGGAATGGTCACGACTAAAGAGTACAAGTCATAAGGTTTGGTACGAGTTGTATTGGTGACTCGTATGGTGGGCAATGTTTGATCTTCTTCGTATTTTATTTTGCCAGGGATACAGATCATATGCTGAGGTTACTACTTGGTTGGATAAGTCGTATACTGGACAGTGTCTGATCCATGGGTAAGGCCTGGTTATGACTGATGGAAACCAATCATAAGGAAGGGTATGACTAGTAAGAGGGTCAGTTGAATCCCTGTGATGGGTTTTTAAGGGACTTAAGTTGTGGTATTCTGGACATTTCCCTACTTACCCTAATTATGACCCACAACTTCTAATACAGTTAAGAGGTTATTTACACTCTTATTCTATTCATTAACACTTAGAAAACTATTTCAAAGTACATCATAATTCTCTTAAGAGCTTTTGGGGTAAGAGAGCTAGGGTTTCAACTTAGGGATTGTTTTGGGGCTTGCTTTGGTAATTTTCTTCCATTGTCTTTCCCAGTTTAAGGCATGTATCTCTTCCCTACTTATTATTTCTAAAAAGGCATGGATTTTATGGATGTTTTCATAGTTTCAATGTTGCATGGTTTATGGTTTTCAACTATTAATTGGGGTTTTTGTTTATAATGGCTTGGTTATGATTTTCTATGGTTTAATTAAGCCTTTATATGCATCAATGATGGTTTTAGGCAATTGGATTGCATGGTAAATGGTTTAATGGCCTTTGGAATTGGTTTTGGTCATATTATACCCCCAAGGTGTTTGATAAAATGCTTATAAAGATATTTTCATTGCATTGTCTTCTTTAAATGGAACTTTTTCTTGCTTTCAGCTTATATATGAAACTATAAATGGTTTAAATGGCTTACAAAGGTAAAGGCTAATTAATTATGCTTGTGGAGAACATGGAAGTCTCCCAAGAGGTTAATATGATAAACGAAAAGGGCACTTGAGAGTCCCCTTAACCTAAATAGTTTGGCTATGGATAAATCTTACAATTATGGTTGGTATGACGATACCACTAATAATTGGCCTTGGTAATAAATGGTAATTGGATTGTTTGGACATGGTTTTAACTTGGACATTAATGGCGGGATGTGTAACTAAGTCGTGGAAGGTGAAGGTTTCGGGGAAACCGAAACTGGAAACTCACATTTGCCGATATGGGGGGTCATCGATGACCATGTGCGAGTGTCACATTTTATATTGGAGGGATGTACTACTCATCCCATGGGATATTTCCTAGTCATGCAGCTACACGCACTAGGACTCCTTCAGCAAGGGGAGATGAACCCATACGGCTCATGGGTGTGGTTAAACGACAAGGTTACACAGCCCAGGTAAAGGTTTTAAATGCATGGTAAACCCGGATTTCCTTTCCCGACACTTATATATATGTATGGTTGTATGCATCGCGGATGGTTTTACTTGGTTTTTTAAATGGCCTTACTTTATCCTTATCCTGAGATACATGCTAGTGGTTATTCGCTAACTCGTCTACTAGCGGTTGTATACTCACGCTATGCAGGAATTAACTGTTCGACTCTTTCTACATAGTGATTGACTCGGGGATAGAATTTGGATTGAAGTAGGGTAATACCCCACTAAATCCTAGTCACTTCCGTCCTAAACAGCATGCCAAAAGAGGCCCCAGGTCTAGAAATTTTTAGCTAAGTATAAAGACGTAGAATCATTTTAGCCTTCAAAATTAGAGGGTTTTATTTTCGACCTTCCTGACCTTAAGATGTCTATTTTTAAATTGATTCATGATTAGAGTCACTTGTAGGTCTTCTCAGGCGAGTTTTGGATTTTTCAGAGTAGCGTAAGGGTGAGTTTGGATGTCCAAAACAGCAAGGGGTCGCAATAGGCCCGCGACGCGAGGGCCAGTTGACCCAGCTCAGAGTCGCGCCACGAGGGCTGCTTAACCCGAGCAGGGGTCGCGACGCGATAAGGACCCCATCCAGATTTATTTTATTCGGGTTTGTGGGGGGCAAATGGGTCATTTTCCCCACCCTTATTCAGCCTTAACATGAAATTAATCATCCTATAGGGCAAAATCTCATTCTTTATTCATAAACTCTTTCAAGAATCAAGTCCCAAGAACTCACCCCAATCTTCACGAAATTAACAATCAAGTTATGTTAGGTGTTCATCCAACGGTTTCCTTCTACCCTCGGAGTTAAGAACCTCCTTTAAAATTACAAGTTGATTACTTTCATGAATTTCATGTTGAATTTGATTGTATTCAAGATTATGATGTTATTTGGGTTTCTAATCCATGTTTTATGACAAGATTCATGTGAAGTAATTAACCTATGTGTGGTGTTATGTAGATTTATGTTTAAAGCCCCTTGAAATTGTGAGTTGGAATTGTAATCATGATGCTTACATTGTTTATTATTATTATGTGAATGAATTATGCTCTCCAAGTGTTTGATAAAGTGTTCATGGGAGTTAAAGGATGAAATCATGACATAATAGTATGTGTACAAGTTCATGCCATGCAAGTGTTTGATAAAATGCCTCAATGAATGCATTGTGACAAAGTGACTAGTTATCATGCTTTTAAGATTGTGCCATATTTTACTATTTATGCTATTGAGTCCTGGGGAATTCCATACCCGAAACCTAGTTGTTTACCTAGAATTTCAGTAGTTTCAGAATAGTCTCAGTAATGTCACGTACAGTAGTATTCAGTCAGTTAACAGAACCCAGTGAACTCGGTCCAGTTCAGTTAGACAGCGCTATCAGTAACAGTTCAGTCAAGCCTAGTACAGTCTAGAAATTAGTTCAATGCCCATTCAGTTAGGAGTAGGAATCAGCACCGAGTGAACCCAGGGATGAGGGCATTCCTGTCAGTAAAGGGTTTGGCCCTTAGTAGCAATCCCTGTGTTACAGAACAACATAGCCAGCATAGGTTGAGATATCTTCCTGCTAGATCAGGGTTGATATATCTCGTATGAGTTTTCCTGCCAGTGAGGGTTGACGAAAGGTCTTCCTACCAGATAGGGTTAACTCACAACCATTGTTAGTATCCTTTGGCAAGGTGCTAACACCCTTCCAACTTGGGTCACAGGTTGGACCCCAACTCAGTTCATAATCGGGGTATGTTGATTAGATGAACACTCCCACAGTTATAGTTTCAATTTCAGACTCAGTATAAAACCTTAGTTTGATTCCACAAAATCAAGACTGTTAGAAACAGTCATCCAGTGATAGATAATTCAGTTATCAGTGATCTTAGTTATAGTAAAGCAGATTCACACACAATATTGCATAATCAGTAATTACAGCAATTTCAGCTATACATGTACTTTCACTCAGTTATATTCATGTTACTCCGCCAGTTATTGTTCATGCATGTGAACCTTTTCATATCAGCCTACCTCACTTAGCATACCAGTACATTCAAAGTAATGATGCATACTCTTTCTTTTATGCTATGATGTCTTATATCATGGTTCAGATGCACGGGCTCCTGACCGTACTTAGCAGTCCAGACTATTAGCAACAGAATTAGTGGTGAGTCCTCATAATTTGAGGATAGAGTTATAATTTCAGTATTTCAGTTGTTTAGCATATTCAGTAGTCGGATTTAGTTGGGGACTTATCCCATCAACTCCATGTTCAAACAGTTAGAGGCTTTCAGGCTAGATTATTTCAGACAGATGTTCAGTTTCCAGTATTTATTTATCAGTATTTGATTTTAGTTATGAACCTTATGGAAGATTCAGCCTAATTTATGCATTTTTACAGTTTTATTATTCAGTTTTTGTAGTAGGTTCAAGTCATGGGTTAGCTTATGGTCCTTCGGGATTATGAGCACCGTGTGACGTCCAGGGTACAGACTCGGGGCGTTACAAATGGTGAGCTTCCATCTTTCCGAAAGGCTCCATTTCATGATATAAACATTCTTAGACATTTTGATTTTGTTTTGGATATTGGTTTTGGCCATGGTTAGGGGCATGTCCCAATCGGATATTTGTATTCTTTTGTATAGAGTCTTTGTGGTACTTCTGGGGGTTGGTATAGGCGGGATCGGTATTGGTGTCGGCCTAAGCATTAGAATAAGCTGGGAGGCTGGCATCATCAGATATGATTTCTCACTATTCCATCATAGTATATTTTGGGTTTGATTGTCATATTATGGTTTGATATTCTCTTTGGTTTGGAATGGCATAGATGGTTGGTTTGGTATGGGTAGACTCAGTTGGGTCAGTCACGGTTGTGACCCTATTCCAGAGTCTTCATGAGAGCATTTACAAAATCATGTTATATGCTCGAAATTCAGTTCATCTGAGGCTGTATGATGTGGTTGGGTTGGGTAAAGGGGGTGGTCCCCGATCCTGGTTGGACTTGGGGTACCTACAACATCTAGGCCCTAGTTCTGATTGTGACATCCGTGACTCAGTAATATCTTCTTATGTGTCCTACTTTTCCACATCGATAACATCTAGGAGGATTCTTACTATAAATTTTAAAAGACTCTTCCTTTTTCCAGACAAAATTGAACCACCTGAGAATCGGGAATGAGGCATATCTCTTACTTTTTCTTTAACATTCCTCTTGTCAGCTACAAGAAAATTTCCTCCCCTTTCTTTGACAAATTCACCAGTCAATTATTTGGCTAATAATTCCTGTGACGATAATAAATTTTCAAACTCCTCCAAGTATAGTTGTTGAGCCCATCCTTGAATCGATGTCACAAAGGGAATATATTCTGACTTCAAACCATGAATAATATTTCTTGTTATTCGTGCTTCAGAGATAGCCTCATTCGGATTTAATAAAAAGATCTCTAAACATAAATTCTTATTCCTTGAGAAATATTCGACAATAGAAAGATTACCTTGGTTGGTGTTAGCCAATTCATTCTCTAATATCTGTAGCCGAACTTCATTCTTCTTACTAAATAACTGATCGTGGGTCCTCCACATTTCATGAGATTATTTGCACCTTATAATAGGAATCTCTTCAAGATGAAATCCTTCTTCACATTAGTCTACTTCCACTTCTTATATGCGCGATCATGTTTCGGTCCGTCGTCAAGAGGACTTGTGTTACTTCCGTTGATAGTATCCCATAACTCCTCACCTACAAGGTATGATTCCATACATATCTTTCATACCTTGTAATTGAACTGATTTAACTTCTTCATTTCCAGTCAATTAACATGACCTCTTAAACTCATTCGCACAAACTTGTTGAATCAACCACAAACTCGATCTTGAAATAAATAAAAGTCAATTTACGACTTCTGCTTTGATATCATGTAGAAAAATAAAAGAAGTAAGATGTAACTAGGGAGACCTTCTTCTAGCCCAAGATCGTTAATTAAGGTTGAAAGATTCAACTAAGAAGAAAAAGCTAGAAAGGTATAAGAAGATATAGAAAGAGAGAACTTGGTTTTGGAAGAAGATTACTTGAATTGATTTATTTTTTGGTTGGTTACAAATGTACAAGGTCGTCTCTATTTATACTTTTTCATGGATGGTTCTAGAAACTTTTCTAGATCCTTCTACAAGAACATCTAGACAACTTTTATATTTTCTGGCTAACTAAGAAAAATCTAGATATTTCTCTAAGATAATTATCCTAAATGTTATGCTAGAGTATTCTAGAAAATTATGATATTCATTCACCAGACTATTCTAGAAATTTAACTAGAAAACTATGATATTCATTCTTCCAAAAAATTCACTTTAGATATTTTTCACATTTACAACTTTTGGTCGTTCCCTTTTTTGTTACATAAATGGAAGAAGTAGCTTTGATAATAGAGAATGATTTTCAGGAAAAAAATCATTGTATATAATCCTAAGAATGACAATATGAGAGATATTCTAATTATCGAGAGGGAGACATCATATTCATGTGGCCCCATAAATACCTATATGGAAAGCTTGATCTCTCGAGAAATAAATGTTGCTTGAGTGAGAAGAGGTCCAAACAATTTGTAGAGCTTTGAAGGAAAATATTAAATTACGGGTCATGGGTCGCCCATGTGGGCCGACCCAACTCGATCCAGTTTTTTTTTTAATTATCTGATAAAAAAAATAAGAATGGAGCAACCTATTTTTTAAAAATTGGGGGAACAGTTACTGAACAGTTACTGAGTAACTGTTTATCCACCCACTACTCCTATACATAATACGACTCTTCTTCTTTAAAGCAGATAATGAAAAAAATCCTTTAGTAACCAAAAACGTAAAAGAAAAATAAAACACCAACAAAGGCATTTTAATTTGTGAATCAATACTTCGTTTCCAAGAGAGACAAAAGATTGACTTGGGGAAATTCTGTCAGTAGCAAATTCAACAATTTTCCCTGCAATACAGAAGGTACACACACTATTTTGCTCTCTATTTTCTTACAAATGGCATCAGATATAGGTTAATTATCATAATTTTACATGTTATTTCTCGAGTTTTAGCATGTAAAACTCTTGATGATAGGCGAATTTACGCACCTATATCAATATATTTTGCCCATATTTTAGCCTAGTTTTGAGAACAAATTATATATTTCATGCACTTTTAGTCCTTTTTCCTGTAAATGAGCTAACGAACATGATTAGTAAAGTTTCAGGTATAAATGATGCATAATTCAGCATTTTATGGCTTACTTGACGCTAAAGAAAGCTCACGAAGGAAGGGAAGGGAGTTTACACGCCTAAGGACCAAAACTGCTGCATGGAAAATCTGTCCCGGGCTAAAACAGCATTTCTGAATACTTTGGGGGACCAAAACTGCTGCATGGAAAATCTGTCCCGGGCTAAAACAACATTTCTGAAGACTTTGGGGACTTACAGACACAAAGCTGGATTTTGACAATGATACATTAACCTAGTACAATTAGGTTATGTATTTCATTATTTTATGTGGATTATGATAATGTTACCTTAACCTAGTACATTTGGGTTAAGGATTTCATTAGTCTAGTAGGATTTGGTTATTTATTTCATTAGCTTAGTAGGAGTAGGATATGGGTATTATAAATACCCTATCATGCTAGAGATTTAGAACAAGGAGGGAGGAAGGAGGGAGAACACAATACTTCCTTCCATCCCTCTCATCTTCTCTCATCTTCTATCATCTTCTTATAACTTCTAATCTTCTTAACTTCTCATCTTACAATTCAATTCTATTTTTCTTCTTCTACTCCTCCATTCTTAAATTCCACAACAAGAGAATCGTTACTTTGCCTAGAAATTCACGCCTCACGCCTACCACCTAAGCTACACGAAATTACTCAATCTTGTGGTATAACAACAATGTCAATCGTGATCTCCTTCGCATTCATGGGTAACTAAACTTCTCTGTTGGGGTTATGGAAGCCGAATGAGTTACTATCTATTGCTGTGAGTTTGTGAGTTCGAGGCACGTATATTGCTTATATCATTATTCTCTTCATCTTAATCTACATTCTTTGCGGTTGCAAACGCAAGAATACGCCAGTCTAACATTTAACTTGTTCGAGAGAAAAGTTATTTGTCTGGAAAAGAGATAATGTCAAGGTAGTAGGACACCCTTTCCTATTAAAAAGCTAGTGCCGTAACTGGACTAACCTCTTGGAGAATTCGTACCGTTAGACACGCTTTAAGCTCGAGAGAGTTAAAGTGAAATAGTCCTTGTTTAGGTCGAGAGACGCTTGGATTTACCATCGACTACAATCCTCTATAAGCAATTGCATGTCAGAATTCTACACACTCATAGCCAATAGAGACGTATACCTCAGAAGGTGGACATAACCCCAACGCCTCAATTCTCATTGTTTACAACTTACGTAACAATCTTTCTCTTTTACTTTGCTATTTTCAGCTTTTATTTAATTGTTTTGGTGACACATTACAATCCCCCCTTTTTACGAGACTTGCACCAAAAGTTTAGTAATTTTACTTACTTGTTGGCCAAGCTATTCCCTGTGGGATCGACACCCAACCCAGGTTGGGTTCTATATTTGCTAACGACCGCTTTACACTCAAACGAGAGTTGTAGATTGAGCGTTATCAAAAATTGGCGCCGTTGCCGGGGAATACAAGTGTCAATTAAGTTCGTAATAATTACTAGACCCTTTGGTCAAAGACTCTCGTACTTTTACTTTTAGTTTTTGTTTTTGTTTACTGCAGGTTTTTTGTTCAGTACATCAATGGATGCACAACGTGAGATACCGTTCGATGCTGATGATGATGATCTTGATGGAGCTGGTGCCACTGGAGCCATTATTCTTCCTCCATTAGCCCCCGGAGCCAAGTTCAATATCACGAGCACCATGATTCAGTTATTGCAACTCAAGGGATTATTTGGTGGACTAGCAGGCGATGATCCGAATATGCATCTCATCAACTTTATTTCTACATGCAAGTCATTTGACAATCCTGGAGTTGGTCAGAATGCAATTCGGTTACGCTTATTTCCATTGTCTCTGTCTGGGGAGGCAACTCTATGGTTGAATGGGCTGACTCCTGATTCTATTACAAATTGGAGGCAATTGAGAGACGCTTTCCTAGAAAGATTCTTTCCGCCATCCAAAAGAGCACAATTGAGAGATGAAATCAGCAACTTTCGTCAGCTTCCAACTGAAGCTCTTCATGAAACATGGGAGAGGTTCAAGACAAAGCTAGCGAGGTGTCCAAACCATCATATGACTAATGTTCACCTAATGGAGATACTATACAGAGCCTTGAATTCAATAACTAAACCAGTGGTGGATAATGCGGCTGGAGGATCTTTTATGGACCTCACCTTTGGTCAAGCATGCAATATGCTAGATCGCATGACGAAACAAAGTAGAGCTTGGCATACCAGGGATTCCGAGGTAGCAAGCCCCACTTTATCTATAGGCATTACTGCAGACCAAAGAAGAAGACAAGAAGAACGTGATCAAGATATGGCGCACATGAAAACACAGATGGATCTTCTTACAAAGCATTTATTATCAGGGAAGACCGACAAAGTAAAAGCTGTGGCGCTAAAAGGAAGAGACGAATCTGATTCGGAAGAAGAAGCCAACTACTTGAATAATCAGGGGGGTTTCCGAGGGAATGCCCAAGGAAACCAAGGTCGGAACTATTATGATAATTCTGGAAACAAGGACCAAGGTAGTTGGAGAAAAAATAATGAAAAGAGTGGTGTTTATGTTCCCCCTGGTAGACGTGATACCACCACATCTAATTCTGGAAGTATGGAAGACATGATGGCTAAATTATTGAAAGGAGTGGAAACAACGAGCGCGGGAGTTACTGAGGTAATCAATGATTTGTCTTCCATGAAACAACTAGTTGATTCTCATTCCACTTCAATCAAGCAAATAGAGCAGCAACTGAGCCAACTTTCAGCAGCACTCAATCAAAGAAAGGCTGGCACTTTACCTAACGATACTGTGCAAAACCCAAGGAATGATGGGTCATGCATGGCCATCACTACCAGAAGTGGTAAGGTGCTGGAACCTTCAGCAAAAGGCAAGCAAGTGGTTGAAGAAGTTGCGGATATGGATGATAACGCAAAAGGAGAAGATGCCGCAACAACCAGTTCTGACGTCAAGGACGTCACGCCCAGTGACGTGCAACCTGAAAAAATGGAAAAACGGAAGCAAGAGGGGAAGAAAGCCATGGAGAGAACACTTCCATACCCACCACCACCTTTTCCCCAAAGATTGAAGAAGGTGGTTGAGGACACGAAGTTCAGCAAATTCATGACTATGTTAAAGCAGCTGACCATTAATGTTCCATTGGTGGAGGCACTTGAAAAAATGTCTGGGTATGCGAAGTTTATGAAAGATCTTTTGACTAAGAAGAGGGCAGCAAGTTATGAGCTGAAGGATGATGTGCATCATTGTAGTGCAATTGCTACCCGATCGATAGTTCAGAAGAAGGCCGACCCCGGAGCTTTCACTATTCCTTGCACTGTCGGATCTTTGAACTTTGCCAAAGCATTATGTGACCTAGGAGCCAGCATCAACTTGATGCCATTATCGATCTACAAGAAGTTGGGGTTAGGCGATCCGACACCAACCAATATGAGGCTCGTGATGGCTGATAGGACGGTAAAACGACCTGTGGGTATCTTGAATGATGTGTTGGTGAAGGTATATTCATTTATCTTTCCTGCAGACTTCGTTATTCTGGATTGTGAGGTGGATTCTGACGTTCCCATAATCTTGGGACGCCCCTTCCTCGCAACTGGAAGTGTGCTTATTGACATGAAAGATAATGAGCTTTTGTTTCGAATTAATGACGAAGTGGTCCGCTTTGATATATGCAAAGCCATGAAGCAGCCCAGCGATATGAATGAGTTATCTGTAGCTGATGTTCATCATGAGGATATGAAAGCATTATCTATAGAGAAACAGCCTACTGTTGAGCCATTGTCTGTTGCACCACTGAAAGTTGAGCATGAGGATAATGAAGATTATGAAGAACTTATGGGTGCTCTAACAGAAATAGAGTCTTATACTCCTAAGCAACCGGATTGTGATCTCAAGAATCAACCAACAGCGAAGACTCCCATTGACGAGACACCAATGCTAGAATCGCAAGAGCTCCCCGATTATCTAAGGTATGTGTTCTTGGAAAGTAGAAATATACTTCCGGAGAGTGCAAATGATTTAAGTGAACAGCACGTAGAAGCTCTCATCTCTGCTCTGAAGAGATACAAGAGAGCTATGGGTTGGACTATTGATGATATAATTGGTGAAGAAGATCGCATGCCCACAGGTAAGCCTCATTGTCGTCTAAATCCTTTCAGAAAACGATCCACCATTTACCTCGACGAAGTCTGAGTACTCGAGGTAACTATGTCTAGCCACGACAATAAATAAGGCGCTAGATGGGAGGCAACCCATCGTTTATCATTTTTCATTTATAGTTTATCGTTTTCTTTCATTCTAGTACTTGATTTGTTTTTAATTAATGAAAATCCAAAAATAAGAGTCGTGCCACGACCAAAACTAAGGCGCTTGGTGGGAGGCAACCCATTGTACTAATCGTTTTCATTTGTTTAAGTGAATATAGGTGCAAGAAGTAGTCAACGAGGAGATTGATTTCAATTGTCGATTTGGACGCATTGTATGGTAAAGTTGGTAAGTTAGGAAGGGTGATGCATAAGGCTATGGATTGAGCCTTTCTCACGCCAAAATAGGCTTCGAGGAAGGCTAGGCCTTGGTAAAACTAGGCCAAGAACGATGCACAACCTATCCTATATCCTAAGGTCTCGGAATCTAGTGTGCTATACACTATGCACCGCCTATTCCTAGGTATGCTTTTGACTATGCGCCGCCTATGCTATGGCATTTGGTCTCAGTATCTCATATGCCATAGACTATGCGGCGCATATGTCTCATTATGCCATAGACAATGCGCCGCATATGTCTACAAATGCCATAGACTATGCGGCGCATATGTCCCATTATGCCATAGACAATGCGCCGCATATGTAGCATTTTTGTCTCCAAAACCGATTGTAAATGGGTCAAAACCTGACCCATTCTCTTCCTATATAAAGGAGACTTAGTCTTGAAACACAAACACATTGAAAACTTGACCTAGGCGCCGCATATACTCTCCAAATCATCTCAAAACTTTTCTTTTTGCTCTCCCACTTCACAAGAACATCTCCAAAGGCTTCAATCACGTAAGTACTCTCTTGTTCTTCATCTATTTTTCGTAAGTGCTACGTTGCTATGTCTATTATGAATTGCTACATCTTGAAGAAATATTGGTGATGTTAATGTGTTTGAATTGTTGATACAAAACCAAGTGAGTGAACATGAATGTTAGGATACTCTTAACTTGTTTCCAACTAGAAATTAATTTTGATGCATTGTTATACTACTTGCGGAATTGCTATAGTCATGAACATTGCATGCTCTTGTCACTTGAATACTTACATGTTGGGATGTCTCGCTCATCGGAATAAGACTTATAGTTGCCTACCGACATAGGAGATTGTGATTATTGATAGAAACTATACCATGATGTAATCCCTATGAAGAAGTCTTGATATACCTAACATGAAAGTAATGCAATGGCTGCAAGTAGTGATACATCACTGATTTTCTTGCCGGAATACAACTCCTAAAACGTATGTCGACGAAATCTGAGTAATCGACCACTTTCACTTCACTGATTTGTGTCAACAAAACAAAGTGTGGGGGTGGTACCTCTACTGCTTGTGCATAGATTGTATCCATTGATATTGTGCTACCACTAACACTATTTCTAGTCTCAGGTACAATGGCACCTAAAGCGAGGCAAGGAGAAGGCTACCACCTCCCAAAAGGGCAAAAAGAGAAGTCGCAAGGACCAAGGAGAACCCTCCTCGCTGCAAATACCTCGACTCACGCTTGGAATTAAGTGGGATACTTATGAGGAACTTCTGAGGATGACGACTCTGATGATGATTCCAATGCAAGGGGTATGACCCCAGACATAGAGGATAAGTCCGACCAACCAGGTTCCTCGTATTTATTTTCCACTGAGGACAGTGTCCCGACTAAGTGTGGGGTGGTGGTATTGCATGCTATACTTCTCTATTCGCATCTATGTTTGTTTGCTTTTGTTTCATTTTTGTTTCAGTTTTTTTTAGTAGTAAATTTTTTCTAGCTTCGTATGAAATTATTTTGATAGGCAGCATGAGATTATAACAAGAGTATGTGCTACAATTGTGACTATTGAGACGTTTAGGCTCTAGTTGTGACTCAATATGTGATATTGTGTGATTCAATTCCTTCACTTGTTGGGTCGAGAGTCTATATTACTTCCAATCAAGTCGACCATGTGCCTTGTGTGTGTGAGATAATAGTATATTCTATGTATGTGGCTGATGCTAGAACTTGCCTGGTATGTATGCAAAGCGAAAATAAGGAGTGTAAGTTTAGGATATGATTTAGGCATTTCTTTGACAACCTATATTTGTTTACCTTCAGTTTTACCTACCCATGGACATCATCCTAGTTAAACCCTTTTGAGCCTTTAGCCTATTTCTTTGACAACCTTGTATGTAAGCCTAATCCATTTCTTTCAAGACCATAATTTGATCCAAACTCCTAAGTGCTTTAAAGTGAAAAAGTCATGTGACAACATAAGAGAAAATTGGGTGAGTATGATGCTATAAATTGTAATGGTGCTTGAATGTGTTATGAAAAAAAAAGTGCTATCATAAGAGGTATGTTGTGAAAAGAAAAAGGAAAAGAAAGCTGAAAAGCGAGTTGTGCTTAAAATTGAAAAACAAAAAAGGAGAACAAGGGTGGTATAACAAAAGAAAGAAGAAAGGTTGAAAGAAAAAAGTGTCAATGATACAAAGTGATGTATTAAAGCGCTTAGGAACTTAGTCACTATTCCTGGCCAAAATAGTCCTACCCGTCCCTTAGCCTACATTACAACCATCAAAAGACCTACTTGATCCTAATCTTAACATTCCGACATTTAGTGGAGTACTACATTAAGGGCAAGCCTATGGTCATCAGTCGCTACATATGAACTCTTTGTGAGAGTGAGAGCAAGGACATTTCGATACCCATGTTTGAAAAATATGCTATATTTGTGAGTGATTATGGGTACTATATGGTGAGACACACATGGTTGATGAGTTTTGGATAGTTGTATATGATTCTATGCACCTTAACGTTTGCATGCGAGTCGATCACCATCACGAGTCTACGCTAGAGGTTAAACTGTTTCTACTTATAATCGGAAAGCTACTCTTTGTTGATAATTGTTGTGCTTGTCTTGACGAATATTTTGTGTTGTTGCTGTAAAATCCTAAGTTGACGTTTAGAAGGACATGATAGTTTGTTCGAGGACGAACAAAGCTCTAAGTGTGGGGTGTTGATGATAGGCGAATTTACGCACCTATATCAATATATTTTGCCCATATTTTAGCCTAGTTTTGAGAACAAATTATATATTTCATGCACTTTTAGTCCTTTTTCCTGTAAATGAGCTAACGAACATGATTAGTAAAGTTTCAGGTATAAATGATGCATAATTCAGCATTTTATGGCTTACTTGACGCTAAAGAAAGCTCACGAAGGAAGGGAAGGGAGTTTACACGCCTAAGGACCAAAACTGCTGCATGGAAAATCTGTCCCGGGCTAAAACAGCATTTCTGAATACTTTGGGGGACCAAAACTGCTGCATGGAAAATCTGTCCCGGGCTAAAACAACATTTCTGAAGACTTTGGGGACTTACAGACACAAAGCTGGATTTTGACAATGATACATTAACCTAGTACAATTAGGTTATGTATTTCATTATTTTATGTGGATTATGATAATGTTACCTTAACCTAGTACATTTGGGTTAAGGATTTCATTAGTCTAGTAGGATTTGGTTATTTATTTCATTAGCTTAGTAGGAGTAGGATATGGGTATTATAAATACCCTATCATGCTAGAGATTTAGAACAAGGAGGGAGGAAGGAGGGAGAACACAATACTTCCTTCCATCCCTCTCATCTTCTCTCATCTTCTATCATCTTCTTATAACTTCTAATCTTCTTAACTTCTCATCTTACAATTCAATTCTATTTTTCTTCTTCTACTCCTCCATTCTTAAATTCCACAACAAGAGAATCGTTACTTTGCCTAGAAATTCACGCCTCACGCCTACCACCTAAGCTACACGAAATTACTCAATCTTGTGGTATAACAACAATGTCAATCGTGATCTCCTTCGCATTCATGGGTAACTAAACTTCTCTGTTGGGGTTATGGAAGCCGAATGAGTTACTATCTATTGCTGTGAGTTTGTGAGTTCGAGGCACGTATATTGCTTATATCATTATTCTCTTCATCTTAATCTACATTCTTTGCGGTTGCAAACGCAAGAATACGCCAGTCTAACATTTAACTTGTTCGAGAGAAAAGTTATTTGTCTGGAAAAGAGATAATGTCAAGGTAGTAGGACACCCTTTCCTATTAAAAAGCTAGTGCCGTAACTGGACTAACCTCTTGGAGAATTCGTACCGTTAGACACGCTTTAAGCTCGAGAGAGTTAAAGTGAAATAGTCCTTGTTTAGGTCGAGAGACGCTT
Organism: Capsicum pubescens; assembly: GCA_030864215.1. Taxonomy (NCBI): domain Eukaryota; kingdom Viridiplantae; phylum Streptophyta; class Magnoliopsida; order Solanales; family Solanaceae; genus Capsicum; species Capsicum pubescens. The sequence continues at coordinate 230,149,332 of CM061547.1, read as the reverse complement.
GGATTTACCATCGACTACAATCCTCTATAAGCAATTGCATGTCAGAATTCTACACACTCATAGCCAATAGAGACGTATACCTCAGAAGGTGGACATAACCCCAACGCCTCAATTCTCATTGTTTACAACTTACGTAACAATCTTTCTCTTTTACTTTGCTATTTTCAGCTTTTATTTAATTGTTTTGGTGACACATTACAATCCCCCCTTTTTACGAGACTTGCACCAAAAGTTTAGTAATTTTACTTACTTGTTGGCCAAGCTATTCCCTGTGGGATCGACACCCAACCCAGGTTGGGTTCTATATTTGCTAACGACCGCTTTACACTCAAACGAGAGTTGTAGATTGAGCGTTATCAACTCTTCAAAAAAATTCGATTAACATCTACCTGTTAGAAAGCATGTAAAACTTGTGAATTGTAAATTTTCTCATCAACTTTACTTCTATATTTTAAAAAATGAATTTTATTGAGAAAATCAATTTTTTAAAATCGATGGGGACAAAACACTGGAGAAACTTACCCCAACATGAAACAACTTCTGATCTAAAAGCAGTTCAGGGTTCAACGGGATCAGTTGTATGCAATTTCCTTGTTGGAGAAGATGACAGGAAGAGAAAATCAATTTGAGAATTTGATTCATTTCTCTTTTTTTGTTTAGAAGCAGAATGGAGAAAAATAATATTGTTTTTAATTTTTCTTGAGAAGCGTCTAAGCAAAATGGAGAAAAATAAGCGTTTAATTGCTTTTAATTTATTTTAATAAAGAAAGATTAAGATGTCGGTACATGTGTAGTACATGTACTACCACTACCTCTAAGCGTACTGCTTCTACCTTTTTCACTTAAAAAAAATTTTCATTTATTTTTCATTGATTAGAAGCTTTTAATAAAAAGAGATAAGTGAAAAAGTTGTTACTTTTATCTTTTAAAGAAAAAAGTGCATGTGCACTAGTTTGATATCTGCATACTGGTTTTTGATTTTTTTAAAAATAAATAATAAAATTCACATGAATTTTTATTCTAGTATAATAATATCTTTTAAAATTAGACTTTATATTATTCTTGTCTTAATTAGTCCATAATTTTTTTCTTTAACAGATTTTGCCTTCTATGGTAAAATTGTGACATGAGATGTCACATTGAGTGGTTCAATCATTCTTATTGTTTCTTGATTACTATTTAAGAAATGAATGAACAGGGACAAACTCGAATCACTCCAAGTGGGAGTTCAAAATGTCGAGCAAAGAAACAACATAGAAGAGCACGTCATCAAAGGGCATATTTTTAGGTCATGAGATCATACGAAATGGTGTTCCCGGGGCGACACAAAATCTGTTACGAATTGAGAGGGCTATACGAAGGAAAAGACAGAAGAAATTAATAGAGTTCAAGTCTTTTAAGATGTAACCTAACATTATTGTTGCTAGTTTTATACACTTGTTTGAATTGAAATGTGTAGAACTGAAAAATTATATAGAAATCTTGAATTGGGAAGCATTAGCAATTTTAGAAAATTCTCTCCGTGAACCTTGGGTTGAGAGATTAATTGATGTTTATCATGAGATTTGGCCTAGCGACCCTTTTGGGGTGTATATAAGTCTTCTCAAATATTTGTGGGATGACTTTTATCTCTAGATTGACTCGTAACATGAAGTTATTTATTAACTTTATATTAATTTTTTATGTATAAATATACATATGTATATATAAAGTTGTTTATCTCCTTTTATATGAATTTCATTTATTTATTGGTTTTAAAATGACTTAATTGAAAGCTATCATTCTAATACACATTAAGAAATTAATTTCTAATTTTGGTCAAATGTTTAGTTCATAGAAGATAATTAGATTCTTAAGTGTCCTTTTGATTATACACTAAAGATGAAACCTTTAAGTGAAATGATTTGATTGAATATGTAACTTGCATGCATAGTTGATAAAATACTTGCGTGATTGTCTTTAAATAACAGACATGGCATCGAAAAGTATAATTGCTGACCTGAACAAAGGAAAAAAAACTAAATGGTGACAATTACGACATTTGGAGTCATAAAATATGGTATGTGCTTGAAGAGAAAAATACTCTTAAAGTTATTAACCACGTCTTATGTCTACCAGAAGATGGTAATACAACACAACACAAAAGAGACCTTGAAGCTTATAAGGCTTGGGAAAAGGTTGATTCCATTACACGGGCGGAGGTGTTGGCTGGTTTCCAGGTCTTCTCCCATTATTCTTTTTGGGAGGCATGTTCTATAAACGAAAAGGAAATTGGATTAGAAAGAGAGTTTAAATTGAGCTCATGGAATGGAGAAATTTCATCAAAATCCAACATCGAAAGAGAAAGTTATGGATGAAATACAGAGGGAAGTAAAACTGCCCAGGTGCGACGGTGGAGGTCGACGGACCGTCAGACTAGCGAAGGACCATCACAGCAAGGCAGTGTGACTACTTCTACCTAGAAACGACGGCCCAGGCCGATGGACCATTGGACTAGTGACGGACCATCGCTCAGGCCGTCGCATAGGAGACAGTGAACCTCCTTTCTGCCCAGGTACGACGGTTAGGACCGACGGACCGTCGCACCCACCGTTGGACATCCCGCTCAGTTATTTTTAAGTTATTTTAAAAAGGTATTTTTGGTCTTTTACCACCCGTTTTGACCCCTAATAATATCAGACCAAGGCTTATGCCTTCATTATTCAACTACAACATTAAAATTAGGATTTTCCCTCTAAGAGCAATTCCCAAGAATAAAATCCAAATCTTCTTCAAGAACTAAGAGATTCAAATTCTTCAAGTTCAAAAACTTTAAGAAACTCACTACCAGGTATGCATAGTGTTCATTCATTGACTCCTTTCGTCCATGGAGCCCAAGAATCTCTTTTCTAAGATCAAATGTATGGTTTTTTATGGATTTCATGTTGGATTTGCTTTTGTTCATGTTGATAATGACCAATTGAGTTCTATTCCATGTTTTAGTGATAAAATCTTAAGGGGAATTTATCATTATAGGTGTAGCTTCATGTGAATCCATGATTAAACCCTTGAATGGTGAAATTACAGATAAATCATGGTGTTTATTTATTGTATGATGTTGTCTACATATACTATGCCTACCATGTGTTTGATTAAATGTCTAGTGAAGGAAAAGTGCCCAACTAGTAAAATATTATGAAATCCCCATTTATGTACAAGTTATGCATATCACATGTTTGATGAAATATTTCAACAAATGAATTATGGATTGTACTGTTGGTCATGTATTCAAGTAAGTCATGCTTTGTCAGTTTCTTTCCATCGAGTCCTAGGTGTACTTGTACCCAAAAGATTAGTTGTGTGCCTAGAGCCATGTCATGTTTTCACGATACTCTCAGTCAAGCCATGATCCTTACACTTCAGACAGTCTTATGACTCAGGAAATCTCAATAATCTCATAAACTCAGTCAGTTGTCAGGTATTAGTAGTATTCCGTCAGTCAACAGGATTCAGTAACTCAGTCCATGTTCAGTGTCTATCCAGATGGGAGTATAAATTAGCACCGAGTAAACCCAAGGATGGGAACTCACCTTCCAGTAGAGGGAGGGATTTTTAGAATCAATCCTTGCGTTACATAACTACATAGCTAGCGTAGGTTGAGACACCATACCTATTAGTCGAGGGTAGATAAGGTGGCTTACCTTCTAGTCGAGGGTTCCCACCATTCTCATTAGAGTAACCTGTTAGTTGAGGGTCACTCACATGTTGTCCTTACCAGTGGCGCGGTATTGACACCATTCCAATCAAGGCATATATTGGACCCCAATTCAGCTATAATGCGTTATTAGGGGCATGTTAATTAGATGGCTACTTCCCACAGTTTCAGTATCAGTAAAAGAATTCAGATAGTTCTTCAGATTTTAGGACTGTCAGATACAGTAAACTCAGATATAGTATGGAACTCAGCTAGTTTCATCAGATTCAGGACTGTCAGATACAGTCACTCATGTTATTAGTATTCAGATTCAGTAATCATGTTTCACAGTATCAGTGTCAGTTATTATGTCTCATGCATATATTTTCTTGCTCATGATAGTCAGTCTGTTATTATTATTATTCATGCATATGAACCCCATGCATTTAGCCTACCTCACATGCATACCAGTATATTCAATCGTGCTGACGCATTCACGCTATGGTGTTTTATACCATAGTTTCAGAGACATAATTCAGTAGCATTCCAATCTCAGCAGTCAGCGTTAAAAGTGATTCCTCATCTTTCTAGGACATGATCATTACTTTATTATTTCATTAATTAATTTATTAGTTGGAGTTAGTTGGGGACATGTCCCATCAACTCCTTATTCAGACAGTCATGTTTTAGAGGCTTTCCAGACTACAGTATGTTCAGATAGTTTATTTCAGTTTTATTTTGGGTATTTCATACCCCACCTAGATGTTATATTTTTATCAAATATTATGTCATAGTTTTGAACCTGAAGGCCTTTCAGTTCATGTTTCCGCATTTTACAGTATATTATGTAGTATACAGGTACAGATATCAGTCATGGGTTAGCTTGTGGTCCTTTAGGTTCAAGAGCACCGTGTAACGTTCCGGGTACCAGATCCGGGGCGTTACATTTGTAAATCCAGCTGTGAGTTTATCTAAGAATATGTATTTGAGGATTATTAAAGAAAGAAACTCAGATTAGACATTAAGAGATGTCTAGATCTAGATCTGTACGATGTTGAATGATTAAAAAGATTGAGACATGCGCATCAATATAAGGTGAGAACATCGTAGAATGTGTTTCATACCATGTGTGCTTAGCGACCAATGGGTTAATGAGAGAATAAATACATGTTTCTTCATTGTATGAGACCCTCAAAGTTATTTGAACTTCAATAAAATACCCTTTGACCTTTGATTGTTTCTTGAAGTTTCAATCAATGTTGCTATTTTAGCATGTTTCTAATAGCTATGAAAGATTCGGCCATGTAGTACATGACTAGGAAAGCAGTTGATTTGAAATAAATAGATTCGAGTAGAAAGGGAAGATGATTAAAATAAATATTTTAACTTGTTTACACAAGCCGGCTATTACACTAACCATGTAGGTGTCGCATGCAATTATGTATATAAAGTTAATCATGAACTTGAGTTTACCTCTATAAAGAGGGTGAGGGATCGGATAAGTAACTACTGAAGTAGTGAATAATGTCTGGGGTATTTTGGGTATAAGAATCCTTATATTAGTAAAGAATTCTTTTCACATGTGATTGGATTCCTATATGTATCTTGTAAAACCTTATAGGTAAAGCTCGTGATGCTCACAGGTTGCACGAACTATTTATCGTATGAATTGGTGACTTGTTGATGTCGTACAGGTGAGGGTCTTTTCCATAATATGCGAAGTGAGAGATGTTAAATTACGGGTCATGGGTCACTCATGTGGACCGACACAACCCGACCCGACCCAATTTTGTATTTTAATTATCTGATAAAAAAGTGTTATTTATCGACGTTTTCGGGTACAAGAATTTGTATATACATGCAACAATAACTTCAACACAAGTTCAAATCTAAGACTAGAACACTTATGAAGTTCCTTAACACCTTCAACACAAGATTATAAATAATCTATCCAAGAAGTATGTTAACTTTCAGAAATAAGATGAAACTGAATTTTTAGGCCAAGTCCCCCGACTTCACAAAGTGTCCTTAAGGAATAATTCCCCTTACTGTACTCGAGGTTATGGAATCTTCCTCCCAGGATAAAATGGCCAAACAAACCAACTGTAGCGGTACCTCTAACAATTGGAATCTCTTAGAACTCACTCAACGGTTTGATTGATCACATGGAATGTTTTTGAAGACAAGAAGAGTTTGTATGTTTAAAAAAAAAATTGTTACTAAATCTGTGAATGAAAGCAGGTTTATATAGCCATCAGGTGCCTCTTCTGAAAGGTGGCAATGGTTCACTTAAAAGGTGTGACCTTTCTGGAAGATCATGGTTGTTCATCAGAAGAATGTGTCTTTTTTCCAAATAGGCATACCATTTCATGAATCAGTGTGTCATTTTATTAAAGGGTTGCATCCCTTCCAAAGAATCAATTCGCTTTTGCATTGCATTTTGAAACAGTGTTTTCGCTACTGCATGCATACATATAAATGGAGGATCAAAACACAAAAATAATTTGTTGCATTTTCCCTTTGGTATTTTTGGATTAAATTTATGTCAAATAAACTTTGTCCAAAAAGATAGATCTCATCGATCGATCATTTTCCAAATCCAAATCCGAAGTCAAAGCCGAAGCCGAAGCCGAAGCCGAGCGATGACGACGACAGAACGAGGCACCACTTTGTTCTTTCTTCACTATCCATGTGGAGTAAGTTCTTCTTATTATAAACACTTCAAAGTTTCCTTCTCCCGCCAATGTGGGAGAATTAGTGAACTTTCCTTAAAAGAGTACACTTTTCATTTTAGTGTATCTTTTTCTCTCCATTATTTTCCATTCACACTTATCATACATATTGATTCCAACAATCCCCCACATGAATGGGGAATGACTACTTTTTTGTTAAATTTTATGAATAAGTATGTGATCATCAAGCAAAGACTGATTGCATCTGGATAAGTGGATTTCCCTTTGAACTTTTTGTAGTGAACATGAATCGGATGCACTCGGTCAATCGGTAGATTTGATATCTTTGAACCGTCGAGATTTAATGTACACCTAGACAACACATGTCATACAACCAACCTTTTACCATTTATGGTTCCACATTTTTGTTCTTTTCAGCCATGAACACGTCCCAGTTTCATGAGAGCTTAGAGAATAGGCCTTTACTAACATTCTCCTTGAAGCGACTTCCACTTCACCCTCACATAGGTGATTTCTAAACGTTCAATCCTATAGATTAAACTATTTGGTCAAATCTATCAAATTTAGCTAATCATTAAAAGACTTCACACCATAAGTCTTATCCTCGCTTACTAAACATAGTATACATTATGAAAATGAGTTGGGTATTAGACAATGTTAAACCTGTCAAACACAACTTTATTTGATCTCCTTGAACCTAGCTCTTGGGATCTCTAGTCTGCTAGGTAGAGTTACCGCCATGCGGACTTATCCTAGGCCTTAAACCCATTCCTTTGGACGTTCTCTCAACTTCCTCTCTAGATAGGCTTTGTAAGTGGATCCGACATATTATCCTTTGACTTTACATAGTCAACAATGATAATTCCACTAGAGAAAAGTTCTCTAACGGTATTATATCTCCATCTTATGTGACAAGATTTACCATTATACATCATGCTCCCTACCCTACCTATTGTCGCTTGGCTGTCATAGTGTATACATACTGGTGTCACTGGTTTGGGACAATAAGGAATATCTTCCAAGAAATTTCAGAGTCATTCTGCTTCTTCACCATGTTTATCCAATGCGATAAATTCAGATTCCATTGTAGAGCGAGCAATACAAGTCTGTTTGGTTGATTTCCAAGAGACCGTTCCTCCACCAATAGTAAATATGTATCCACTTGTGGATTTTACTTCATTTGATATGGTGATCCAATTTGAATCACTATATCCTTTAAGTACCGCGGGATATTTATTATAATTCAAAGCGTAGTCGTGAGTGTATTTAAGATACCCCAAAACTCTTTTCATTGCCATCCAATGAGTTTTATTAGGATTACTCGTGTACCAACTCAACTTACTTATAGTGCATGCTATGTCTAGTCGTATACAGTTCATTATATATATATTAAACATCCCAATACTTTTGCAAACTCCAATTGTGAGTCACTTTCACCTTCATTCTTTCAAAGTGCAAAGCTCACATCCAATGGGGTTTTTCCACTACCAAATTCATATACTTGAATTTGTCAAGTACCTTTTCGATGTAATGATACTGTGATAATGCCAGCCCTTATGGAGTTCTATGGATTCTTATCCCTGAGATCACATCCGCAACTCCAAGGTCTTTCATATCGAACTTGCTCTCGAGCATTCGTTTCATTGCATTTATATCTGAAATATCTCTACTGATGAACAACATATCATCCACATATAAGCACATAATGACTCGGTGATTTGGAGTGTCTTTAATATAAACACATTTGTCACATTTATTAATTTTGAATTCGTTTGCGAACATGGTTTGGTCAAACTTTGCATGTATTTCTTAGGTGCTTGTTTTAGTCCATAAAGTGACTTAACAAGTTTACACACCTTATTTTTCTTTTCCTAGAACCACAAAACCCTCAGGCTATTTCATGTAGATTTCTTCCTCCAATTCTCCATTTAGGAATGCGGTTTTCACATCCATTTGATAGATTTCAAGACCATATACTGCCGCCAAGGCAATTAACATTCGAATTGACGTTATCTTTGTTACCGACGAGTATGTATCAAATTAATCAAGGCCCTTTTTTTATTTGAAGCCTTTTACTACAAGTATTGCCTTGTATTTGTCAATAGTACCATCCGCTTTCATTTTCCTTTTGAAGATCCATTTAGATCCTAAAGGTTTGTTTATTGAAGGAAGATCAACTAACTCCCATGTATGGTTTCTTAAGATTGAATCAATCTCACTATTGATTGTCTCTTTCCAAAAGGATGAGTCTGAAGACGACATCGCTTCCTTAAATATTTGAGGCTCATTTTCTAAGAGAAATGTTACAAAATCCGATCCAAACGAAGTTGATGTTCTTTGACGTTTACTACGTCTTGGATTCTCATCATTATGTACATTATCACTTGGTTCATCTCGAGGTCGTTTAGACCCTCCACTAGACCGTTCAAGTCTAGTTTTATAATGGATAAATATTTTTAAAGAATTCAGCGTTATCTGATTCAATTACCGTGTTTTCATTAATATCCGTATGTTCGGATTTATGAACCAAAACCTAACAAACTTTACTACTTTTAGCATATCCTATGAACATGCAGTCCATTGTCTTAGGTCCTATCTTAACCCTTTTAGGCATAGGAACTTAGACCTTTGCTAGAAACCCCCACACTTTGAAATATTTCAAGTTGGATTTACTTTCTTTCCATTTTTCATAAGGAATTGATTGTGTCTTACTATAGGGAACTCTATTGAGTATTCGGTTGGCTGTAAGGATAGCCTCTCCCTACAAGCTTTACGGTAAACCTGAACTTATAAGTAAGACATTCATCATTTCCTTCAAAGTTTGGTTTTTCCTTTCCATAATTTCATTAGATTGAGGCAAATACGGGGGCCTTAGTTTGAAGGACAATTCTATTCTCTACACATATTTCGATGAAGGGAGATTCATATTCTCCACCCCTATCACTTCTTATAGTTTTGATCTTTTTCTCTAACTGATTTTCAACTTCAGTTTTGTATTGCCTAAATGCTTCTATTGCTTCATACTTACTATTTAGCAAGTAGACATAACACTATCTAGTGCAATCGTCAATAAAAGTTATAAAATACTTTTTTCCATCACGTGATGGTGTTGACTTCATATCACAAATGTTAGTGTGGATTAAGTCTAAGGGATTGGAATTCCTTTCAACGAACTTATACGGATGCTTAGCATACTTTGATTCCACACAAGTTTGACACTTTGATTTATTGCACTCAAAGTTTGGCAAAACTTCTAAGTTAATCAGTTTTCGTAATGTTTTGTAATTAACATGGCCTAGTCGTTCATGCCACAAATTGGAAGACTCAAGCAAGTAAGAAGAATTTAAACTTTTATTGATTTCAACATTCATTACATTTATTTTGAATAGGCCCTCATTGAGGTAGCCTTTTCCTACATACACTTCTCCTTTACTAAGTACAATTTTTTCAGAAATAAATACACATTTAAATCCGTTCTTGTCTAGAAGTGAAACAGAAATCAAGTTCTTTTGTAACTCTGGAACATACAAGACATTGTTAAGTGTCAACACTTTGCCGGAAGTCGTCTTCAAGCACACTTTTCCTGTTCCTTCCACTTTTGCAGTAGCGGAGTTTGCCATGTAGATCTTTTCTTCTACTTGAAACGGAGAGAATGTCGAAAACAACTCCTTGTTAGCACAAACATGGCGGGTGGCACCAGAATCCATCCACCATTCGCGAGGATTTCCCACCAAGTTGCATTTTGAAAGCATAGCACACAGATCATCTATTTCTTTCTTAGACTCAGCCCGATTTTCTTGGGCCTTCTTCTTCTCTTTCTTCGGGGCATGACAATTTGTAGACTTGTGGCCAATCTTACCACAGTTGAAGCACTTTCCCTTGAACTTCTTCTTGGGTTGATTGCTTTCATTTCCAGCTTTCTTTCGCTTTTTAGATTTGTTTCTGTCATCTTCTACAATATTTGCTCCACTCATTGCAGAATTGCCTCTTGACCTTCTTTCCACAGCCTTATTATCCTCTTCAATGCGTAGTCGTACAATTAGATCTTCAATTGACATCTCCTTACGTTTGTGTTTTAAATAGTTTTTGAAGTCTTTTCACATAGGTTGTAGCTTCTCTATTATTACTGCTACTTGAAACGCTTTATTCACAATCAAACCTACAATAAAGTTCATGTGAATGATAAGAACATTTTTAAATTGTTCAATAATGGTATTTGTCAAAATCATACCTTCCGCTAGGAGATCATGGATGATCACTTGCAGTTCCTGCACTTGTGAAACAATAGACTTGTTTTCTATCATTTTGTACTCCAGGAACCGTGCAACAAAGAACTTTTTAGTTCGAGTATCCTCCATCTTGTACTTCCATTCTAGAGCTCCCCATAACTCTTTTGTAGTCTTGGTTCCGCTATACATATTATAAAGGCCATCTTGGAGACCACTCAAGATATAATTCCTGCAAAGAAAATCTGAGTGTTTCAAATCCTCCACAATCACGAAGCGTTCTTTTTCAGGGGTTCCCTCGTGCGCCTCCGGAGCTTCCTCAACTGTGAAACTTTTAAGATAGAGAGTTGTGAGGTAGAAGAACATTTTCTGCTGCCATCTCTTAAAGTCAATACCTGCGAACTTTTCAGGTTTCTCCGTCGGTGCCATAGCTTGCGGAGCATTAGTACGACTCGTCGTGGCAATACTAGTTGCCGCCATAGTCGTTCCAGCATCATGCATTTGACTATCAGTCGTCATTTTCCTGTCACCACAAGACAGTACCTTTAGTATTTCGAAATACTTATTAAAGAATTGCAGTAACTTTAAACACTTCTTGTTTCTAGTTAACGATGAAGTTTTTATGACTTCCAATTGTCAATCGAGTGATCTTTAACTTGTGATGAAGATTCTATATCTTCAAATCACTAGTTAAGTTCAAACGGAGTAGAAAGCTTAAATCTTTAATCTTCAAAAACAAGCTACACAGATTCCTAAAGTTGTTATTCCTTGAGATTGTTATTTATCGACGTTTTCGGGTACAAGAATCTGTATATACATGCAACAATAACTTAAACACAAGTTCAAGTATAAGACTAGACCACTTATGAAGTTCCTTAACACCTTCAACACAAGATGATAAATAATCTATCCAAGAAGTATGTTAACTTTCAGAAATGAGATGAAACAGAATTTTCAGGTCAAGTCCCCCGACTTCATGGAGTGTCCTTAAGAAATAATTTCCTTCACTGTACCCGAGGTTATGAAATCTTCCTTCCAGGATAAAATGGCCAAACAAACCAACTGTAGTGGTAGCTCAAACAATTAGGATCTCTTCGAACTCACTCAACGGTTTGATTGATCACACAAAATATTTTTGAAGACAAGAAGAGTTTGTATGTTCAGAAAAAAAATTCATTCCTAAACCTGTGGATGAAAGCAGGTTTATATAGCCATCAGGTGCCTCTTCTGAAAGGTGGCAATGGTTCACTTAAAAGGTGAGACCTTTCTGGAAAATCATGTCTTTTCATCCAAAGAATGTGTCTTTTTTCCAAACAGGCATACCATTTCATGAATCAGTGTGTCATTTCATTGAAGGGTTGCATCCCTTCCGAAGCATCAATTCGTTTTTACACTGCATTTCGAAACAGTGTTTCCGCTACTGCATGCATGCATATAGATGGAGGACCAAAACACAGAAATAACTTGTTGAATTTTTCCCTTTGATATTTTCGGATTAAATTTCTGTCAAATAAACTTTGTCCAAAAAGATAGATCTCATCGATTGATCAAATCTGAAGACGAAGCCGAAGTCGAGCGACGACGCGAGGCACCACCTTGTTCTTGCCTCACTATCCATGTGGAGTAAGTGCTTCCTATTATAAACACTTCAAAGTTCCCTTCTCCTGCCAATGTGGGAGAATTAGTGAACTTTTCCTTAAAAGAGTACACTTTTCATTTGTCTCTTTTTCTCTTCACTATTTTTCCTCCATTTTCCATTCACACTTTTCATACATATTGAACCCAACAAAAATAAGATAAGAATGGAGCAACCTGTTTTTTGAAAAATAGGGGGAACAGTTACTGAGTAGCTGTTTATCCACCCGCTACTCCTATACATAAAATGACTCTTCTTCTTCAAAGCAAATGATGAAAAAAACAAAAATTCTTGAGTAACCAAAAACGCAAAACAAAAACAAAACACCAACAAAGGCATTTTAGTTTGTGAATCAATACTTCATTTCCAAGAGAGACGAAAGATTGACTTGGGGCAATTATGTCAGTACCAAATTCAACGACTTCCGCTGCAACACGGAAGGTACACACTGTTTTGCTCTCTATTTGCTTACAGAAAAGGATTCTCTGATTTTTGTCGTTTGAAACTTACATCTATTCTTCTTCTTAGCATAAAGGATATTTGAAATCTTAAATTGATTTTCTATATGGATCTTTTATTTGTTTCCTTCTTAATTTTTTTTCTTTTTCTATTATTAAGTTGAAGTCTGCATGTACCTATATATTGACTCCTACTATGATTAGTTTCATGACAAAGATAAGATAATTGTAGTTGGTCATATCACATATAATACGCCTCGAAAATAATCAAAAATAGTTTTTTCTTTAAAGTTTTTATCAGTTCACATATTCTATGTTATTATCTTTCACAACGAGTAGATGCAGCCTTATATGCCGTGTCGAGAAAGAGTACATTTAATGTGTCTCAAATGGCCTAACAGAGCTGTTCATTTCAAAGGATGCAAGTCACAATAATAGACTATAAAGAAATTAAACCTTGTATGCAATTTGTTTTCGAATTTTGACCAATAAATATTTTTTTGAGTTAATAGAGTAGTTTTTTTTATAACTAAAATTATTTGGAGGGATATTATTATTTTGATAAATTAAAAAGAAGTAACTCATATTGAATAAATTGAAAAAGATTTAGAAAAAAAATTAAAGAAATTTGAGGATATTTTTGTAAATAATAATAAAATTTGTAAACTAATTTATTTGAGTAAATTTATTAGTACAAATATAAAAAATAAAAAAATGTTTAAAAGAATTTGAGGGATATTTTTGTCTTTATACATACTAATCCATAGTATTAAAATTCATGTATTACTAATACCACCATATGTGATGTATTAGTAATACACCCTATAATACCATGTAGGGTGTATAACTAATGCATGATATTAGTAATACATTGGTTCAAAATCCTACCAAACATAGTATTAATTAATACCACACTTAATACATGGACTATTTCTCCTAATACGGCCTACCAAACGAACCCTAAATGTATCAAATTTTTGGCAGATAATTGTTTCGTGTTTTCATGATCTCGATTATAATATCCCCCCACCCACCCACCCCCCTCTCCCACCATAAATTTAATGTCAATTTCAGGGTTCGAAAAGCTTTACTAAGAGTACAAGGGAGAACATTTTCTCAACAACGAGAGAATGACAATGATATAATATAAATTTATTGAGACCTGATTAAGCTGCTATGTACAAATTCTTTTTATTTGAATATAATAAGTAGTCATAAAATTTAGTTATGTATGTACTTTTAATTTTGACTACTCCTATCGAATCATTTTAGCATTGTATTATTTATAAGTAGTAGTATATTTTTTGTTGTAATTTAAGTTCGTTAATTATCAGATAATTACTTTACCTTTCTCTAATATTATTACTTGATGATATATAAAATTTAAACGGAGGAGATACACATTGTTTTCTGTTTTGGGATTGGGAGTTTGTCGTTCTTTCCCTTTTTTTTGTGTGTGTTTTTGATTACTTTGAAAATATTTTCTGAGTGAGTTACCATAGAAAAAGTGCCTATTCTGTTGTGATTGCTATGATTATCTTTTCCGTTTAAGCATTATTATTTTTATAATACTTTTGCTTTTTATTGCCTCCTCTGTTCCAAAATAATTAAATTGTTGAAATATGATACATATCTTATGAAAAAAAGATAAAGACATAAGTTGGTCATGTTTTTCTATTTTTACCTTTTTCAAACTCCAAAACATTCGTAATGATCATTGGAACTCATCCTTGAAAATTTAATTAATGAAGGGTAAAAGTGAAAAAAAATTCCAACATCTATTTTAACAATGAACAATTCTGTTATTTTGAACACTAAAAAATACTCCAACAATTCAATTATTTTGGAACGGAGGAAGTACTTATTTACTTTAACGGAGATATGTTTACTTAAGAGTTTAGACATAATTTTACTGATGAAAGTTAATTTGCCATGTTTTTTATTGGAATCCGGAGCCAAAAGGGCTCTTTTCTTTATCAAAAATATCAAAGAGGACACTTCATTTCGAAAAAAAATAAAAGGGACAAAACGTGGTGGGACCAACGACTTGTAAATCGTCTGGCCCACAGCGACTTAGAAGTCGCCCAGCCACCAGCGACTTGCATGGTAAACTAATCTCATTTTGAGGGATGCGTAAAAAGCATCAAATTATTTCTATTATACTAATTCTATTCAATTCTCAGTAGGATTAATGATAATATTTAACAATAAAATAAGCACAACTATAGTCACCTTAAATTCTGGACAATAATGTTATCTATAATAAAAATATAATATATAATAATAATAATAATAATAATATATTAAAAGTGTGAAGACCCTTAAAAAAGTGATTTAAAATTTTTTCCTTTATTAAAAGACCCCGCTTTAGATAAAATTATCTTTTTACTTTTTTCTCCAATATGATAAGAGAAAAATATAATTTTAAAATTAATAAAAAGAGTCCTAAAAATATATGGTAAGAATTATTAGGAGAACTCAATAATTAAGAGGTCCTAAAATATATGGTAAGAGAAAAATATAATTTAAAATTTAAGAAATCCTAAAACACATGATAAGAATTAATTCCTAAAATACATGATAAGAAAAATATAATTTACAAATTAATAGGTCCTAATTAATATGGTAAGAGTTCCAAATTTTCTCTCTTCCGCATGTATGTATTTTTCTTTTTATTAAAGTTGATTATATTTTTTACATAAATATTTTTTTTATTTACATTGTATACCATAATTATAATACGTTAATTGTTTTTAAAAATATCAAAAAAATTTGCAAACATCAATGTGCCGAAAAAGTTTTTAGGAGTAGGAAACTTAAGCTACTATTTTAAACCTATGTTAATTGGACTTCTTCTTATAGAAATATTAAAATAGTAGCTTAAGTTTCCTACTCCTAAAAACTTTTTCGGCACATTGATGTTTGCAAAGTTTTTCCGATATTTTTAAAAACAATTAATGTATTGTAATTATGGTATACAATGTAAATAAAAACAATATTTATGTAAAAAAATATAATTAACTTTAATAAAAAGAAAAATACATACATGCGGAGAGAGAAAATTTGGAACTCTTACCATATTAATTAGGACATATTAATTTGTAAATTATATTTTTCTTATCATGTATTTTAGGAATTAATTCTTATCATGTGTTTTAGGATTTCTTAAATTTTAAATTATATTTTTCTCCTACCATATATTTTAGGACCCCTTAATTATTGAGTTCTCCTAATAATTCTTACCATATATTTTTAGGACTCTTTTTCTTAATTTTAAAATTATATTTTTCTCTTACCATATTGGAGAAAAAAATAAAAAGATAATTTTATCTAAAGCGGGTCTTTTAATGAAGGAAAAAAAATTCAAATCACTTTTTTAAGGGTCTTCACACTTTTAATATATTATTATTATTATTATTATTATTATATATTATATTTTTATTATAGATAACATTATTGTCCAGAACTTAAGGTGACGATAGTTGTGCTTATTTTATTGTTAAATATTATCATTAATCCTACTGAGAATTGGATAGAATTAGTATAATAGAAATAATTTGATGCTTTTTACGCATCCCTCAAAATGAGATTGTAATGTTTACCATGCAAGTTGCTGGTGGCTGGGGGACTTGTAAGTCGCTGGGCCAGACGATTTACAAGTCGTTGGTCCCACCACGTTTTGTCCCTTTTTTTTTTTTTTTTTAAAATCAAGTGTCCCCTTTGGTATTTTTGATAAAGAAAAGATCCCTTTTGGCTCCGGATTCTTTTTTATTGTATGTGAACAATTAATAAAAATATTGTCGCACTAATATTTTTCAAAACTTTTAAAAACTGCGCAAAGCACGGGTAATTTTAAGAGTAATTTACATTTAAGGACGATAGATTAATATGTAAAGAAAACAAGAAATGTCAATAATAATATTATGCAAATTAAAATATACACTACTTCCTCAATAACATTCATACTAAAAGAGAAGTGATTCTTAAAATTCTTGTTGTGATTATCTACCAAATTAACATCCATATCAAAAAGAGTTGTACTTCTAAAATTCTCGACAAATACAATGCTTCGAGAAATTTTACTTCACCAATTAGTTTTCAACATTTTCTTTAGTAAAGAAGCAGCAACAAAACAACAAACTCAATATATTTTCATTAAGTGGAGTTGAGGAGGGTAAGTGTATGCAATTCATACTATTGAAGTATGTGACATTTCATCTAAAAGCCTAAATTGTTAGAAAGAGGACACTTTTATTATTTAATTATATTCTGAACACGTCACCGCATGTGTGGGCCTAATTTTTTTCAGGACCAAGCATGTGAAAATGCTTTTTAATAATGGGTGATGGTGAGATTCAATCCAGGACCTCTCCTGTTCTGATACCGTATTGAAGTGTGTGAGCATCTCATCTAAAAACTTTAATTGTTAGAGAGAGCACACTTATGTTATTATAATTATATTTTGAACATATACCACTATCTCAAATGTGAGATACAGAAACTATTTCTGATAAACTTTTTTGTGAAGAAGTCGATTGAAAAGTCAGTAAAAAAGAAAAAATTACCGACAATGAAAAAAAGAGAGGGAGTGAATTTTAGTTACCCGTTTATTTTATCCGTGATATATTAGTGTCCAATTGTTAATTGTGGAGAATTTTACTTTTTTGCCACGATTTCTTAAATCGTGGTTAAATATCTATGGCTAAAATGCAATTTTTTTGGTATAAATCACATTACAAAAACACGATTGACACATGATTTTTTAAAACATAGCATGCACGTGAGTTTTTAAGGTTGAAAAAGAAGTTTTAACAGGTAATAGATAAATATAAGAAGAAATTATCTAACATCACAACTTAAGTTACAAAACTACTTAAAATTCCTATTCTTTTTATTATTTATAAAAATCCTTGATTTACATAATCTCCTTCAAAATATCTGATACATTCTTCAAGTTCCTAAATTTTTAGATACAACCAATACACCGCAGTACCACCTCCATCAGTGATGCAAATCAAGCAAGAGTAACTTACAGTTATTTCGAGAATTTGAATTGTGGTCCCTCCCACCCCCCACCCCCCACCCCCACCCAAAATTCATCTTCAATTTTCAACTTAACAACTTCAACAACTACCCTCAAATCTCCATTTAATTTTCTTCTTTAAATTTTCAAAGGTTAGTTTGTTTTCATTGTTTTCAAAAGTTGAGTAGATCAGAATTTTGAGGCAATATTAATTCGATTTACTATTCTTACTCAAATTTAAGTTATATAATGGATTCAGATTCAGTACAATCTTGTAGTATTGAAATTTCTCAATTATACAATATCAACCAAATGACAGATATTGTTAATTTCGTTCCGGATGTTTATGATAAGGACTTTGACGATTTTTTGTAAAAATAGATCAAAACACCGCAATGATTCATTATGATGAAGAAGTTGCGTGAAAAGGAGACAATTAAATCTAAGAAGAAAGGAGGTTCAGGTGCAAAAGAAGAAGGTTTTGTTGCTTCTAAAGGCAAAAATCGTGCTTCAAGAAGAAAAGTTTGTGAAGTTACATCAAGACACACTCTTCCAAAGGTATTACATATCGAAAATAAAAGACAAGAAGATACATTAATAATGGCATACGATATATATTTTTTATCAAATTTATGCACCAGATATTTACATAATAATTATGTATTTCTCTTAATTTGGTATAGAGTAATGTATCTCAATGCATTAGTTGTAAGCTATAGTGTATCTCAATTAATATATTCTACTAATACATTCATTATTAAAGAGATAAATTTATTGATGAGAAACCAACCAGTAATCTAAAGTTTATTTTATTGATATATCTCAATACAAGGTATGGGGTATGTTGCCAATGAGATTCCAAATCATCCTTTGAGGTTTGGTAGCTCATGCAACGCTAAATTTCTAGATGACTTCAAAATATTCTGAAAGAAAAAGTAGTGGAGTTGTTTGGTCAAGCATGCTTTGGGTGTTATCTTAAGATGTCCAAGTGTAATTACCAAGGTCAAATTACCAAATATCTATCGTTGCTTGAGATACAATAGAACAACAATGATGAACTTCATGTATCTGTTAAGGGCACCGTTCATAGATTTTTCATCGTTGAATTTTCTTTTTTTATCAGTATGAAATGCATCGATAATACCAATGATTTTAAATACCCTGATTTATCTACCAATGCCCTTATGGAGAAGTATTTTCCTAAATCAACAAATGTTGTTATCAAACTCTTATTGATTCAGCCTTTCAGAATGAAAATTTTTGACAACAATCAAGATGCTCTCTACATGACTATTTTATACTTCATCCACACATTCATGCACAATTAGATAATGCCCCTCTCACCTTAGCAGAGTTCAATATGTTAGAAGATGACAAATATAAATATTTTTCATGAGGAAGATAGCATTCTTCAAGTTGATGAATTCGTTAAGACAAGAATATAATATCGTAAAATAACTATATCATTTAGGGGGCATGTCATACGTACTAAATTTATGGATGTATGAATGTTGTTCAGAAGTTGAAAAAGGTGTAGATGTTTATAAGAGTAACCAACTTATGAGATTTTGAATTGAAAAGTCATGGGAGTCAGGCCGCAATACAATTAGTTTATAATAGCGATGTTTAGCAAGGTACATTTCTTGTAACACTGATACATCTAATGCAATGCTGATTTAATTAAGCATTTTTAAGATAATGATTTAAGATACATAGATTTATATGTAACTTTGATAAATTTGATGCTACAGATACATTTGATTCCATATAATTTATTTAGCTGATACATCTAAAATGTCATATAATGATAAGTTACATATATATCTGATACTTAGATATTAAACAGTTGTTGCAATCATTTCTATTCTTTTTGTTTGGTAATGTAAATCTATTTTTATAGTATTCATATTCCAATCTAGTTTCTACCGTGAAGGACTTGGATATTCTTGATTTGCCTTAGTGAGTTTGCATCATATGATCCTGCCACATCTTTTATACCAAACACATCAGCTGGTATTCCCAAGCAAATGAATTCGCAAGCTAATAAATCAGTCGTAGGTATGAAACATGATGATTTTGAGGATTTTAGTACAAAATCACTCAAACAACTGCTCAAAAAGTCCAAGCATGTATCATCTACAATATCTTCCCTACTAACAAAGAAAAGAAAAATTGTTCTGGATAAAGAAATTGAAAGGAAAGGGAATCTAAGAAATGCATAACATATACGGCAAAAGCAAATCAGTCTTCGCGCACATCAAAAAGTCCTGTTGATTCCATTATCCAAGAAAATAATGATACCTAACCTTGTAAGATTCATGATCAACAAACAACACCACATGCTTAGGAGCCGCTTTTATATGAAAATTTTCTTGATAAACTGGCAACGGACCTCAGAATGAATCATTGGTAAAAGTGGACTTAGACTTCTTAAAGTCGTATATGAAGACGTATGTAAGTGTCACTTTCAAGTTGCAAAATCTCATTATTTTTAGTCGATTATACTCCATATGTCTAGTTGTTTTCATGATAAGGTTGACATTCAATCACCTTGAGACAATTATGACAAATCAATGTACGGAGATTATGAAATCATTAAAGCAAAAGCAGCTTCAAGATGAGAAAGTAATTTTATTTGAAATATATGAGATTTCTATCAATTACCAACTTAGTATGTTGTACATAATTAGTCATAGGTTGGAGTTGGGATAGATAGATCTAATCGAGACAACCCTTCTTGTAACGCCCCGATACTACCCCTTGGACGTCACGCGATGCTAAAAATCATAAATGATCCCAAGATAACCTATGATACTGGCCTAATTCGTGAGAAACTAAATAAAATACATAAAACTAAAAATAATAAGAAGAATAGATGTCATTAACTAAACTTGTTTAATGCAATATTGTTTAAAATAATTACAACACTGGTTATACAAAAAGGAAACTGAAATTGAATACATAAACTCTGACTGACTGTCTATGAAGCCTCTACTAATACTGACTATAGATGGCCGGAACATGACCCCGATCTATCCCTAATCAATACAAATGAATAAAAATAAAATACAAAATCTGCAAACTGACAGGAGTCCTCGAATAAAGAGAACTCATCACCTGTCGGCTGGAAGCTGTGAACTATTTGATCATAATATTGTGGGCTACAACTGATACCTACATTATGAAACAATGTATCCTTACAGATATGTGGTCAGTACTTCTAAAATGTACAGAGTATGTGGGGGTGAATGCAATTAGTACAACTAATATATGCCATAACCGAAAATATGCATGTTGAGTGTAAATAGACTCACCAAGATACTGAAATAAATTAAAGATTAAAATATCATAAAACATGAATACCAAGACATAATTTGATAATTGAGTGAGTCACTATACTTAGTTTTTGAAAATATTTTTTTTTTGTGGGAGATTCTTATAACCGACATAAACCATGTGAGCTAGCAAAATGTTTGACCCACATTAAGGAGGGTTGTTCTATCCTTGACATCGGTATAAAACCTAAACTGAACTGGAGCGATCACTAAACTGATCCCCTTGAGACAATGAGACACTCTCTGGTGAGGCCTCTTAACCCTACGGTGGCACATAATTTCTGAAAATAGGATTCATTGAACTCATACTTCTCTCTTGATGCTAAATACTACTCCTAATATATATATATATATATATATATATATATATATATATATATATATATATATATTGGTAATTATAATATATGAAATTTACCTTAAATTAAGCATATAGGTTTATAAATATGAAAACCAGTTATGCTTTGAATAATAAATTATACTCATGAATAACTATATGAATTTCATGTCATGTCTGAGATTATAAGATCAAAACTGAAACCTGAATCATACTATAATAATTTGTAATCTGAAATAGTGAGTATGAGCTTCTTGTAAATTGAGAGAATCATGTTAAAATCACATATTCTTACTCGTAAGCTGACTGAATCATGCTGAAAATTATGTACGTTTATCAATTCATGGAACTTCATGTCAAAAAATTAGAATTCATCTCATAATAGAAATCATGTAAGTAAAACCATGAATAAAGTTAAATTCTTGTGCTAACTGAACTTTAAATCACATGATAATATCATACTATCGAAAACATGAAAATGGATATGAACCTTAGCCATTAAATCCATAAAACTCATGTAAAAATTTAATGTTTGAGCACAAGGATGAAAGACTATCCTTGTTCAAACCCCACATATTTGAACTTGATGAATTCTTTTTGAAAAAATCTTGAAGTTGAGCCTTGGAAACTTAAATTTTTGGAAGAGCCCTTATTTAGTATTCTGAAGGGTTTGGGAGTAGATAAATCATGTATTTGGGTTACAGCATAAGTTAAAACACGTTGGTATTAGTTATAGGATGATTTAGGATGTAAATGACTTGTTTCCCTCGAAAAAAACTGAAGAAAATGTGAGTTTTTGCATCCCTGAAATCATGGGTGTAGCACCCCTTATCGCAGAGCACACAGGGCATGCCACACTTTTATCGCGGAGCACACAGGATATGACATGATCTTATCACGGATCCTCACTGGTTTGCTATTGAAAATGCTCATAACTTTTTGCTCGGATATCAGATTAAGACAAAATTAGATGCGTTGGAAAGAGGACCCAATTACCTTTCATTTGGTGGGTCTTGATCTCCAAAAATCAATATATTCCTGAAGTTATACATGTTTAAATTTGATCCTTATAGGATTTAATACCAAAACTCAATCGATAACAATAATTTTCAATTCAACTTTGCTCTCAGTGTTTTCTAAGAATATTTTTCACATCAAAAGAACTTTATACAGTAGGTAAATGATAATGACACTTAGATATAATTAAAATAATTATTTTTAGACCTATAAACATTTAACGAACAGTTAGAAGCCTAGTTAAAAATATTTGAGGTATTACACTTCTGGTGGATAATGAAATGTTGATCGCCCCCAGAATTTGGACAGTCCAAAGAATCCAACAAGTCGTCCCGATGATCTGGAACATATGAACATTAATCAAGCTTCGACGGAAATCAATGCCAATCATAAGGGGCAAAATGTAATTATGTATTAGATGATTATATGACATAATAAAGTATCATCAAAAAGAAATAATAAATCTAATATTTTATTTTTCTGAATTAAAAACTCCAGGATTCCCAGAATGAATGAGTTCCTAATAATATTGGAGAATGAAGAAAAACACTTGTATTGTAAGACCCCGCAAAATTTTAATCATTTTTATTTTGACCCTTCTGCGTGCGTAGTATTAATTTTTGACTTGAATTATGTTGAGATATGTTAAAAGAATGTTATGAGAAAGTTTTGGAATTTTTGAAAGGGGTTTGGGGTTATTTTGAGACCCTGAGGCAGTGATGGTCCGCGATATTAGCGTGGCACGGATGCTAACCTCTTCGATATTGGTATGCCACACTGATGTGCAAATTTTGCTCAGTTTTTGTTTTTTCACTTAGGGTGAGGGGCTTTTGATCTTTTTACCTCTTGCATGACTTATAAACATAGAATAACCATTTTCTTTCAGTTTTAATGATCAAAACACCATTCATTCTCTCTTAAACTCAAAACCCAAGAAAGCTTAATTTTTTTTCAAGAAATCACTACTCCGGGCTTCGAACTTTGAATTTTTTTCAATTCTTTGTGTATTTCATGCATGTTTATCTTTTCTAAACTTTAATTTCATATTGTGTCATTAATTGAATGGATTTCAAGTGGTTTAAGTTGTGGGTTTTGAAATTGGGTTGAGGAGTTTTGGTTGTTACTAATTGAATTACTTGTCCCATGTTTTAAATTGATTATTCATGCTTTAAATTGATGTTTTTGGGACTGAATTGGTGCGTTATTTAGATGGTTGGAATGGGGGACATGGGTTTCTCTAAATTGATAGAATTTTTGCTTGATCATTGCATTAACCTCAACCCACTTTATAATCTTGATTTTAAATATAGACAATTATATGGTTTAACTTGTATTTGAACCCATTGTATTGCATTAAAGGATAAATGAATATAAAGTTGGTTTTGGATGGCTTTGATGGCTAAGGTTTGGATTTTAAATGAAACTTGGGAGTCAATGTGGTTATGTGGATTGGTTTGGCATAAATATATTAGCTTTCAAGCATAATGGTATGATGATACCAAGTGGTAAATGCCTTAATGAATGACTCCTGGGTTAGTGGTTCGATTTATGAGTAAATTATTTTAATTCGGGCTTAAAGAGAATTGTGTAGCTCACCGTGATGATGTAAGTCCCAGGGGACAAACACTAGAAACCACATTTTTTGGAGTTGGAGGTCTATATGATTGTGTGCTTGGTTCACACTTGATTTATATATTTTGGAATGGCTATAGCTATGGTGGCTTTAGTTTTCCCTCATTTTTTCCTCGGTCCATTCGGCTAACACGAACTGAGGTTCTTCTATAGAGGGAGTTGGACCCATATATCCCATAGGTGCCTTTAGTATGAATTGATCCTCATGATTTAGGTTAATATTTTAAACTCTTATATTCATGATCTTTGTCCCTATCCCGACATCCTATATATATGTATATGAATTGGTGCATATGATTTATGACTGAATTTTGGTAATTGCATTATATTATCCTTATTCCCTAAGTTACATGTCATTGCTCACCCCACTGACCATCTATGGACGCTACATCATTTTATGATGTAGGATCCAAAGGATTTTCTATTGCTTCTGTGCAGCATTAGGTGTCTGAGTACTCCTGTGGATTTTTTATGAAGTGGTGAGTTTCCATCTTTCGGAAGGCCCGATCATTTTGCTTGTTTCATTACTATTTTTTTGTATTTTATTTAGATCCTTGTTTGGTGATGGTCGGATGCATGTCCCGACTTAGTTGATATTTTGGGTTTTAGAGGTTTTTGTGGACAAGTGTGGGTTGGATTATTGATGTGACTCTTAGAATTTTCATTTGACTTATTTATCTTTTTTACTACTACCTTGATTGACTTCCTCTTTATTATTATTATTATTGTTCTCTTGAGGTTACACTAAAGGGGTAGTCTCCAGTCTATGGTGGGCTTGAGATACCCGTCATGACTAATCCCTGCTTCAGGTTGTAATAAGCTTTATATCAAAGAATGGTTTAGAATCATTGGGTATCTACAAATCCGGGTTGAGTAGGGTCCCTTTTAGGAGTGTGTAGCGCACCATACTTATAATCGGGAGACTATGAGGTATTTATGAATGTTTCCCTTTCTAGTGTTCTATGTCGGGCTACAGTATCGAGTTGTCATGAAATTCTCTAATTCCTAGCTTGTTCGCATTTCAGATCATGCCACCCCAAAGATCTGACTTTTGTATAAACTCTACTGTAACCTTTGACTACCCTGAGGAAAATGTGGAGGGAACTCGCCCTATTTATAGAGTGTAGACCCAGTCAAGTGTACTACTCTACGTGGGGTTCCATCTATCCCTACTATTCCTCATCGATCTTTCTGGGATGGTGGTACTTATACTCAACCGCTCTAGGGAAATATTTCTGATGTAGAGTTTTGTCAATTTATTTATATGTTTGCCTAATTGGTGGCATCACAGTCTCGTCAGTCTGATTTTGTTGGTCCTGTTGTTAGTTCATTTGAGGTTACTCGGGTTGGCTAGTTTATGAGGTTAAATCCCCCAACCTTTACAGGATCTAAGGTTGAGAATATCCTCAGAGGTTTATTGATGAGATGCAAAAAATCTTTAGGGTAATGCATGCTATTAATTTAGAGGGTGTGGTGATTGCTGCCTATCAGTTAAAAAATATAGCTTATCAATAGTATGAGGAGTGCAAAGTAATGGGGGGTGATGATGCTGAACAGGTAGTGTAGGATGAATTTTCAGGTATTTTTCTTGATCACTTCTTTCCTCAGGAGTTAAGAGAATCTAAGGCTGAAGAATTTGCAAATTTGAAGCAGGGTAAGATGAGTACTAGAGAGTATGCTCTGAAGTTCCATCAGTTGTATCGATATGCTCATGAATTAGTGTCTAATATAAGGTCCCGAATGAGAAAGTTTGCTTCTGGGTTATCCCGTGATTTGGTATTAGAGTGTAAGAGTGATATGTTGAATAATGATATAGACATATCCAGGCTAGTGATTTATATGCAAGAGGTGGAGGATGAAAAGAAAAAAATGCCGAGATGGGAGAGAGGCAAAGTAAGAAGTTTAGATATTCAGAAGGGTGTAGATTAGTATAACAGTGAGAAAAATGGTAGGAAGTGAACTAAGAAGAATTGAGGAAATTTGTATTCGTCTTCTAGTGCTCGTTATCCTAAGCCTTCAAGTAGTCATCGTTATCAGGCTATCAGTGGTCCTAAGGCATAGGGTGCCCAGTCTCAAGCTAGTGGAGCTCAGTCAGCCCCACCTTACCCTTCTTGCTATTTGTGTGGGTAGCCTCACCATGGATATTATGATTAGGGGAGAAATATGTTCTATAATTATGGTTTTCTTAGTCATATATAGTGAGATTGTCCTTCATCCAGGGTTTCCACTGGAGCTAATAAAGTTTCGATCGCCACTTCTTCAGCTCCTATGCCAAAGGACGCTACCTCAGTAACCGACACTGGTCAAAATCGGTTATATCCACTTGCTACTTAGCAGGAGTCTGAGGCATCCCCATATTTGTTATTAGTATGTTACAGCTCCCCTCTCGCGATGTTTATTGCTTGGTTAATCCGAGTTCTGCCCTAACCTCTTTTCTATGTCTACTCCGGTCGGTGATTATATTGTTGCTAGAAAAATCTATAGGGTTTATATGGTGTTTATACATAATAGGGAGATATTAGTAGATCTGATAGAGTTGCATATGGTGGATTTTGATGTACTCTTAGGGGTAGATTAGCTTTATTCATTTTATGCGTCTCTGAATTGTAGGACCCGAAAGGTCAATTTTTAATTCCCTAATAAATCTCTGATTGAATAGGGGGAGTTCCTTAGTGCCCAAAGAGAGGTTTATTTCCTATCTTATAGCTCGGGAGTTAATTTTTAAAGGGTTTCTATATCATCTAGTTTGAGTTAAGGATTCTAATTCTGAAATTCCCTCCCGGTGACTTTCTTGAAATTTCTCCTGATAGGGAAATAGATTCAGGATTGATCTTCTACCAGATACTCATCTTATTTCCATCCCTCCTTATGGGATGGCTTCGACTTAGCTAAAGGAGATTAAGGAGCAATTAAAGGATCTTCTTGATAAGAGTTTTATTCGTCCTAGTGTTTCTACGTGGGGTGCTTCTATACTTTTCATGTGAAAAAAAGATGGGTCTCTTCGGATGTGTATAGATTATAGTCAGTTGAATAAGGTGACAGTGAAAAATAAGTACCCTCTACCTAGGATTGATGACCTTTTTCATCTGCTTCAAGGTGCTAGGTGTTACTCTAAGATTGATCTTTGTTTGGGCTATCATTAGCTAAAAATTAGGGAGGTTGATATTCCCAAGACTACTTTCTGAACCCGATATGGTCATTATGAGTTTTTGGTTATGTCATTCGGGTTGACTAATGCTTTGACTACATTTATAGATCTTATGAATTGGGTGTTTAGGCCATTTCTGGATTTGTTTGTGATAGTTTTCATTGATAGTATCTTGATGTACTCTAAGAGTGAGAAGAATCATGACAATAACCTCCAAATTATATTGCAAACTCTTATGGACTAGAAATTGTATGTGAAATTTCTAAGTGTGAGTTTTGGTTAAGCGTTGTGACCTTTCTTGGACAAGTAGTTTCTAGTGAGAGGATCAAAATAGATCAACAAAAAGTTGAGGCATTAAGAAATGACCTAGACCTACGACTCCAAGTGACATTAGGAGCTTCTTGTGCTTGGTTGGGTATTACAGAAGGTTTGTGGAGAGCTTTTCTTTTGTAGTTTCTTCGTTGATAAAGTTGACTCAGAAAAAGGTTAAGTTTATGTGGTCCTGTGCTTGTGAGGTTAGTTTTGATAAGTTGAAACATAAATTGACTTTTGTGCCAATTTGACCCTACCCGAGGGTATTGATGGTTTTGTTGTGTATTATGATGTGTCTTGTATAAGACTGGATTGTGTTCCAATATAGCATGGTAAGGTTGTGGCCTATGCTTCTAGTCAGCTTAAGGTGCATGAGAAGAATTATCTGACTCACGATTTAGAGTTGGTGTCTGTGGTTTTTTCTTTAAATATTTGGTGCCATTATTTGTATGGGGTGCATGTAGATTTTTATTCATACCATAAGAGCGTGCAGTATGTGTTTATGTAGAAGGAACTGAACCTCAGGCAAAGGCAGTGGCTCGAATTGCTTAAGTATTACAGCATGAGTTTGCACTACTATCCAGGTAAGGTTAATGTTGTTGTTGATGCTCTTAACAGGTTGTCTATGAGGGATCTTGTCCCACGTTGATGAGGAGAAAAGAGAATTGGTAAAGGATATTCATAAGTTGGACAACTTGGGAGTCCATCTCTTGAACTCTAAGGATGGAGAAGTGATTATTCAAGAGGTGGTCAAATCATCTCTTGGTGCTGAGGTGGAGGAGAAATAGGTCTTGGATCCTATATTTATACAGATTATAATGATGTAGGTCAGCAAAATTTTATGGCATTCGATATTGAGAAAGATGACATCTTAAGGTATCAAGGTAGGTTGTGTGTTCCTGATGTTGATAAACTGTGAGAAAGGATTTTGATTAAAGCTCACGAGTCTAGATATACAGTTTATCCGGGATCTACTAAGATATATCATGACTTGACGAAAATCTACTAGTGGAACAATATGAAGAGAGATATGGCAAACTTTGTGGCTAAGTATTTGGTTTGTCAATAAGTCAAGGTGAAATATTTGAGGCCAAGTGGTGTGTCTCAAGAGATAGAGTTTTTCATATGAAAGTGGGAGATGATCAATATAGATTTCATTACGGGACTTCTACGGTCTCGCAATTAGTATGATTCTATTCGGGTCATTGCGGATTGAATGACTAAGTTTGCTCACTTCTTGCCTGTGAGGACTAACTACTCATGAGAGGATTATGCTAAGTTGTTCATTCAGGATATTGTGAAGTTGTATGGTGCGCCAGTGTCCATCATTTTGGATCACGGCACACAGTTTTATTCTCACTTATAGCATTTATTTCAGAAAGGTTTGGGTACATTGGTGAACTTTATTGCAAGTGAAATGGAATATTTGGACTTGAAAGATATGCTAAGGGCATGTGTGATTGATTTTAAAGATAGTTGGGTTGATCATTTGCCTCTTATTGAGTTTGCCTATAATAGTAGTTATCATTCTATCATTCAAATGGCTTTTTTTAGGCTTTTTATGGTAGAAGGTTCAGGTCTCCTATTGGGAGGTTTGAGGTAGGTGAAACCAGGTTGTTTGGTCCTGACTTGGTTCACCAAGACATGGGAAGGTAAAAGTGATAAGATAAAGACTTAAGACTGCTCAAAGTCACCAAAAGTCTTATGCGGATGTGAGACAAATGGAGTTGGAATTTGAAGTAAGTGAATGGGTATTATTGAAGGTATCTCCTATGAAGAGAGTCAGGAGATTTGGGAAGAAGGGGTAGCTCAGTCCCCATTATGTTGGTCCATATCATATTGCGAGAAGGTTTGGGAATATCGCTGATGAGTTAGATTTACCAATGAGTTTGGCTTTGATTCATCCTGTTTTCTATGTATCTATGCTGAAAAAGTGTGTGGGTGACCCTTTTTTTATAGTGCCTATTGAGGATGTTGGTGTTATGGATTCTTTTTCTTATGAGGAAGTCCCGATTAAACTATTGGATAGGAAGGTTCGTAGATTGAAGACCAAGGATATAGCTTCAGTGAAGGTTCTTTGGAAAAATCACAAAGTGAAGGAGGCTAGATGGGAAGCTGAAGAAGATATGAGAGACAAGTACCTGATCTTATTCCTTATCTTGAATGAAAGTGTGAATGGTATGAACTTTGTTTCCCTCTTATCGCATATCAAATTTGTCATTTGATTCTGAGGTACTCTTGCAATTATCGTGCTAAAAATATATCAACTTGTCATTTAGGGATGAATGATCCTAAAGGGGGGAAGGGTAATATAAAACCCTATAAAATTTTGATCATTTTCATTTTGACCCTTCCGTGTGCGTAGTGTTAATTTTTTACTTGAATTATGTTTAGAGATATTAAAAGGTATTCTGGGAAAGTTTTGAAATTTTTGGAATGGATTCGGGGTCATTTTGGGACCCCGGGGCAGTAAGGGTCCGCGATACTGGCATGCCACTAAGTTAACCTCTGCGATATTGGTGTGGCGCGAAGGCTAACCTCCGCGATATTGGCGTGCCATACTGATGTGCAACTTTTGCCTAGTTTTTGTTTTTCTTCACTTGGGTTGAGGGGCTTTTGGTCTTTTTACCCCTTGCACGACTTATAAACATAAAATGGCCCTTTTCTTATAGTTTTTAAAGATCAAAATGCCATTCATTCTCTCTCAAACTTAAAACCCAAGAAAGCTTAAGGATTTTTCAAGAAATCACTACTTCAGGCTCCAAACTTCAAATTATTTTCAATTCCTTGTGTATTTCAGGCATGTTTCTCTTTTTTAAAATTTAATTTTACATTGTGACACCAATTGAATGGATTTTCATGTGATTTAAGTTGTGGGTTTTGAAATTAAATTGAGGAGTTTTGGTTGTTACTGGTATTATTCATGTTTTAAATTAATGTTTTGGGAACTGAATTGGTGCATTATTAAATTGGTTGGAATGAGGAACATGGGTTTCCCCAAATTGATGGAATTTTGTCTTGATCATTGCATTAACCTCAATCCACTTAATAATCTTGATTTTAAATATGGATAATTGCATGGTTTAACTTGTACTTGAGGCCATTGCATTGCATTAAAGGATGAATGGATATAAAAATGGGTTTGGATGACCTTGGTGGCTATGGTTTGGATTTTAAATGGAACTTGGGAGTTAGTTTGATTATGTGGATTGGTTTGGCATAAATATATTATCTTGCAAGTATAATGGTATGACGATACCAAGTGGTAAATTCCTTAATGAATGACTCCTAGATAAATAGATTGGTTTTTGTGCAAATTATTTTAATTTGGGCTTAAAGAAAATTGTGTAGCTCGCCATGAAGGTGTAAGTCCTGGGGGGACAAACACTGGAAACCACGTTTGCCGGTGTTGGGGGTCTATATAACTGTGTGCTTGGTTCACACTTGATTTAAATATTTTAGAACAGTGATTGTCTTGGTGGCTTTAGTTTTTCCTCTGATTTTTCTCGGTTCATGTGGCTAACACGTATTGGGGCCTTTCTATTAGGGGGACCGGGACCCATATAGCCCATGGGTATTTTTAGTATGGATCTAGCTACATAGTTCATGTTAATATTTTAAACTCTCATGTTCATGACCCTTGTCCCTATCTCGACATCTTATATATATGTGTATGAATGTGGTGCTTATAGTTTATGATTGGATTTTGGTAATTGTATTATGTTATCCTTATTTCCTGAGTTACATGTTGGTGTTCGCCCTACTGATCATCCCTAAATGCTACATTATTTCATGATGTAGGGTCCGAAGGGTTTTCTGTTTCTCCTGTGCAGCATTAGGTGGCTGAGTACTCATGTGGATTTGCTGCGAAATGGTGAGCTTCTATATTTTAGAAGGTCCGGTCATTTTACTAGTTTCATTATTATTTTTAGTATTTCATTTGGATTCCTTTTTGGTCATGGTCAGGGGCATGTCTTGACTTAGTTAGTATTTCTGGTTTTAAAGGCTTTTATGGATAAGTGTTGGTTGGATTGTTAGTTTTGACTCTTAGAACTTTCATTTTACTTTTTATCTTTTTATTACTATCTTGATTGGCTTGCACTTTATTATCATTAATGTGCTCTTGAGGTTAGACTAAGGGGGTGATCTTTGGTCCATGGTGGACTTGAGATACCCATTACGACTAGGTCCTGGTTCAGATCGTGACAAGTTCAACAGCTTTACTATCAGCTCTACCTTTGACAGTTTACTCTCCTTCATAGATCAATGAAAGTCTATTTATCATCAGTGATACTCTCTTAGTAGCTTGCATTTTCTATCCCTAAAAGGTTAATATTGATAACACAAAGGCACCTGCTTGAAGGACTATATAACTGTTGAAGTTTTTCAAGTCTCCATATTTTATAGATTTTGAATCGAGTGCAAAGGAAAAGGATAAAGTCCTTTCTGATTTGCATCCAAGCATCTATTTGAAGGTTTCCACATTTATGGAGAGGATCCAATAGAAACAATGACATCATACTCGCAATGGATATATGAAAGTCTTTTCAACCATCATGCACACAAGTAAGTACATTGTCTATATGTTAACTCATTGCTACTATTCTTATAACCAAACTTTATAGTAGCTATCATTACTCGTACAGGAAAAACAAGGATGAGAACTACGATGTTAATTTCTCCAATCTCGAATTTAATCAATTAAATTTTATATTTGTATTTCAGATAGAAATAATTGATTCTGCCTTATGTCTCAATCAATTAAGTGTTGAAACAATAAGGTATAATCATAGTATAAGATTTTAGAATTTTGATTCATCTTAACATTTGTATGTTGGAAGCAAAATAACTATGTATCTGTGGAGTTACTTTAATGTTTCTGCTAGTTGTATTTGTTAAGTTACTTTTATGTATCTGTTGTTTGTATCTGCAGAATTATATCTTAGCAACAATACTCATCTCAGTTGTATTTATGATCTGCTTGAATGCAAATGAGTTTACATTATAAATATGTTACAATTTATTTACCTGATAAATATATACTTAGATATATGATTTTGGAAAACTTATTAAGTTTAACAATCATATTTTTAAAAGCAAAGATAACTATGTATCTGTTGTATTTTGAGACCGAATAACAATGAATTAATATTTATTCTTTATGTTAATTTTTAATTATCAATGCACTTATGTAGTATGTGGATGTCATTTCTACTACCTACAGAAGAACTCAAAGCAACGGACAAATTAACAATACAAATGCACCACCATGAATTATTTATTCAAAACATGCATTGACAAGGCATACATAAGGTATTATCCAGATGCGGGAGAAAAGGTTCTTTCTATGCAAGAGTATCATGCATATTCTATTATTATTGATGAGAATGAGCAATCATTGTGTAACATTATTAAATAATTTAGTGTCTACATTGATCTGCCTTGACATCTAGTGGATGGGGTATATGTCCCGTTAAACTGTAATAGGGAGTCTTATTAGATGTTGGTTGTGGTTGTTCTAAAGGAGAGGAACATATATGTGTATGATTCGATGTCTCCATCAAGAAACAAAGAATAGATCATGAAGGTCCAACAATTGACTACAATGTTGCCAACTTTTCTATAGTACAGTGAATTTTGAAACAAAAAGACCATACGAACTAGTCATCGCTTGAATCTTATAGGAGAAAAAATGAAAATTAATTATTTGATATTAATTATGTTTGTGGCATTGCTCAGCAAGCAAGTGGAAGACTGTATCATTTTTCTTTTTCTAACTTTTTTGTATTTTTCAATATGTAGTGTGATATGTCAATGTTAGTAGATTTTTAATTGATGATAGATGATAATGCAGGAATTGTGGACTTTTTATAGTTATATTTGTTGAGTTTATAAGTGATGGGATACAAGTACCACATGCTAAGATTGATGTTGAATTTTTTCACATGAACAACTATCGATTACTAAAAGCTCAAGACGGTTATGTTAGTGACAATGATGATCCGTTGAGACCCAAAGTCAACTTCATTCTTCCTGGTGAAAAAGATTTGGTAACTATTGAATATATGTAGATCTATTAGTTATGTGAAAAAATAAAAATTATTTTTTGTTTTATTTGAAAACCAATTGGTCAATATTACCTAATACTCATCAAGACATGTGTTGATATAACACTTTTCAATTTTTGTATTATGGACGAATTTCATTAAATGATGGTTATAACATGATCTTTTTATAGTTCATTTCCTTCTTCTTATGTTTTCACTGAGTATTATATCATAAGATAATATTAGTCACTAATATGACTAATGTATCAAACATTATCATTTATCTGTTTCATAGTTATAAGTAATTAGTCTTAGACAACATCTATGTATCTGTTATTATATTATTTTATCTGATAAATTTATTCTAATGTGACTGATGTATTTATATAGTCATGTACAATTTCATAGATTTAGACACTCATATTATACATTAATTATGTAAATGGAACATGGGTGAAGAAAATTCACATACATGTAACAGAGACCTCTAATATATTCATACAACAAGACAAAACAAAAAAATGTATGCATCTAATAACATAACTTAAATCAGTAGTTGAATGAGTATTTATGTATCTGCATGAATATTTATGTATTTGGATGAATGAACCTTCACAACTTCAATGTACGAGACAGTTACAATCGTTGAAAAAGTGTATAGTAAAACTTAAAAATATTATGTATTTGATAATATATATGATTGAAGATTGTTAAGCATTATGTTCAGAATTATGTGTTCATCACTATACTATCTATCATATTGATTTTTAAAATATATCGTTAGTTGCAATCGTTATAGCTACCTGAGAAATAATAATAAATCAATGAATACTCAAACTGAATTAATATTGTTCAATTAATTAACAACAGTATTTGAATAAATCTAAGATAGTAGAAACTTGCTAACTAGATGCAATCCATAAGGTCACTTTTTAAAAAGAAAAAAATTATAAGTACGTCTATTGTTGCCTTCATAACCACATCACCCACAATAATTTGTGCTCGATGAAAGAGTTTTATTGAATTTTTTATCTTTTTTTTTTACATTCTAGGTAATTTTTTGTATTTTGATGGCAAGACAACCTCTTCTTGAATGTTTTGTGGCACATGACAGTCCTTTTTATGGGACAGTGAAAACATCAAAATTTCATACGACTTTACTAAAGTTTTGAGCTTATAGTAATCAGAGCAGTAGACTTCATAGAATTTATATTCTTACTCTTTAGCACTGTTATTGTGTGTTGACATGATATCTCGTCTAGTTGAAACCTGCCACAACTGCATATTTCACTTTTAAGATAAACAATGTACTTTTTTCCAGCATCATAAATAGAATATGCGTACATCAATGAAGTCTTAACCTATCAAAAATAATTATCCAGTTAATCCACAGATTCATAATAGATATTATGTATTTTTTCAGTAAACATATAATACACAGTGGTACAAAATAAATAAAATTAAAATTAATAGTATGTTATAAATCTATTAAAACTTATGCAAGTAGATCTGCATATCAAGAAAAGTTTTACCTTCAATCGAGCAGATTTTGATGCATTCATCTATAGAAAATCTTTGAATAATTTCCTTAATATTGTTATGAACAATCATGTTCAATTTCTTTTGACAATTTTAAATTGTGGTGATTTGTAATCAAGGACAAGAAGAAAGTTCAAAGGTAGCCCACATATCTTTTTAGGCCTATATGATGCTCTTTCTTCATTTTTATAATTTCAAGATTCAGAGAGTATTTTCGTTTGATCGAGAATTTCTAAGATAGGTAATTCTTTAGCCTCAATCAGTGTACTATTTTTACACTCCGTAATATTAGAAGTCATCATTCTTCTTCGATTAGCTAGTGCATAGACTCTTTCCCACTTATTATAATCAGTCTTAACTAGGTAATATTTACCCTATAATCAATCTTGTCCATATTATTCATAAGAAAATAAAAATCTTCTTATTTGTATGTTTTCGTCATTGTGTAGTATGTTTTTCTAAGTCTTTTGTTTTCTCCTTTTGTAGTATGCGCATATATTCTTTCAAAGATGTCAAATGCATGCAAAATGCAGAATATCGTGATACACAATGTGTATACTCTTAAGTATGATTTCGTAATGATCAAATACAACATATATATTTTCATGCTCTTCAAAGACAATTTTGAACTGCTTGAAAAAACAAATCCATAAAAAATCATTTTCTGAGTCAACAACACTATATGCAATTGACAGTATGCAACCTATAAATGAAAAACAACTCTTACATCATTTTTACAGTCTCTTTAAAATAAATTATGCAACTAAATCAGATACATAATCTTTCAAAATAAGTTGACAAAGTTGATTCAAAAAATTATATTATATACACAACAATTAACATACCTGGACTATCGAGAATGATAGTCGAAAGAAAAGTTTCTTTGTACTCTCCACACAAATGAGTTGCATCCACCATAAATACAGGTCAACAAAACTCAAATACACTCATTAATGGGTATAAGGCTATGAAAAAATACATGAACTCATTTTTCTATGATTTATAAATCCTAATGTGTGATTTCGGATACACCGAATTATGCATGTACATGTACTTAGACACTTGATGATATCCACCAGCTAGTCTACCCCTTAGCATCTCTATTGCACGCTCCTTAACCCTCCATGCTTTCTAATAATCAATATCCACAACAAAAGTAGATTAAATATCTTGAACTATGTCATTTGGGGTGCGTACTCTCTTATGATTCACTAGTTTTGAAGCAGTAAAATCATTAGCAAACAACATCGTAGCTTAAACTTGCATGAATACCCTATATTTCAAAGGGCAGGTATGTACATCATTGAACACTCTAACTTTAAAGAGTTTTGAAAAATTAAGGCACGATGCCTAAAATTTCTGACCACAATCCTCAAAATAACATATAAGCACATAGCTGCATAAAAAAATAGAACTAATGTTTCACCCAATACAAACTACTAAAACTCATGTTTGATGAGAAATATATCTTTGAACATGTATAGTCTATTTTATGTATCGGATAAACATAATATGCACCATTTTTAATGAAGTTTTATAATCTACTACTACATGTATATCTAGAAGGAAGCAGGATGCTAATTTTTTAATTTAGATATTTCAGTCTCAAAACACAATTTTTTCATTAATAGTAAGTAACAATTTAACATTCTACTATCAAAATCAAACAACATAACAATATCAAATCTTTATTTTTTGGATCTTTTTGCTCTAAAACTGAAATCACAATTTGTTACATGCTTTGTCTTAACTGATACAAGAATTTTTTTATCTTTGTAAATTTGTTCCTCCTTAACAACAGTATTTTTGCAATTCGTAATTAAGTTCTTCACCTGAAAATCTACTAAAGATGACGACTCCTTATTATCTGAATCAACAAATTCAGATGTAAGTTCTTCCTTTTCATACTTTCTACACAAAGAACAGCTCTAGTACCCTCCTCAAACAACTTCTTGCTTTCACTTTTGTCAATTATATTAATGCACAAGAGATATGTTTAAATTTGGCCACACTTTTTTTAGCCCCTAGATAAATCCTCACTCCCATATTATTACAAATCAACAACCGTGGTGAATTGCCTTCAATAACGTATCATGCTTTAATTCTTTTCTTAATTCATCAATTTTGAGTTCTATAGCAATTGCCAAAATCAAATTTCTATACATTACATTATCCCGATAACAATATTGTCACTCTTATAACCTTTATTTTAATATCAGTCATCCAAACTCCAGAATATCATAACACTGTCATATTCATTATGTATTGTTAAAACAAACTTCAACTATAGAGAACAAAGATGAAGTTTGTTTCTTCTTGAAGAATGATGATTCTCTTTCTGAACTCCAAATTTAAACTAATTGCATAATTTTGGAAATCCAAATTTAAACTGATTGCATAATTTTGGAAATCCTCCCAAGTCTATTAAACAGATATCACGCAATTTATTCCATAATTAGATCAATTTATGTTATTCTCAATTTTAATGCACCTAATTACTACATTGTGTATCAGGTAGCTCTATGTATCGAACGTTTAATTATGTATCTGTCACAATCCAAAATAAAAACGTGATGACACTTGTTGAAATCACTGGACAAGTAAGCCTAACTCATCCTAAAGAACAAAGTTTAAGGAAAAGAAAGCATAAATAAAAAAATTAATAATTCAATATATATATATATACATATATATATATAAACACAAGACACGAGTATCAAAGATATATCCCAAGTCTGATTTTCATCAGTACAAACCTCTAAATACAGAATGATAACAGCTAAAGTATCTTAAAAGCGAGTAAGCATAAGATAAATAAAGAGAGATCTTGGTAAGCTTGAATTTTGCCAACAATACCTCGATTCTCCACAAAGTCAATGCTGGAAGAAAATAGTCTACAAGCTGGTATTCGGTCCAATACCTGCACGGAGTGCAAAAAATAAGAAAAAGAAAGAAGAAGAAAGGTAGAGTACAAATCACGTATATTCAGTGAGCATCACCAATAAACGATCATAATCCAAAGTAATAGCGATAACCACCACCCCTAATATCCAAAGTTTTTCAACAATCTAAAATCTAGTATAAATCTTAATCCGGGTATCCCAAGACAATGGTTAAATAGACGTATCAAATATATGATTGACAAATTAATTTAGGTGAGTCAATACTGTTCACTTATATTCAACAATAAGGGAAGTCATTTATGAAGAAGACTCATAAATACGATATAAAATTCTTAATAAATTATCATTAACCAATACTATGGGATAGAAACAAGGAGAGTGTGCATATATAAATATGTATCCCATTCTACCTAGGGGGTGGTACACAACTATCTCTTATGACCAAGCCACAATCATACTCCACATCTTAAAATACCTCAACCACTTAGTCAATATAGGATGATGTAAGGTAATGTAATGAAGTGAAATGAATACTCAAACACAAAATCACAAACAAGGCTCTATGATGATAATATAATACAAAAGTAAATACTAACATCATATCAAACCAAACCAAGTAAGGTAATGCAGCGCAAATGATACAATGAAGTAAAGTGATGATGATGAATTCTTGAAAGATATCACATAATCTTTTGTATACACGTACCAAGCTCGCAGCTTCTATGTAGGACTCATGGGGGTTCACAACTCATATACTCAAATAATCTTAATCTCATATCTCAAATCAACCTTATCGGCACATCCCTCGATATAGATGTTTTATAAAGTGTCTCATTTTATTATAAAATTAGAATGTCTCAATGGTACCAATGTCTCGTGAATATGCATGCGTGATATGAGGATGTAATGCATACAACGAATCAGTATGACGATCAAAATCCATTCAATACATGTATAAGTGAGCTGAGAATCAACTCAATAAATCAATAATTTATGATATTAGTTTTCACTTAGCACCATCAAAATAAATAGTCATGTAGTCATCAATAATATCATTTTCAACCTCTTACCTCGGGCATCACTATAATGATAACACAACTAAATGCTCAAATAAGGCCCACAATGTCAAGTCAAGCCCCAACTTGGGCGACACAATGATAGATAAGGCATTCTAATACATAGATAAGACCTATGATGACAAGTCAAGCCCCCACTCTAATGACATAATAATACATAAGGCATTTAATGCACAAACATGACCAATAACCTCGAGTTAAGATCCCACCCACACTCACATTGATATATTCTATCAAATCATCAAGCAATATACATATAATCCCCCACTCGGGCACACGATCATAAATAATTGCTCGAGTCGATAATAAAGTTCACATATGCCTCACACGAAAAACATAAAATAAACAACAATACCGATAAAAAATAAATTACGGACTACCCAAATGATACTCAGCCCATCCATAAAGTCTCATCAACTATTACATATATACATACTCTAGGTATCCTCAAAAGTCCCAATCATCACATCAATAATGACGATAATAAAATATTACCCCCTAACAAGGCACAAAACTACACTCATCATAATAAAGTGTGCTAACAAGATTCAAGCTCTAAAATAGGCAATCCAATATCAATTATTCGAGAATCACTAGGTTATCCATCTACAATCTACTTTATGGATATTTAATAATAGTGATACTAAGTAATCCGGGAAATAATTTAACAACAATCCATCAAGACTCTGGCACCTGTGAAGATGCTTGTCATTTCACCTAAGTGGGACCCCTAATCCTAAGTGATACACAAAATAAGAAAATCAAGCATATAATACATAAATACTTTGGAAAAAGTCAAGGTACATCTCAAATTGCCTTTAATAAAGATCCACAAGTCCAAGCACAATCAAAAACCTCAATCAGAAGCCCAACTCTCGTTAATCAATACCAAATACGTCCAATTTAATTAAATATGGCATCTACAAGTTACAATAAAGTTAATGATACCCATTTGATCCTATATAAAATGGGTTCAAAACGAGTTCAAAAAATGGGTTCGAAAACAAATGGTGTAAAATTAAAATTCTGTTTTAAAAATAATGTTCCCCATATCAAGC
Organism: Capsicum pubescens; assembly: GCA_030864215.1. NCBI lineage: Eukaryota > Viridiplantae > Streptophyta > Magnoliopsida > Solanales > Solanaceae > Capsicum > Capsicum pubescens. Next base: position 230,109,219 of record CM061547.1, on the reverse strand, counting down.
AGAGTCTATATCTGAAAACATAAGGAAAAAATGAGTATAAAATCAAACCTCAAATCGAAGAAAAATCAATTTACACTTTACCAGTTAAAAATTCCCCAAAATCGCATTAAAATCAAGGATTTGAAATTGTTTTATAGATAAAATTAATGAAAATGATAGAATAAAGGTTTAAGAATTTACCCACAAAAGAAATCATGAAACCCCCTTAATCCGAGCTCTAAATTGAGAAACATTAAGAAAATAAAGGTTTTAACAAGTTCTGAACATGATGCCTCGCACTTGTTGTTAACCCATCGTGATCGCGAAGGTCAATCTTTGACCAGGAATAAAATGAATTGCAATTTGACCAGGAATAAAATGAATTGCAATCTCTGGCACTGTTACGATCATAACGTGACCCAAACCAAGACTTTCACGAATGCGAGCCTCAAAATTGCAAAGGCGATGAAGGAAAGAAACTGATCCAGACCTATTAACCATCACGATTGTGATGAACCTAACAAGCGATCGCGACGCCTTAGAAGACTATTTTTGCCAATGCGATAGATAGGGTTGGGAACGCGAAGAAGGAATTATGTATCAGAAAACAACAACTCTTAAGTTTAAAAACTCTCAGAATGAGCCCTCGGGATACATTCGATACCCAATACAAATAATCTAATATTGCTACTAGGCTAATTTTGACTTTTCAGACTAAATTGCGACATATTTTTAAAAACTGATTGTTTTCACCAAATTAACCACCAGAACTCCTTTTAGCCAAATTTAACTAGTTCTCAAACAAAGGTCAAAATACAAAATAAAGGCTCAAAATCCAAATTAACCATGCTACTAGTCCAAAATTGATATTTTGGAGCTAATGAAACTATCATAATCATCATTCGAGGCTCGAATCACAAAATATCAATCGATGTCAAACTAACCCCTTTTGAGGATGTTTAAAGTCACAAATTTATTCAAAACACTTTTGAATGGATTTGGAATCATGCCAACCAACCTCACAACTCCTAAACAAGATAGGGCAACCAGGGAAAAGGGCAAAATGGTCAAAACATAACAATTTCTAAATTTCAATATGAGGATCATTACAGTATCTACCACTAAAACTCATGTTCGTCTCGAATGTACAAGCAAGAAAATGCCAAAACAGATATACGATAGAAAATACCCTTGAGAAACATCAACTAAGCACTCTAACGCAGAGTCTTAATCGTACAACTACTTATCTCACCCTAGAACAAGAAAAATATCACATAAAATGACTCACCAGGTCACAACACTAGCATCTAAGTCAAAAATTCTTAACAAAGCAAAATTTCTATATTTCCTAACTTTTTTATACCTAAAAACATAGACAAACACAACAGGAGGCATAAATATACTCGGCTAAACTAAAACTAACCAAGACACCACAAGACACTGTCGACAAATACAAGACCAAAAATTATCCTTAGATCCACCAAAACCCAAGGAATCCATAAATCACATCATTACCCACCAGAACACTAAATCGACCTACCTAAGACCAATGTTATCACTATCAAATCAAATCACACCAAAGCCTTAGACTAAAACTACTTGTCCAGAAACTGGTATCAAAGCTACACAAAACCTTAAAAGTCACACTCAGCATACTAGATCACCACCCAATAGACATAACCGACTGCTCAACCTTTTGCAGCAATTGAGAATCACCATAACACTCTATATACCATAGGCATGAAATTTCTAAAAGACACCAAATATTCAACCTACTAATCACATAACACGTGCAGCCCTCAATATTAAAATTCATCAAACATTCTGAAGTCTCCAATAATCTAGTAGAACAAAGAGTTTTTAAATCCCGCACACATGCAACCCATCATAATAAAAAATAATCAAACCATAGAAGGAGTACAATAATCATTATATTTCTTTGACGGATGCCCAAATCATGAATCAGACTAAGAGAATCATCGTTAGACTCTGCATAAATGTAATGCCCCGATAATGGGTCCTAAAGCGTCACACGGTGCTTAAGGCTACAAGTATCCCCAAGCTAACCCTTTGAGCATGCTACTACACAGTATGCTTATTTAAAGGTGAATAAAGCAATCACTAGCACGGTCATATCATAACCATAAAAAATAATAAGGAAATACTTCATCCGAATAGACCCAATATAAAAATCTCAACAAACCAACAATCTGATACGCTAGTCTGATCAAACCTCTACTACTCAATAAACTAGAGAGCCATTGGGACAGATCCATAACTAACTCAAAATAGACTGAAAGAAATAATAACATCTACTCATAATAATGATACATCTGAAGATAGGTCCTCGAACCATGAGGACTCACCACTGTGGAGATGTAGGTAAAGTACTCGAGAATCACTGATGATGGGACTGAGCACCTGAACCTACATTATGATAAAATGTAGCACACAAACGAGCCTGTGGATCAATACCTTGGGAATGTACTGAGTATATGGGGGACATAATCAATATCATAAGTTTTTATAGAAAAACATGCATGCTATAAAAAAGGACTCACATAGATTGAGGTAAACTTTCATAAATCATGAATAGGAGATACATATAATGTAAATCACGTGTCATTACACTTTAATCTTATGAAAGCAAGAAACTCCAGTAAAACTCATATACTTAGTACTTTTGAATTTCCTTAAGACTTGAGACTTTGGTAAACTTGAAAGACTTCGGAACTTTAAAAGTTTATAGCTTTAGAATTTAGACTTGGGACTCAATTGGACTTGGGAGTTTCTTCTAACCGACATAAACCAAGTGAGCCACATGGAGTCCAATGTCTTGACCACGTTGGGGAGAGCTGTTATATCCTTCCCATTAGAGTAGAACCTTTACTTGTAGTGATCACTAGCTTAACCCACTTGGGGTGTATCAGAAACCTACGGGGGCACGTAGTTCTGGGGCATGAGACCTCGGAAGCAAGCCCACTCAGTGCTAAATACTAATCCCTTACTTAGATTATAACCTTAAGAAAAATCCACCTTAAAACCTTTCAACAATATGTGATGGGAACTAAAATGCATCTCCTTTATCTCAAAATCAAGGGTGTGGATTTCTTTCTTAACTTAGGATCAAAACTTGCTTCTTTTCTTGAAGTCTTAAGAGATGTATCATCAAAGCTTTTAAAAATCTCGACAACATAGAAATATAAGCATACTTTTTGTAATACTTGAGAAGACATCAAAAACCGTTTCTCAAAACTTCACAAGTTCACAATAGGGCTCAATTCCTGATAATAAATCTTGGAAATTCTTTGAAAATATGATATCACTATAGGAATGTGCATTTTATATCAAGAACTCTCAATTTAGATCATAATTAAACAAGAAAATCATGCAATTCAAGACTTGAACAATTCCATAATCTCATAAACTTGGAATATAGCAAAATAATATGAATTTATCTTGGAAATACGAAATTCTTTAGGAAAAAAATAAAACTTTTGGGCACAAGAACGAAAGGGTGTTCTTGTTCAAACCCCACATACCTTGAACTAGAAGCTTTGGATGAACTCTAGCTTTTGGGACTCTATTCGCACTCTTTCAATGAGGGTTCTTGAAGCCCTTGACTTGGGGACCTTGAATCTTAACTCGATTTAGATAATTTATGGAGAAATCTTGAATTTTTTGGAGGAGAAATATGATGAACTAGGATTTTTGGTTGAGGGATTTTGAGGAAAACTGGTATATGATGCTTGTAATGACCTTGAATCTGAGGTTTGGGCAATTTAAGAGGCTTGGAAAAAGTCCAAACTGCCCTTTTTAACTTCTGAACGAAACTAAAAAATTTGAACTGGGAACCCAATTTTATGGGCCACCGCGACGCGCCACTATCGCGGTGGCTCATTGGAAATTGAAAATTGGGATTCTTGAGGGTACCGCGATGCGGAGACATTGCGTTGTCCCATTGGTTGGGACCTAGAACTTCAGCGCGATGCGCCACTATCGCGCTAGGCTACTGGAATTTGACAATTGCAAATTAAAACACCTCCGCAACGCGCCAAGCCTTAAAATGACAGTGTTTTACGACTAGGACTTAAATTAGGCATAACTTCTTGCCCGGGTATCGGATTTGGGCTAATGTTATATCGACGGAAATCTTATAAAATTTTCCACGTGATAAAAAGTTGAAATTAGGGAAATTCTTCACGGTTAAAATGATACTCACTTAGGAAGTCATTCTTTAACCTTCTCGAGGCGAATTTAAGCCTAAGAAAAGTTTGGCGTATTACAATATCTCCCCCCTTGGAAACATTCATCCTCGAATATCTCTATTTAAGCTAAGAGCATGGAAGAAACTAAGTATGTCAAGCGTGAAGAACTCGCTAAGCTAACTCTTTGTCTTTCTAAACTTTTGAATACTTAGGGAATGCATACACTTAGTAAGGATAAATGCATAGCCAAAACTTTGATTAGAAAAAGGTTGAATTAAAGAAGAAGAATACCTTCATCTTGATATGAACTTGCGGAGAAAAGGTACGGGTACTTGGATCGCATATCAGCTTTGGCTTCCCAAGTAGCACCCTCAACTGATTGGTTTCGCCATAAAACTTTGACCAATAGAGCTTCTTTGTTCCTTAGTCTACAGACTTGATAATCTAAGATTTCAATTGGAACGTCATCAAGTGAAAGACTAATCTGAACATCAGGGCTTTTCGAAGGATCTACAACAACAGAATCACCAATATGCTTCCTAAGCATGGAAACATGAAAGACAAGATGAACAGCTGACAGTTCTGCTGGAAACTCAACTTCATAAGCCATTTTCCCAACACGGTTAAGAATTTTGTAAGGGACAACATAATGGGGACTAAGCTTCCCCTTCTTCCCAAACCTTTTTACCCTTTTCATGGGTGAAATTTTCAAATACACAAAATCATTAACTTCAAACTCAAGGTCTCTTCTCCTCACATCTGTATATGACTTTTGGAGACTCTGAGCTGTCTTCAACCTTTCTCTAATCAACCTCACCTTCTCCATAGCCTCAAATACTGCATTAGGTCCAATCATATCAGCCTCACCCACTTTGAACCAAGCTATGGGTGACCTACATCTCCTACCATACAGGGCCTTAAAAGGATCCATCTTTATACTAGCATGATGACTATTGTTGTATGCAAACTCTATCAAAGGAAAATGCTCATACTAACTCCCTTTGAAATCTAGAGTACACGCCCTCAACATATCCTCCAGAGTTTGGATGGTCCTCTCATCCTGACCATCTGTCTGCGGATGAAAAGCGGAACTCAAATGAACTTGGGTACCAAGACCCTTCTGAAAAGTTTTCCAGAACTGTGAAGTGAACTGAGTACCCATATCTGAAATGATAGACAAGGGAACTCTGTGTAACCTGACTAACTCCCAAATATACAGTCTCGCATAATCCTTAGTAATATAAGATGTATGCATAGGCAAGAAATGCACTGACTTAGTCAACCTGTCAACAACAACCCAGATAAAATCATGATGGCATCGGGAAAGAGGTAAACCAGTCACAAAATCCATATTCACATCTTCCCACTTCTAAGTGGGAATGCCAAACTCCTGCATCTTACCACCAGGTCTTTGGTGCTCTATCTTGACCTGTTGGAAAGTTTCATACTTCGCCACAAACTCCGCTACATCCTTCTTCATACCATTCCACTAATAGATTTCCAGCAAGTCGCGGTACATCTTGGTAGCGCTGGGATGAATAGAATATCGCGCGCCATGCGCTTCAGCCATAATTCTCTGCCTCAGATCATCCACACACGAGATACACAATCTACCCTGCAATCTCAAAACACCATCTCCCCCTTGGGAGAAAACCTCTACCTTTTGGTCCTTAACTGACTCTTTCAGTCTGACCAAACTAGGATCCCTATCTTGCTTCTCCTTCACCTCCAAAACTAAAGAGGATTTAGAACTACTCTACACTAACATACTTCCTTCAGCAGAATCAAACAACCTAACACCCAATCTAGCCAAACGGTGAACATCATGAGCTAACTACTTATTACCTTTCTCCATATGCGAAACACTACCCATAGACAACCTACTAAGGGCATTTTCCACTATATTGGCCTTGCCCGGATGATACAACACACTCATATTATAGTCTTTCAACAATTCCAACCACCTCCTCTATCTAAGATTTAACTCCCTCTGAGAGAACACATACTGCAAGCTTTTATGATCAGTAAAAACATCGACATTCACACCATACAAATAGTGTCTCCAGATTTTTAGGGCAAACACTACAACAGCTAGCTCAAGATCATGGGTTGGGTAATTCTTCTTGTGAGGTTTCAACTGTCTAGAAGCATAAGCTATAACTTTACCTCTCTGCATTAACACACAACCCAACCCAACTCTAGAAGCATCATAATACACCAAAAAACCATCTGTATCATCAAGCAAAGTCAACACCGGGGCTGAAGTGAGTCGAGTTTTTAACTCCTAAAATCTCTTCTCAAGGAATCTGACCAAAGGAACTTAAATTTCTTTTGGGTCAAACGATACATGGGAAATGTAATAGAAGAGAAACCTTTAACAAAACGGCAGTAATAGATAGCTAAACCCAAGAAACTCCTAATGTCAAATAGAGAGATAGGTCTAGGCCAATTTCTCACAGCTTCTGTCTTTTAGGGATCAATTCTGATACCTTCGGCTAAAATGATATGACCTAAAAAAGCAACTGACCTCAGCCAAAATTCACAGTTGCTAAATTTGGCGAACAATTTATGATTTCTAAGGGTTTGTAAGATAATTCGGACATGGTCTGTATGGTCATCCTCACTATGGGAGTACATAAGAATATCATCTATGAATACTGTGATGAACATATCAAGATATTTCTTGAACACTCGATTCATGAGGTTCATGAAAGCTGCTGGAGCATTGGTTAACCTGAAAGACATGACAAGAAACTCAAAATGACCATAACGGGTTCGAAAGGCTGTCTTCGGGATATCACACTCTCTTACTTTAAGTTGGTGATAGCCAGATCGAAGGTCTATCTTGGAGAAATAACTTGCACCATGCAATTAGTCAAATAGATCGTCTATTCTCGGGAGAGGGTACTTGTTTTTTACAGTGACTTTATTAATCTGGCGATAGTCAATGCACATACGTAAAGAACCATCTTTTTTTCGCATGAATAGAATAGATGCTCCCAAAGGAGATACACTGGGCCTTATAAAACCTTTGTCTAAAAGATCCTTAAGTTTCTCTTTCAACTCCTTAAGCTCTGCGGGTGCCATACGATAGGGAGGAATAGAAATAGATTATGTGTGTCGGGAAGAAGATCAATCCCAAACTCTCTCTCTATCGGTAGGTACCCCTGGGAGATCTTCTAGAAAAACATCAGGAAACTCATTTACAATGCTAACTAACTGAATAGTTGGAGCCTCAGACTTAGTGTTTTTAAATCTAACTAGGTGATAGATGCAACCTTTGGAAATAAGCTTTCTGGCTTTTATATATGAGATAAAATGACTCTTGGGAGATACTGAACTCCCTGACCACATGAAAACTGGTTCACCAAGAAATTAAAACTTGACTACATGGGTACGATAGTCTATAGATGCATAACAAGAGTGAAGCTAGTCCATACCCATAATAATATCAAAATCTATCATGTCCAACTCTATCAAATTAACGAATATGGCTCTATGAAGAACAGTAACAGGACACTGTCTATACACTTGCTTAGCAATAATAGACTCACCAACTGGGGTAGAAACTAGAATAGGCTCAGTGATATTTTCAGGACTCATTTCAAAATTCACAGCAACCAATAGAGTCACATAAGAAAAACTCGACCCAGGGTCCAACAACACATAAACATCAAAGTGAAATACATGGAGCATACCAGTAACAATGTTGGGAGAATCCTCCTGCTCCTGATAGGAAGGTAGGGCATAGAATTTTTTCTGGCGCTGACTGCCAGCCATACTAGAAGAATCACCCTGAGTAGGGGCTGGACGGGATATAGGAGCTGGAGTACTAGCAGTCTGAGTCGAAGGGCGAACATCACGGTTCCCTTGTCTGGCATACGGGCACTCTCTAAGTCTGTGGTCTATCTTGCCACAACCAAAGTAACCTCTCCGCTCAGCCAAACACTTACCCGGATGGGTTCGGCCACACTTAGCACACTGAAGATAATTAGGCCTGTTACTCGCGCTGTTATGGGATACGAAAGGCCTGTTCCCTTTCTCTTGCCTATCTCTGGGCGCGGGAGCGCCAGCTGATGATGGCACTGGCATGGATGAACGATCCTGGAACTGAGGGCGATTTCCCCCATGGGACCTAGTTTGGACGTACTCCTATTGCTCGGACCTAGCCCTTTTGTTACCCCTCACTCTATCCCTCTCCCTTATTTTATCCACCTCTATCTGTTATGCATGAATCATCAACCTATCCAAATCCATGTCCCTATTTAGCATCGCAGTTCGGCACTCTTTCAATACAAAACTAGACACACCTGTTGCGGACTTACTTATACTGGTACGGGTGTCAGAAATCAAGTCTGGAGCATATTTAGCCAGCTGGTTGAACTTCAGACAGTACTCCTTATAAGTCATGGAGCCCTACCTCAAGTTTATAAGCTCATCTATTTTCTCCTCTCTCATCTTCAAAGAAAAAAACTTATCCAAGAATGCATCTTGGAATACCTTCCAAGTCATTGGAGCTGCATTCTCTCCTCTACTCTTTCTCTACAACAAAACCCAATCATAAGAAACATCCTTCCGTCTATAGGACACCAACTCTACACTCTCCCCCTCAGACACATGCATAACCTGAGCGATTTTCTTCACCTTATCAAGATACAACTGCGGGTCCTCACCTACCTTAGACCCATAAAACTCTAGTGGATTCATTCGCATAAAGTCATGAATCTTGGTAGAAGCTAAATCACCTTCCTGCTGCTATGGGGCTACAACTAGATTATTAGCCTAAATATTTGCAGTGACTTCCTGGGATAGTGCCTGAAAAGCTTTCGAAAACTCAGCATGAGAAATATTTATGTTCAGGGGATCGGCAGGCTGGGGTTGCTGATTATTGTTATTTCTGTGGGCTCGATGAGGAGGCATTTTCACACTATCATAAGAGAGGGAGCACGAATTAATATCAAAGAGAGGGACAACTGTAAGCATGATAAATCGTGAAAGGAAGAATAGACTTTTTCCTAAAAAGCTTCGTAGCCTTCTGCAAATAGATGTGGCGCGCTACACACCGATGATCAAGACTTTACTTAACGCGACTTGTCAGACTCCCTAGGACTCTTTAAACCTTAGGCTCTGATACCAAGTTTGTAATTCCCCGAAAATGGGTCCCAAAGCATCACATGGTGCTTAAGGCTATAAGTAGCCCCAAGCTAACCCTTTGAGCCTACTACTACATAATATGCTTATTTAAAGGTGAATAAAGCAATCACTAGCACGGTCATATCATAACCATAAGAAATAAGAAGGAAATACTTCATCTGAATGGACCCAATACTGAAAATCTCAACAAACCAACAATCTGATACACTAGTCTGATCAAGCCTCTACTACTCAATGAACTAGAGAGCCATTGGGACAGATCCACAACTGACTCAAAATAGACTGAAAGAAATAAAAACATCTACTCATAATAATGATACATCTGCAGATAGGTCCTCGAACCATAAGGACTTACCACTGTGGAGATATAGGTAAAGTACTCGGGAATCACTGATGATAGTACTGAGAACCTGAACCTACATTACGAGAAAATGTAGCACACAAACAAGTATGCGGATCAGTACCTTGGGAATGTACTGAGTATATAGGGGTGTATGCAATTACATAATCAATATCATAAGTCTTTATAGAAAAACATGCATACTATAAAAAAGGACTCACATAGCTTGAGGTAAACTCTCATAGATCATGAATAGGAGACACATATAATGTAAATCACGTGTCATTACACTTTAATCTTATGAAAGCAAGAAACTCTGGTAAAACTCATATACTTAGTACTTTTGAATTTCCTTAAGACTTGAAACTTTGGTAATCTTGAAAGACTTCGGGACTTTAAAATTTTATAGCTTTAGAATTTAGACTTGGGACTCAATTGGACTTAGGAGTTTCTTCTAACCGACATAAACCAAGTGAGCCACATGGAGTCCAATGTCTTGATCACGTTGGGGAGAGCTGTTCTATCCTTCCCATTGGAGTAGAACCTTTACTTGTAGTGATCACTAGCTTAACCCGCTTGGGGTGTATCAGAAACCTATGGGGGCACGTAGTTCTGGGGAATGAGACCTCGGAATCATGACCACTCGGTTTTAAATACTACTCCCTTACTTAGCTCAGAACCTTAAGAAAAATCCACCTTAAAACCTTTCAACAATATGTAATGGGAGCGAAAATGCATCCCCTTTATCTTAAAAACAAGGGTGTGGCTTTCTTTTTTAACTTAGGATCAAAACTTGCTTCTTTTCTTGAAGTCTTAAGAGATGTATCATCAAAGCTTTTAAAAATATCGACAACATAGAAATATAAGCATACTTTTGTAATACTTGAGAAGACATCAAAAACTCATTCTCAAAACTTCACAAGTTCACAATAGGGCTCAATTCTTGACAATAAATCTTGGAAATTCTTTGAAAATATGATATCAATATAGGAATGTGCATTTTATATCATGAACTCTCAATTTAGATCATAATTAAACAAGAAAATTATGCAATTCAAGACTTGAACAATTCCATAATCTCATAAACTTGGAATATAGAAACATAGTATGAATTTATCTTGGAAATACGAAATTCTTTAGGAAAAACTAAAACTTTTGAGCACAAGAACGAAAGGGCGTTCTTGTTCAAACCCCACATACTTTGAATTAGAAGCTTTGGATGAACTCTAGCTTTTGGGACTCTATTCGTACTCTTTGAATGAGGGTTCTTGAAGCCCTTGACTTGGGGACCTTGAATCTTGACTCAATTTAGAGAATCTATGGAGAAATCTTGAGTTTCTTTAAGGAGAAGTATGATGAACTAGGGTTTTTGGTTGAGGGATTTTGAGAAAAACTGGTATATGATACTTGTAATGACCTTGAATCTGAGGTTTGGGTGATTTAAGAGGCTTGGAAAAAGTCCAAAATGTCCTTTTTAACTTCTGAACGAAACTGAAAAATTTAAACTGGGAACCCGATTTTATGGGCCACCGCGACGCGCCACTATCGTGGTGGCTCACTGAAAATTGAGAATTGGGATTCTTGAGGGTACTACGACATGGATACATCGCATTGTCCCATTGGTTAGGACCTAGAACTTCGGTCCGACGCGCCACTATCGCGCTAGGCTACTGGAATTTGACAATTGCATATTAAATCACCTCCGCAATGCGCCCATCCTTAAAATGATGGTGTTTTACGACTAGGACTTAAATTAGGCATGACTTCTTACCCGGTTATCGGATTTAGGCGAATCTTATATCGATGGAAAGCTTATAAAATTTCCCACTTGATAAAATTTGAAATTAGGAAAATTATACACGGTTAAAATGATACGCACTTAGGAAGTCATTCCTTAACCTTCTCGAGGAAAACTTAAGACTAAGAAAAGTTCGGGGTAGTACAATAAACTATTAATGAATTACATTATCAGGACCTCAAACTTCCAACTGAACCTATAGCAAACTATGAATATATCAAATTCCTTATGAACAAGTTCATTACTATTTCTTTAACTTATCCCATTCAAAATTTCTTCAACACAAAAACTATGGAATAGCAACACATACTCTAAAATCAAAACTCATGAACAAAAATATAATATTAGGCCACTTGCTTATCGAAGTAACATTTGCTACAAGTAAGTTTTCTTTTCTATTCGAAATAAGAAAGAATCTTTCACAACCTAATATACTTGAAACCTAACTGAGGAATGTCTCAATACCATCAAATTCCATCATGCAACAATGCCAATCACAAAGGAAGTAATAAATCAAAATGCATGAATGACTAAAAATCTTTTCTTATCGAACTAGAATCTTTCAAAGGCAATCCTTCCAAGTTGGCTATACCAAATATGTCCCTCCACAAAGTTCTCCTTGCTTAATTTAGTAAACAAAACTCGTCATCCCACAAAGCCAATATAGTTAATACAACAATAACCCAATTACATCAAAATGACCCTCTTAACACAGCCAACTCATGCACACACACTGTCAATAACGCTTGCAGGCAATTCTACACAAACCTTTCGACTATACTTTCTTCACTCACAACTCGTCATGCCAATAATTAAAACACTTTATCGATCCCAACTGTAATTATATCAAAATGACCCTCTTACTACAACCAACTCTTGTACACATACTGTCAATAACGCTTGTAGAAAATTCTACACAATCCTTCCAGCTATACTTTCTTCACTCATAACTCATCATGCCAATAATTAAGACACTTTATCGATCCCAACTGACCTACGATTCTCTAGAGAACCTCTAGATCACCTTCTATAATTTGAATATGTCAAAACCTGTCATTGATCCACCACTAGTCTATAACATAACCATCAAAGAGATCATATCCAAATATATAAAAATCCACAAAACTCAAGAAATCAAGCCTAATCCTTCTATGTGCTCTAAGTGAGTCACTACATTGGATTGGTACGCCTGATCCACTACTAAGGAAATCACCTATGGGTCAGGAATGTCAGTAAACCCAGGAAAAAACTGTGAATTATATCAAGACTCAATGCCAAAAAAATAAACACATGGGAGGATATAGACCTATAATCAAACACTATCAAGACAATTCAAAGGCAGACATAAATTTATACATGTGGCTACTGTATCAGAAACTCCTACCTTATATCCATTTTGTGGAACTTGATAGTAAAACCTGTCATCTCTCAGAGCAACTGATGAAGCATCTCTCTATCTAGGCGATGGGAAATCCCCTATAGTAATCGATACCTCCATACCAAAATCAAACCAAAGATGTTAGAGCTCACATAACTAAACCTGGAGAACCCAAAGGACCACTCTGATCTTACCTTATCCAAGCTTAAACCCAAAGATCTTGACCTCCATCATGCATATCGCTATGATCATTAAATCCCTGGGTATCTATCCCACAAGCATCTCATATCTCCATATAAAATTTTCTAAGAACACTCAAGCAAATTGGTTCCAAGAAAGAGAAGGTGATCCAACTAGTCTACCCTCCTAACTAAGCCATAGGCATACCCCACATCTCATAATATCTCAATCTCTCAGTCAATATAGGATGATGTAAGAGAATTTAATAAAGTGAAATGAATGCTTAAACACAATATCACAAACAAGAGACTACGACGACAATACAATATAAAAGACAATACTAACATTATATCAAACCAAACAAAGGAAGGTAATGCAGTAAAATAATGCAATACAATGAAGTAATCATTATAGAAAGATAATGAATGTTTGAAAGTTATTGAATAACTTTCTGTATACACCCATCAAGCTCGCAGCTTCTAAGTAAGACCTAAGGGGGGTTTGAAGACCATATACTAAAATAATCTTAATCTCATATCTTAAATCAATCTTACTGGCACATCCCTCGATATAGGTGTTTTATAAGGTGTTTTATTTTCTTATAAAATTAAAATATCTCAGTAGTACCCATTTCTCATGTATATGCATGCATAATATGAGGATATGATGATCACAATCAATTAGTAGAAGATCAAAATCCATTCAATGCATGTATAAGTCAGTTGTCAATCAACTCAATATATCAATAATTCATGATATATGTTTCCAATTGGCACAACAAGAATAGATAGCTAAGTAGTCATCAGTAATATCATTTCCAACCCCTCACCCAGGCATCACTATAATGACAATGCAACTAAATGCTCAAATAAGGCCTACAATATCAAGTCAAGCCCCCACTTAGATGACACAATGATAGATAAGACATTCTATTGCACAAATAAGTCCTATGATGACAAGTCAAGCCCCCACTTAGGCAACATAATAATAGATAAGACATTTAATGCACAAACATAACCAATAACCTCAAGTGAATATACATATAAGCCCACACTTGAGCACACCATTATAAATAACTGCTCAAGTCTAAATGAAGTTCACATAAGCCCTATATGAGCAACACGAAACAAAGAACAATCCTGGTTATAATAAATCGTAGACTACCAAAACCTAACATAGTCTATCCATAAAGTCTCATCAACTATTATAAGTATATCCATACTCTAGGTATCCTCAAAAGGCTCAATCATCACATCAATACTGATGATGATAACATAATTATCCCAAACAAGGAACTAAACTACAATCATCACAATTAATTCTGGTAACAAAATTCAAGCTCTAAAATAGGCAATCCAATATTAATTATTCGAGAATCACTAGGTTATCCATCTACATTCGACTTTAAGGATATTTAACAATAGTGATAGTAGCTAATCGAGGAAATAATCCAACTATAATCCATCAAGACTTCGGTACCCATAGAGATGCTTGCTATTTTATCTAAGCGGAACCCCCAATCATAATCGATACACAAATTATAGCAAACAAGCATATAGCATATAAACACTTTGAAAAAAGTCAAGGTACATCTCAACTTGCCTTAAATGAAGATTCACAAGTCCAACCAAGACTAAAACCTCAATCGAAAGCTCAAATCTCTCAAATCAATAACAAATGTGTCCAATCTAATCAAATATGTCATCTACAAGTTAAAACAAAGCTAATGATATCTATGACCCTATATAAGACGGGTCCAAAATAGGTTTGAAATTTAATTTCAAAAATAAAAGGGGTAAAATTTATATTTTATTTTAAGATATTTTACATATAAATAGGAGTCTATATCTGAAAAATCAAGCAAAAAAGAGTATAAATCAGACCTCAAATCAAGGAAAAACTAATTTTCACATTACAAGGTAAAAATCCCCTAAAATCACATTTAAAATTAAGGATTTGAAGTTTTTTTAAAGATAAAATTAATGAAAAGTGATAGAATAAAGGTTTAGGAACTTACCCATGGAAGAAACCATGAAAATCCCTTTGAAATGACTTAATCTGAGCTCTAGAGGTCCAAAAATAAAGAAAATTGAGAAAAAAAATATTTTAATAGGTTTTGGATGCGGTGCCTCGCGATCACGATCAACCCATCGCAGTCCCAAGGGTCATCCTTTTATTGAGATTAAAATGACCATCGATCTCAGGCACTCAGTCATGATCGCAATGTGACCGAAACCAAGACTCTCATGAATGCGACCCATGAGACCGCAAACGTAAGGAAGGAAAGAAATCGACTCAAACCCACTACCCATCATGATTGTAATGAACCCATCAAGTGATCGCAGCGCCTTAGCTAACTATTTTTTGTGAACACAATAGATGGGGTCGCAAACATGAAGAAGGGATCATGCACTAAAAAACAACAACTCTTAAGTTCAAAAACTATCTGAACGGTGCCCTCGGGATGCGTTCGGGACCCAATAGAAGTAACCCAATAATGCTACTATGCTAATTTCAACGTTCCAGACTCAATGGCGATGTTTGATTTTCAAAAAAAAGATTGTTTTCACCAAATTATCCTCTGAGACCCCTTTAGGCCAAATTTAACTAGATTAAACGGAGGGTCCATAAACAAAATAAAGGCTTGGGATCTGAACTAACCACACTACTAACCCAAAATCGATATTTCAGAGCTAATGAAACTATCAGAATCATCATCCAAGGCTCAGTTCACAAAATATTGATTGAAGTCAAACTAACCTTTTTAAGGATGTTTAAAATCATAAATTCATTTAAAACACTCCCGAGTGCATTGAGAACCGTTCCAACATACCCACGACTTCCAAATGAGATAGATAAACCACGAGGAAGGGAAAATAGTCAAAATACAAAAAAAAAATCAAATGAGGCTTATTACAATATCTGAAAGAGACTTTATGTAATTTTGGTAAGAGTGGGGATAGGGAGTAATTAAGTATTAAAGTGGTAGAATTTATGTAAATTTTACTAAATATAACTAACTTTAACACTTGAAGGATGAATATTTTTAAAATACAATGTTACGTAAATATTTATTTTAAAAATATAAAAAATCACAAATATAACTTATTTTCAATAGTAAGCAGTATCATTGTGGTTAAGAAGAAAAATGAGTTCATTTTGAATCGAGTTAATGGAAAAAAATACACCTAAAGTATCTCGATTTTTTGAATTTCATACTTGAATTATCATAAACTATTTATCAAAACACACTTTCAAGTATGAAAAAATAAACAATTAATAGTTGATGTGTATTTTGATAACTAGTTGGTGATAGTTTAGTTAGAAAACACGCACATAAGATAATTCAGGCAAGTGACAAAAAAAATGAGGATATATATACTTTATATGTGCTTTCACATTTTTAGATGTGTTTTCCACTCTTCGTTCTTTTGAATTATCTGTCGAAATTTCATGGTATAGTGTGGTCAAATAATAGCATATTCTTGTATTCTTGTTATCTGGACCAAATATGAATTATTGTTTTTAGATGTGTTTTTTACGTTTCACTTTTTTGAACTTATCTGCTCAAATCCCAAGGTATAGTGCAGTGCGGTCAAATAATAACCTATACTAATTGTTCTCGTATTCTTGAAACTTGACCAACTACTAATTATTTTTTTAGATGCGTTTTTTCAAGTTTCTCTTTTTTTGAACTTATCGATCCAAATTTTGAAGGTATAGTATAGTCAGATAATAGCAATACTAATTATTCTTGTAGTCTTGAAATCCTGACCAATACTAATTATAATTCTTTTAGATTTGTTTTTCACGCTACCTTTTTGAAATTTTTTCCTGAATCTCGAGGTATAGTGTGGTCAAATAATAACCTATACTAATTATTCTTGTATTTTTGAAATCTTGACCAAATACTAATTATTATTGTTTTAGATGTATTTTCATGTTTCACTTTTTTGAACTTTTTTAACCAAATCTCAAGGTATAGTGTGGTAAAATAATAGCCTATACAAATTATTCTTATATTTTTTAAATCGTGACCAAATGCTAATTATTGTTTTTAGATGTATTTTTCAGATTTCACTTTTTTGAACTTTTTTGCCTAAATCCCAAGGTATAATGTGGCTGTTATTCTTGTACTCTTGAAATCTTGATCAAATACTAATTATTAATTTTAGATATGTTTTTCGCGTTTCACTTTTTGAAACTTATCTGTCCAAATCCAAAGGTATGTAGTACACTTTCTTCTTCATACACTTCCTAAGTTCCTATATATAGATTCCCCCCTAAAAACAAACCAATCCTCCCTATTTTTTATACTTCACAAAATTACTCACATGAAAAAAGCTCCACACCGCCATTTCAACTAAAAAGTTCAATTTTTTCACAATTTTAGCTCACCGCAGTTTTTGGCTATTTCAATATAATTTCATCATCACATCTTTAATAATGAATTTATTGAAGAAAACATGAATCCCAAAAGTACTTTCAATCTTGAAGGAAAAACAACTAGTTCAAGAAAAAAGACTTCTCTTTTGTGCAAGAAATTCTAATGAATTGTGAAAAAGTTTTTGAGGAAGAAAAAAAAGAGGATTGAAGAAAAGTATAATAAGATAATAGGAGAGTTTCTCAAGTACTAGAAAGAGAAAATTGATTTGCTATATGAGAGAACTGGCGAATTAAAGAATGTGAAAAGTGAAAAAGATACTTACTACGACAAAAAGTTCAAAGAGTTCAAGGGTAGAATTTCTCTTTGGGTGGAAGATAAGAGAAAAAATGATGAAGGCATTGTTGTTATGTGAATTTAGATCAATTATTTTCTTTCTTCTCCTTACAACTTGTTACTTGGGGGTTTGGGCCACGGGTGACAAAAGAGTTTTAAAATGAGGTGTAGGTGACACAAGTCTTAATTATTAGTTGGAGGTGACAATTACTTTATAATGGATTAAGAAAGTTGGGAAAGTTTAAAAATAACCCACAAGTTTTTAAATTTATACTTTGATCCCAACGTATACCTAAAATAACGGAAAACGGAAGGAAAAAAAGGTGTCTTTCTCTCTCTCCTCATCCATTGTTATTTTCTCTCTCTTAGCGATTTTTGTTGTTCATTGTTTTTGCTGCTTTATTCATCATCTTTTGCTTCATTATCATCATCTTCTGCTTCATTATCATCTTCATCTTCTTCTTGTCGACCATTTGTCGTTGTTGTTATTATTGTTGGTACAGCGCTACTGCTGCGATCTAACCAATTTCTTAGGTCAAATTTTATTTACTACATCACTTTTCACTTTGCAATTACTTCATAGGAGACTTTGGTAAGTAAAATTATGATTTTTATTTGTATTTGCCATCTGGGTACACTTCTGTTTTTCAATAATGGATAGAAACCCAATCATGAATCCAGCATAAGTGCCCACAATTTAAACAGATCAATCTTCTGGTGCATCAGATGAGTAATTTGTTGCATCAGAAGATTTATCTGTTGCATCAGACTATTTATCTGTTGCATCAGAATATTTATCTGTTGCATCAGACGTATTATCTGTTGCATCAGATGTATTATCTGTTGTATCAGGATGTTTATCTGTTGCACCAGACTAATTATTTGTTGCAACGAATGATTAATCTGTTTGGAACAACACAAATCAGCCCCTGCCACAAACCCAACAAATAACCAATATGTTTCAACTCTTGCTATTGCTACTGGATTCAAAATTATTCCTTACATCCAATTACCCGTTCCAAATTTCCTAATTCAATTTCTCATTTTACTTGTCTTTTTCATTAATCAAGAAAAGATTAAAAAAATCCATGTCTTACCCTTTGCATTAATCATTTTTTCTTCAAATTAAAATGGAAACATCATTTAATAGGGGGACTATACGCCGACCGACGTTAAAAGTTTTCTTCTCTTATGAAATTTTGATTGAATAGCAAACAATGCTTATTTCAAACATGTCTACTATCCCACCAACTAATCAGTGGGTTATGGTAAACTAGACATGTTATTAATTATTTTTCTTAATCAATGTGGCATCTTAATTTGGGATGGGTAATTTGAGACGGAGGGAGTACGAATTAAAACGTCATAGCCAAGCAAAGAAACAAACTAGTCATCTGTTGAAACAGACTATTCATCTGTTGCATTAGACTTCTTATCTATTGCAACATCAGTAATCTGTTTTGAACAACACATCAGCCCCTGCCACAAACCTAACAGATAAATCTTGCTATTGCTACTGGATTCTAAATTATTCCTTTTTACGTCAAATCATCGACATATTTGTTAAGAAGATAATAGACAGAATGAAAATTAAATATGGATTAAAACGTCAAAGATCCAACATAATTTACTTATTAAACAAAAACAAATAAAAATACATATAATAGACTAAAAGAAAAATAATAATCTAATTATTATTATTATTTTCATCATCATCATTGTCACCCGGCCAATCTTAAACAGGAAGTAGCAAGGCCCTCCTCAGCCTGCATATCTTGCGGAGCATTCTTGCTCTAACTCTTCCTAGTTCCCATTGCAGGTCACGAACTTGATTCTGAAGTTCATTCACGGCGTCTTGCAGAAAAGCAACGTCCCATACTGGATCAGCAATAATCTTATCTTCTAAAGTGTAATATGAAAGACGAGATGCAATAAATAAATAGAGTGTAGTTGGATGAATGATTGAGTAAAGAGGGACCTATTTATAGAGGATTGAATTTGAATGAAAGGCAAAAAGGCGTGAATATTCACCTCCATACATTAATTACATTTTTTATTAAATTAAGAAAATAAATATTGTGATATAAGTCATGACTTTTCATATTATTATTATTAATTAGTTCTTTCGAAGAACCGTTTTTATTGAGTTGTGGCAACAGATTCTATATCTGTTGCATCAGATAACACATCTATGACAACAGATATATTATTTGTTGCAACAAATATAAAATATGTTGTATCAGATAACCTATCTGTTGCAACATATAATCTAACTGTCCACCTCTATTTATTAATTACATTTTTTATTAATGTGAAAAGTAATGACTTAGTTAAATTAAGAAATATTGTAATAAGTCATGACTTTTCAGATTATTATTATTAATTAGTTCTTTTCAAGAACCATTTTTATTGAGTTGTGACGACAGATTCGATATCGGTTGCATCAGATAAATCATCTGTGACAACAGATATATCATCTGTTGCAACAATAGTGAACCTGTTGCATCAGATAATATATTTGTTGCAACATATAATCTACTTTTTTTAAAAAAATAACTATAGTTATCATCATATCATTAATCCAAATTTGTTTACTTTTTTATTTTATAAATTAAAAAAACACCTTTTCAAATTCCTTAATAAAATAATAACCATTTTATTATATAATAAATAATTTTAAAAAATAAATTCAAAAAAAAATGGTGAAAAGTCACGATCAGTTATTAAAATTAAATAACCGTTCTTTTACGGTTATAAATTATGTTTATCATTTATTTCCTTATTATTTATTTACGAAACATTTTTCATATTGAATAATCGAAAAGTCATGTCTTTTTCACCCTCTCAATAACAATAATAATCTTTTTTTATTAATAACCGCCAGGTGCAACATATGATCGATCTGTCGTAGCAGATTAACCTCTGTTGACACAAATTGCTCAATCCCTACCACCAACCATCGACATGTTGAGAACAAGGAATAAACAGAATGATTATTATTAAATACTAAATATGAATTAAAAATTCAAAATCGACAACAAAATGAAATGAATGTTCATAGATTTTTGAATCCCTTGGGTAGATCCGATATACAAAAGGAGGAAAATACATGCGCTAAAATAAAAAATATTACCTATTTATTATTACTACTATTATTATTGTCAATCGGATATTTTTCATCCGGCAGCCTTGCTCCGAAGTCAGCCAAATCTCTCTGGAGTTCATCAAACTGCCTTTGAAGTTCACGCAAGGACTTGATATGAATATTCTTGTACGAATCTGGATCATTCATATTTGTAAGGAGGGACCTATTTATAAATTATTGTATCTTGGAAAGAAAAGAAAATTGCTTTAAAATAAATCTAACAGATGGGTAATCTGTTGCAAAATATATTCTTTCTGTTAAATAACTTATAACATACTGGTAATCTTTTGCAACAGATGTATATATCTGTTTGATTTCTGCAATAGGTTGATCAACTAATGTAACAGATATCTCCAATTGTTTGACAATATAAACAGATGTGTCATCTGTTGCAACTAGCTAGTCATTTGTTTATTCAATTTAAGTCATATATGAGCTAGAAAGAATAAGGTGCGTGCAGATGGATCCACTATCATATGTGTGGGAGTTAAGTATGTATTACTGATAAGGTCACCGGGACAATACACACAAAGTACAATATTTTTGTGAATGCAATTTTTAACCGATTAGGCATTGATCATTCAAACAAGATCCTGCATTGTACCAGTAATTTTGATGGGTTCAAAATGGATAAGGTTGAGGACCTCATGAAGATAGTGCAGATACCCTGTTACGAATTGCTAACGGTTGTTGCTCGTGTTTATGCGTGTCAAGTTTTGAGAATGGATCAATATTTGTCGTCACTGCAGAGAACCAATAGCAATTGAACTTAACTTTCAGTGTGCATTGGACCCTTAGAGGGCCCTCGAAGCCTCGCACTGCATCAAACAAGAATGGAAAACCAATAGAAATTCCCCTGGCCAAAATTTATATGGTTGGGTTGCTCGCTCGGGGTGATGATTAAATGCCAAAAGGTGCGGTAGGAGAATGCCTTCAAGGGAAAATAGGTGGTTAATGGAAGAATATATCATCTGAGAGCTAATTGAAGAAGAGACATAAGGTAGAAAGTAACTTCTAACGAATCTGGTCGAGAGAATTATCTTAACAGATGCAAAATCTGAATCAAGTGCAAATATAAAAGTGTATCCAGTAATGTAATTTCGTCTGTTGTCTATCTGAAAGAAAAATAATGCAGATGAAAACTTTGCTAGGGAGTTGTGTGGTCGGAATTATCAACTAGGTAGAAAATATGAGAAGACCAACAAAGCAGCCTCACGGGCATCGAGGGTTGAAATGATGTTCATCAAGTCTAGAAAACTTATGCCAACAACAACTGCCGTTAAAATAAGGAAACTAAGTGAAGGAGGCAATTTCTGAATTTTAAATTTCATCCCATGCCTTCTTGTTTGGGTTTCCGATCAGGTCCACTGCCATTGACCTGATCGGAACCAAAAGTGAGATTGAAAGGCAAATAGAGTATCATTACTTCCTTAGCAATATGGATTAATTGATTGTGTTTTCTTGCCTTAGCATGCTTTCAACATTCCTTGGAGAAGATCAGATGTTTGTTGTAGTAGGTGAATCTCGATAATTTTCAAGCTTGCCTCCAGCTTGCTGATTTTGTATTCAAGTTGGTCGTTGCCGTCTTCGAAGTTGGTAAGGAGTTTCTCATCTCTTGTGAGCTCGATCAGGAACACTACCTTCAAAGTTGTGGCATTTTAGAAGCCCTTTAGAACACTTTCTTCAGAAGCCTTAAAGGATACATGGAGGGTCGTTATGTTTGTTTTAGGTCAAAATATGTTGATGCACGTTGAAGATGTGGTCCCAACAGTTGAACAACACACTTTTATCGAGCGTTGCTCCATGCATCTTGCTTAAACAATTTGATAAATTAGTAAGCATGGAGTTACATAGCGTGTGATCTAAACTGTCTCTACCAAGCCTATCAAACATTACATAACTCCGAGCTCATTACCCTATTAAAAAAAATGCCCGAGTTAGTGCACAAATCAAACAAGCTCAATCTGTCAGTCTTTCAGCTGATCACTCTTCTCCAATATAGATGACAAGATATCTTCTATGAAAAAGTCTACACCATCGCTAGACATGCTTGCCTGGGAGCAATTCTTCAGAAGACATCAACAGATATCTTTAGAAGAATTTCTCCCAGGCAAGCATATCTAGCGATGGTGTAGACTTTTGCATAGCAGATATCTTGTCATCTATATTGGAGAAGAGCAATCAGAAGAAAGGCTGAGAGATTGAGCTCATTCGATTTGTGCACTAACTTGGTCATATTTTTTTGATAGGGTAATGAGCTTGGAGTTACATAACATTTGATAGGCTTGATAGAGTCGGTTTAGATCACACGCTACGTAACTCCATGATTACTAATTTATCAAATTGGTTGAGCAAGATGCATTGAGTAACGCTTGATAAAAGTGTGTTTTTGTTGTTGAGACCACATCTTTAATGTGCATCAACACATTTTGACCTAAAACAAACACAGTGACCCTCCATGTATCCTTTAAGGCTTCTGAAGAAAGTGTTTTGAAGGGCTTCTAGAATGCTACAACTTTGAAGGTGGTGTCCCTGATCGAGCTCACAAGAGATGAGGAACTCTTGACCAACTTCGAAGATGACAACGACCAACTTGAATACAGAATCAGCAAGCTGGAGGCAAGATTGAAAATTATCGGGATTCACATACTACAGCAAGCATCTGATCTTCTCCAAGGAATGTTGAAAGCATGTTAAGGCAAGAAAACACAATCAATTATAACCATATTGCTAAGGAAGCAATGATACTTAATTTTCCTTTCAATCTCATTTGTGGTTTCGATCAGGTCAACGGCAGTGGACCTGATCAGAAACACAAACAAGAAGGCATGGGATGAAATTTAAAATTCAGAAATTTCCGTTTTTGCTTAGATTTCTTATTTTAACTGCAGTTGCTATTGGCATAAGTTTTCTAGACTTGCTTTACATTATTTCAACCCTCGATACCCGTGAGGCTGTTTTGTTGGTCTTCTACTATTTTCTATCTAGGTTACAATCCCGACCACACAGCTCCCTAGCAAAGTGTCCATCTGCATTATTTTTCTTTCATATAGACAACAGATAAAATTACATTATCGGATACACTTTCAGATATGCACTTGATTCAGATTTCGCATCTGTTAAGATAATTCCATCGACTAGATTCGCTAGAAGTTACTTTCTACCCTATGTCTTTTCTTCAATTAGCTCTCAGATGATATAGTCTTCCATCAACCACCCATTTTCCCTTAAAGGCATTCTCCTACTGCACCTTCTGGTGTATAATCATCACCCCGATGAGCAACCCAACCATATAAATTTGGGATAGGGTAATAACTATATTGGTTTTCCATTCTTGTTAGATGCAGTGCTAAGCTTCGAAGGCCCTCTAAGGGTCCAATGCACCCTAAAAGTTAGTCCAATCGCCATTGAATCTCTTTACAATGACACCAAAACTAGATCCCTTCACAATGCTTGACAAATAAACATGAGCAACAACCGACATTAAATCTTAACAGGGTATCAGAACCATATTCATGGTCCCTCAGCCTTATCAGTTTGGACCTACCAAACTTAACTATAAAATTACAGACATCTTGTTTGAACGATCTATGACTAATCAGTAAAAATAGCATTCACAAAATCAGTGCACTCTATCTATGTTTCCATGATAACTTATCAGTAATACATACCTCTCACATATGAAGTGGTTCCATCTTCAAGCAGCTTATTTCTCTGAACCCATCTTTACTACAACCTTTTATGATGGTCCAGCAAAAGTTGATCAACTGTCAGTTCCTTACATCTACAAAGTAGAGGGAAAAAATTAATGTCACAAAAAGAACATTATTCATTTGTTGCATCAGATGTGGAGTCTGTTGCAATATAAGTGGAGTCTGTTGCAAAAGATGTGGAGTCTGTTGCAACAGATGTGGAGTCTGTTACAACAGATGTGGAGGCTGATGGAATACATCAAACTAGCCTTTCTGGTGGTTTGATTTGTTCCAACAGTTTCTCCATCTATTGCAACATCAACAATAGTATAAACATCAACAACAAAGAAACAATAATATTTGTTCCAACAATATCATCAACAACAAAGAAGCAACATCCTTTGTTCCAGAACCATCAACAACACCACACCACAAGTTCCAACAACGCCAACCCCACCAACAACATTAATAACTGGATCAACAATAAAGAAACAAACAAAATACATAAAAAAAATGATACTTCCAACAAGGCTTTTAAACTTCTACCAACAGATGACTTTTTTCGCATATTGTAATAAAAATTCTCAGTTTGTTTATTCAACACTTAAAAGTTTCTTCAAATTTTTTTAATAAATATGATATGGTTAAATAGTAATTAAATAAAAAAATAGATGTAAATAACTTGCAAAGAAGAAGACGAGAATGAAAGATCAATAATGAACTATACCTTAATATCAAAAAGGGGATCAAAATAGCAATTTCAGTCAAGGAAAGATATAGATCAGTTTAGATCCGAAAAGATCTTTATGAGAAGAGAAGAGAAAAGAGAGAAAAAAGGTTATGACCCTAAAGAGGAGAGAAAGAAAAAGATGAGAGTTGAATAAAATAAACTGCAGCTGAAGGAAGAGATGAGACAATTTCTATAGATGTATTGTGTACGTAGGAGTGGGGGTTTTCAATATTCATTAATTAATATTCATTAATTTAATTAATAATTTGAGGGGCACGAGGAAGACTAAGACTAGTGACATTGAAAAGACAAGACAAGACTGCTCAATGAACTCACTTTTGAGATATCCAAGAAACAATTTTTACCGTCTTTGGTAGTAACTACTACTACTTGATATTATCTACTCGGACCAGAAGCTTGCTTTAAAATTAAAAGAGAAAAAAAGATTTTCAAACAGATATGTCATCTGTTGCAACATATATAAATATCTGTTTAGAAATCTGAATAGCTGAGTCATCTGTTATAACAGATATCAATATCTATTTAAAAATCCCAACAGCTCAGTCATCTGTGAAAATAAATAAATATGTCCATTTGATAATTAATTAAATTAGATATGTCATCTGTTACAATAGATATAAATATTTGTTTGAAAATTTCCAAAAGCTCAGTCATGTTTCATAACAGATGCAAATGTCTATTTGATAATTAAATCAGATATGTCATCTGTTGCAACAAATATGAATATTTGTCTGAAAATTTTCAATAGCTCAGTCGTTTGATGTTACAGATTTTATTGCAATTGATTTAGGTGGAACTGGGGATGAATGAATGAGCTCGCAGGGTTAACTACAAACCCAATCGAGTCTTTGCAATTGCATGATGTTGGTATTGCGTTCATCTCGACCCGATTCATCGATCGATCACTCTGAGTTGAAATGAGTTCTCATCAACTCAATGTTAGGATAGTGATAGTACCTAAGTTGATTTAGGTGGAACTAGGGATGAATTAATGAGCTCGCAGGGTCAACTACAAATCCAATCGAGTTTTTCTAATTGAATGGTATTGGTATTACGTTCATCCCGACCCGAGTCATTGATCGATCACTCTGAGTTGAAATGAGTTCTCATCAACTCAATGTTAGGATAGTGATAGTACCTAAGTTGATTTAGGTGGAACTAGGGATGAATGAATAAGCTCACAGGGTCAACTATAAATCCAATCGAGTTTTTGCAAGTGCATAGCGTTGGTATTGCGTTCATCCTGACCCGAGTCATCGATGATCACTCTAAGTTGAAATGAGTTCTCATCAACTCAATGTTAGGATAGTGATAGTACCTAAGTTGATTTATGTGGAACTAGGGATGAATAAATGATCTCGCAGGTTCAAATGCAAATCCAATCAAGTCTTTGCAATTGCATGGCATTGGTATTGCGTTCATCCCGACCCGAGTCATCGATCGATCACTCTGAGTTAAAATAAGTTCTCATCAACTCAATGTTAGGATAGTGATAGTACCTAAGTTGATTTAGGTGGAACTAGGTATGAATGAATGATCTCACAGGGTCAACTATAAATCCAATCGTGTCTTTACAATTGCATGGCATTGATATTGCGTTCATCCCAACCTGAGTCATCGATCAATCACTCTGAGTTAAAATATGTTCCCATCAACTAAATGTTAGGATAGTGATAGTGCCTAAGTTGATTTAGGTGGAACTAGGGATGAATGAATGAGCTCGCAGGGTCAACTACAAATCCAATCGAGTCTTTGCAATTGCATGGCATTGGTATTGCGTACATCCTGACCTGAGGTGTAGATCGATCACTCTGAGTTGAAATGAGTTCTCATCAACTCAATGTTTTAAAAACTATATCTTTTAAAAAATTTAAAATTAATTAAGATCAATTCGGACCAAATTAGCAATTTCAAAACTTGTCATTGTTTTCCAAAATTATAAATTAACCCATACAAATCATCCATTTGCGCGAAAAACTTTTCATTTCAATCTTAAGTTCTCGTTCTTCTCTCTCTGTCTCTCAGGGTCTTCTCTCTCTCTCTCAATAATACAAATAAAAACTACTCAACATATTGCTCAACCCCTCAAAATAGGTCGATTTTCTTCCCATTTACGACTACATATAGTTGTTTTTTTTACTTCATTTCGGCTTGTATCCATCGTTTTCTCTGTCTTCACAGGTAACAGAGTTAGAGAAAAGTTCTACATTTGTTCTTTATTCTAAAAAATAGGGTTTTTTAGTTAATGATGAAAAAGAAGACTTTTAGTTGTATTATCTTCGAGAATGGGTTAACAATTTTGAGTTTTGATGCTAAAAAGTAGGAAGCACCCGAGAAAACCCTAGTTTTTCTCTCAGTGTTTTATTGACTATCGTGGTATTGTTGGATGGTGTTTGTGGTATTGTTGGTGACTGTTTTTGGTGATGTTGGTATTTGTGTTTTTTGGCGGTAGTATCGGTAGTCTTGGTGTTGGTATTGGTGGCATTGGTTGTGGTCTTGGTAGCATTGGTGGTGGCATTGGTTATGGTAGTGGTAGTTCATCTGTTGCAACTGGTGAAAGATCTGTTGGTAGATATTAAATAGGTCTTCAAACAGATTCCCCATCTGTTCCAACTGATGGATTATCCATTGGAGTATTTTCTTTTAATGTGGTGTAGAATAATTTATTCAAATTTGTCCATCTGTTTCAACAGGTGGAATATCTGTTGGGAGATATTAAATAGGTCTTCAAACAGATTTGGGTTCCCCATCAGTTCCAACTAATGGGTTGTCCGTTGGAGTATTTTTTTTGGTTATGTGGCGTAGAATAATTTATTAAAATTTGTCTCACCTTTTTAAAAAAAATTATCCAGACATCAAATGCAATGTATTTTTTTGTTTTTCTATTGTTTGTAGTTAAAACATGTCTCCCAAAAGAAAAGAAACTGAAAGTGGATCAACTTCTGATCACCAAACAAAAAAGGCTAGAGTACAGATAGATTCTGAGGAACTTCCAGAACAATCTCAGTCAGGGCAAAATGAAGCCGAGGAAAGTGATAACTCCTCCTCACCAATGGGGCGTGAAATAATATCAAAATTCCCGCATGATTCTGTCAAAACCATTAGTATTAACAAGTTTCGAGTTGCGATGCCGATGAATATCCCCAAAGCAGTATTTGGTTATCTTGTACTTAAATGTCAGTTGGGGAAACCTTTTAATGAACTTAGGAGTATTATAAAGAAGGAAAACATAGATGGACTTTTTAAGAATAGCTGCATTGCATACTTTCTTGAGCTATCTGGGGCCCGCCCTCTCTGTTTCCCAATGGTCATGGTATATGGTCTTCTCAGGCGCAGGATCAAGTATTTGGGGGATGATGAAGGTTTGAAGGAGGGCGGAAAAAAGATGGATGAAGTCTGGATCAACTACTGTGGCATGCCGATTTGTTTGGGATTGAAAGAGTTTGCCATAGTGACAGGCTTGAGATGCTATCGTCCAGAAGAACCTCCCATCAAGAAAACACCCCACAAAGGGTCCAACAAACGCAAGGTAAAAAAAGATGGGTTGTTGGGCATTGTTGGACCTAGCTACAGAGTGGAGGATTTGATGGCGGATCTCAAGAATAAAGACATATCAAAGCACTACAGGGAGAAATTGTACTTAGTTTGGTTTGTCCATTCCGTTTTATTGGTAAGAGACGTCAGGAAAGTCATAGAACATGATTTATTAGCGCTTGCTGTTGATTTTGAGAAATTCAACGATTATCCCTGGGGATACGACAGCTACTACTTGACTGTTAAATATTTACTGAAAAAGCTAAAGCCAAAGACGATTACATTATACGGCTTTCCTTAGGATTTCATTGTAAAATTGATCACTATTTTTACTCATTCATTAATTTATATTGAATATACTTATGACTTTTTTTTGCTTGCTTCCTGTTTACAATTTTTAGGCTTGGGCATGTGAATCTATTCCTCCCCTCCGAAAGCATTTCAAGGATTGCCCGGATAAGGTTTCTCATCCAAGGATCCTTAGGTGGTTGGCTGCAGCAGAGAGCAGCAAAAAAATATTAACGAGGCTGGTCTCTTTAACCCTCCGGATGATGCAGTACGTCTTCTTTCAACTAAAATAATTTGCCTCAAAAAAAGATATTGAAACAGATACTCCATCTTTTACGATAGATGGGTCGTCTGTTGCAACAGATTACCCGTCGACTGCAACTGGTGCAATAGATGGGTAATTTATTGCGACAGACGATCTATATTTTGCAATAGATTAACCATATGTTGCTCTGGTTCTCTGAACCCTACTTAACAGATTACCCATCTACTATAAATTATGCAACAGATGGGTAATCTGATGCAACATATTATCAATTTGTTTCAATATACAGATCAGTTGTTGCGGTAGATAGATCGTATGTTGCATAAGTTGGCTGTGTTAACATCCATGTAACCCGATCCCCATGTAACCCAACTGACTACAAATTATTATTATATGATTTAAATTCCTTTTGTTTTTTATAGGTTATGCATCCTTGGATCGTGCCTACTATTGATGAGCTGGGGATGACTTCTTTTCCTACTCTGGGTCTTGTTGAAATAAAAAAAAACAACGGTGGAGTTAATATAGAAGGA
Organism: Capsicum pubescens; assembly: GCA_030864215.1. Classification (NCBI taxonomy): domain Eukaryota; kingdom Viridiplantae; phylum Streptophyta; class Magnoliopsida; order Solanales; family Solanaceae; genus Capsicum; species Capsicum pubescens. The sequence goes on along the minus strand of CM061547.1, from coordinate 230,079,254 downwards.
ATTGGATGGAGCAACATTTATAAGAAGAGCTGTTAGGCAAGGTCAGCCTAATATTGAAGCTCTTCATGACCAACCTCAAACTGCAACAGATCTGGGTGCTTTTTCTGGGGGGGGGTTGCTGGTGGAGTTGTTTGTAATGATGGAAGTCATCCTGTTGTTGCTTCTTCTTTCAGTCATGATTATGAGCATGTTGGTGCTCAGCAAAAAATAAATATGTTTGAAAACACCCCTTGCTCAGGTCCTCCCTCTCACCCCTACACCGGTCCCTCCCACCCTTACAGTGGTCCCTCTCACCCCTCCTCACCTTTATGTTCTCATTACAAATGTAAAGTGTGTAAGGACACAGCGGATAAACTCCTTAAAAAGCTAGAGGCTATTACTAAAGCTGTCGAGGAGTTAAAATCCAGGAGGGATGTCATACCATCCAACGAGGTGAAAGAGTCATGCACTCCTACAGTGGAGGTTCGGAGGAAGAGAATAAAAATTAGACAAATTCTCTCCATTCTGAAATCAGTAAAAATTGCAACTCCTCCCGCTCCAATAGTTGTTGAAGTTCAGGGGCCACCGAAGAAGGTGGACATATTCACGGTGCTTGTCAAAGAGAAGAAGAAGGGACTGAAAGAATTTATCAAGATGAAGGTTCAAAAAGAATACACCATGTATTTATTTGCCACCAAAGACTTCTCGAATATGAAAAAAATATGTGTGTGTGGTACGAGGACAAAGTAAGTTTACTTTTGCTAAATTAGCCTTCCAATCTACTCCATGAAGAAGAATCTATGTAGCAAATGTGTAATCTGTTGCAAAAACTTGGTATTCTATTGCAACATAATACACATCTGTTGCATAAGTTGCGTTGCCTGGGTAATCTGTGAACTGATTCAGAGAACCCTCTGCATCGGATTCTTTCGACAGTGTTTTTATTCTTTACAATTACTAACCTATTTAAAATTGTCTTCTTATACCACAGTATGTTGATAAAATTCTCTGCCTCATGAGGGGCAGGCAATTAGCGTACCCGGATGCTTATGATGCTGCTGATAGTATAATGGACCTCAACTTCTACAATAATTTCAAGGATAGGTACACTAAACTCTGTAAGATATCTTATTCCGGTGGCCCAGGATTTGATCAGTTAGTTTCTATGTTCCAATGGGATAAAGAAGTGATTAAATTCATTAGAGGGAAGAGGCCATATCCACACGGCAAGAGCTGGACCAAGGCAAAGAGAATCCTTACAGTCATGAATATGGATGTCACATATTTTCTCACTGTTGAGATACTACTATACGAGGGAAAGATTAAGGTTTATGACTGCAACTTACCTGTCTTCAGCGAGAAGATATTTTTAACCCACATGCAGCCACTCTTGAAGTTGTTGACGCAGATTAAGCTGATGTATCATTTGACGGTTGAAGTCTTGGCGAAGGAATCATGGGATTTTAAAGGTCAAAATAAGAATATCCAGCTCCCAAGAAATACAATCGGTGTAGCGTGTGGGCCGTACTCTCTTGCATATATCAAGTGTTTGCTAGTTGGCACACAAATAACCGGTGTGTGCGACACCGTTGTGGGAAAGATACAATGGGTCTGGGCATATGGGGTACTAACTAAATGGTTGGAGCCCGTGTATAAAAAAGAACATGTACAAATACAGAGACGAACATGATAACAAATTTTCATTTCAAGCCAATTAACTTTACATGTAGTGGCAAAAATTTTTATGTCTGGCCAAGTTGAATTTTTATAATGCAACAGATTTTATATCTGTCGTAACAGATATAGTACCTGTTATGACAGATTGATTATCTGTTAGAATAGGTTGGTCATCTGTTGCGTTATGCAGATGTTCCCAGTCTGTCTGTCGTAATAGATATACGATATGTTGCAACATATAATCTATTTGTTGCAACTGATCGGTAATCTATTGGAGAAAATCAAAAAAATATGAAGACCTATTATATAATTTCCAGCAGATGACCTACGTGTTGCATCTCATGTTGTAACATATGTCTAAATCTGTCTGATAAGATATGTCGTCTGTTGCAGTAGATGTATTATCTGTTTTGATATTTGAATCTAGTACTCCATTTCAATTAACATGTTCAAAACTAAGGATTAATTATATTCATAGACATAATAAAATAAATCGAAGCCTTCGAAAATTATATGAAATAACTCAACAAACAAATGAAAAGTAAAAAAAATCATTATGGGTACAAACGATCTACTCTACAAATAAATCAACAATTTAAACCAAGGAGGATAGGTTATTACATTGAAGGACTTAAGCTATAAAGATCTAATCAATATGGACAAGTTGTTCTTCATCCGTTTCTACGAAATTCAGCTTTGGTCATCGTGGATCGTTAATGTTGGTTGCGTACGGCTTCTGAGTTTTCGCTTCTCCATATTTCCATAAAAGAGCAACATATCTTTTACAGAGTAATTTGGCATCAAGTCCATCATTTGGTACTTGTAATCCATCACTCAAATACTCATCATAGGCGGCAACAAAAGGACCGCAATCCCTGCGTTATAAAAAAATAGATAATCCATATCTTGCAGTTCATGCAAGCATTGTGAAATTTGTGAAATGAAACTAAATCATGACACTTAAACTTATAGGCTACCAATGGTTTGTTGAGCAATTCCGTCAACATATTGTACATCAAATGGATTAGCCATTTTATCTCGGTATGCTTCAATCGTCGACCAATTAGTACGAACCTTTTGGTCTAAAAAGCCACTCATATCAAGGTAAGTAGGCAATATTTTGGCCAGCTTTTGTATCTCAGACGACGTCCTGGAATGTCTCCTTCGCGGCATCGAGTCATAAACTCGAATGCACCTCTCTTTTAAAATGACGACAGCCAACACCCAATGGAATTCATCACCACAATTGATTGGGATGTACACTTCATCGACCAAATGCCAAGGTAAGCCATCCGGAATGCTAAAACCTTTGATGATGTTGATTAAGCATTCCTTATTTTGGGAAACTTTAGACTGTTGTTGACAATACCTACCGTAGGCATTATTGATGCAAACTTTGTACAAATAATTACCTATTATATATCTGTATTGTTCTTGTGTTTGAAACTTGGCCTTCTTTTTGAGGTAGTAAAAAATAACATCGATGTGCTGCACATATTATCAAATATTTTGAATTACGTGACAAAAAAATCAATACGCAAATGCAATTAAATAAAGTATTAATTAATAGTAATATGTATGGCATTTAAACCTCATCATTCCAGCAAGTTTGGGGCTGTGACATCAAATAGAACCAATTCTTCATTCCGGGATGTGTAACAACAAAGTCGAACATATCAAAACCAAGACTCAATTCATTCACTTTGTAGCGCTCGTCATTTTGTTTTCTACATGATGATTTATATGTGTTAATGTCAGGTTCTTATAACAAGAATTGTATAAACCAATATCTATAAAATTGATTTATGTACCTGCTGGCATGATGCTTTAACAGCCCATAGGCAATCCATTCTGAATAGTCGTTGATCAACTGTGTTAGTTTTTTTGGAGCCTCGTTCGAGATGTTAAACCCTTCAAACAGTTAATTCTTTCATTCTTCCAAACTGACAGGCTCCACTTTTTCTTCATCTTTGGAAGTAGTTGATAGATTATCAACTGTGATATTATGCTCTTCGACAGTAGCTGTGACATCCACCTGGAAAGCTAGAATTATCAGTGCTAAGTAGAGATATAAGACAGATTTTTCATATGTTGCAACAGATGAGTCTTATGTTACATCAGATGGATTATCTATTGGGATAAATTCAAATAGGTAAATCAGAGCAGTACAATAATTTTGAACAGATGACCCATCTATTGCAACATAAGACTCATCTGTTGAAATAGATATCGAATCTGATGCAACAGGTTAGATAACAGTTGCAACAGATATATATATCTGTTTGATAATTTTTAGCAGATGTATCAACTATTGAAACAGATATGTGCCGCTTTATTTTTTAGAACAGATAATATACATTCACCTTCTTTAGCTCATGTTGCTCTCTTGTGGCCCTTACACACTGAACCATGGTGCAAGACAAAGACAGAGGCTTTGCAATCTTGTTTTATTTATTATTGATGATGCCTTGGAAGTGTCTTTCCTTCTCCTCTTAGCTGCCTTGATCTCTAGTAGAGTGTCTATATATGAAATCCTCTTTGATGGAATGACACCCCTCTTAGATGTCATTTCCTTTACAGAAGCAGTTAGTGCATTAATAGAATTAATCACTCCATCGTGTTTGCCTTGCAGTCTTGACATTTGCATGAAGAACATTCGCTAGATGCGGCAAAATCTGGAGAGAAATCTGTACAACCATTATGATCATAATCATAATGACTTGTTGTTTCAAAAATTGTAAGAGGAGCATCATTAGCCCCACCCTCCAAAATTATTTTTCTTGTGATGGTTGTTGCTTTAAACAATTCCATTTTTATTACATCAACAACCTTAGGGTCCGATAAAGTTTGCACAGATCGTAAAGTAAGAAAAAATGGTATCTTCAACTCTCGGTTGGTCGGAACAAGATACAGATGGAAAGTCTAAAATAAATCGATACATATATTAAGAATGATGATGAAATAATTTAATCATTAATTAAAAAAAAAACTTGATTAGAATTGGACTTAGTGCTTCCTTAGGGGGATTGAAAAGATTAAGAAATTTTACATTTTTATCAGTTTTGGCTGACAACCATCTCAGAATTCTTGGACAGAAAAATTCTTCCTGGTAGTTCACTTGTTGTCTCAAATAAGGAATGGCTTCAAATGCCCAAGCCTATAACATAACGCCAATAAATCAAAAGCATCATTGAATAAAAAAATGATGAATCATATCATGATAAAAGAAATATTTACCATGAAGGCCTATGGAAAGCCATATAAGATGACTATTTTTGGCGTTAACGGAGTCAACAAATATTCGACAGTTATTTTGAAGCTTTCATAAACCCAAGGATAGATGTTAAATGCCTCAAGATCCTCGAAGAGATTTATTAAACCGAGTCTTATGTTGTTGTTAATGTCTCTCGCCCAAAGAACATTATGTACAAAACAAACCAAGCACAATGATTGTTTGTGCTTCTTTAAAAGTCCTTTACCTTTCAATGCTTCTATCAGATTTTTGTTTTTGAAGCTTGGACCAACAATGGACACCAGGTCGTTATGATTACTGGACTTGCCTTTTCCTTTTTTGGGTGTGTGGGGTGCTTTTTGGGTCAGAGTAGGTATAACTTGAGAAGGAAGATAATATTTTAGTCCGGTAACTATGGTAAACTCCTTCCAACCAAAACAAACAGCCATGCCACAGTAATTTATCCACACCTCATCCATCTTATCTTTGTTTTCATACATGAACCTGCGGTTGAGAAGATCATCTACCATTTTCATCTGGAAACACGCATTGTTGTCCTCCGACAAATCAAGATATTGCCCAAAGCAGTTTTCCTTGAAATAAGAATCCAATTTTTATTCTCGAAGAATTTTTCTGAAGGTGTCAAAAGATTTTCCCATGACTGACTTAACCACGAGATCATCTGTTAAATCTGTGGCACCATCGCACTATATTCTCACAGGATAATAATCAATGCTGAAGGTTTTGACCAACTCTTTGGCGGTAGGGCTATTATCACTTGGATCATCTCTTTTGAAAGATTTCTCATCCCCGTGTTCATTATCTTCTTCTCCTGATTGAGATAATGCTTGTAATGCAAGCTCATAGAGTGGTGGATGTAGCTGAGCTGCTACACTTCTTCCTTTACTTGGACTTGATTCGATTTCTTTTCTTTTGGGAGCCATGTTATCTTAAATTAACAGGAACATAACATAGATTATAATTTATTAATGCATAACAGTAATATAACAGTTCCAACAGACAACTAATCTATTGCACCAGGTATGTTATCCGTTGCAACATATAACTGACCTATTCCAATGGATGAGTAATTCGTGGGAACCATAAAAACAGCACTAATCTGTTGCACCTGGTATTTTATCTAATGCAATATATAACCGACCCATTGCAACGGATGAGTAATCCGTTAGAAACCATAAAAACAGATCACTAATCTGTTGCACCAGGTATGTTATATGTTGCAACATATAACCAACCTGTTGCAACGGATGAGTAAACCATTGGAAAGAATAAAAATGGATCACTAATCTGTTGCACCAGGTATGTTATCTGTTGCAACATATAACCGACCTGTTGGAATGGATGAGTAAACCGTTGGAAAGAATAAAAATAGTCACTAATCTAGCAAAATGAAGAGTAAACTGTTGGAAAGAATAAAAATAGATCACTAATCAGTTATCTTTTGGATCAATATTATTTAGATTCCTTCCAAACAGAAGAGTCGTCTATCGGAACAGATGAATGATTTGTTAGATTGTTCACCTGTTGCATCAGATTTTCATAGTTGCATCAGATTTTTATCTATTGCATCAGATTTTTATCTGTTGCATCAAATATTTCATCTGTTGCAATACCAGTTTTACCAAGACAAACAACAAATCAATCCAGCAACACCAACACATCTCACACACACACACGCTAAGAACATCAACTGTGACCAAAAATCACCAACAAATTCGAATCAACAGTACGGCAATAAGAAGAAGAAATGCCAAAAATTAGGGTTTTATTCAGTCCATATTTCAATACTAGAAGAGTAGTTGTCTCAAGTTCCTCTGTTTCTTCATAATTTTTTACCTGTGAAAAAGTAAATGGGACGATGAAGAACTCGAAGTTGTTGTCGTCGGAGAAGTCTTCACGTCGATTGACGGTTGAAAGTCGAAAAGGAACTCACCCGACTATTTGTCGCTGGAGGTTGAAAGGAGAAATTTTATAGAACTGTTGGTTGCGAGAGAGTTGAGAGAAGCTGGAGAGAGAGAGAGAGAGAGTGGTTGATTTGGATTGAAGAGGGGTATGGGTTGGATTGATTTGTATTTTTAAAAATATTAGAAAGTTTTGAAAATATTAATCAAGTCCACAATTAACTTAATCAAGTTTCCTAATGATGTTTGACCCTTTAAGTTGGTCAATGTCACCAATCCTTCATTCAAGACTTAAAAGACACATTTCCTTCAATTTTATCTTGTTACTTATTATTTCATATTGTTTGTTAATAGTAGTTCTTAATTTTACTGCATTTGCAAAATCTGTTTTATTTATTTGTGGCATTCAATTAATCAACTAACTTGGAGTCGAATAAAGTTTGGTACATAATGATTGATGCTAAGAAGAGCAAATGAATACGTTTTCATGAGTTCTGTGGTTTATATTTGTCAAGTTTATAACATGGAGATGCTAAGTTACGATTTATTTTCTTTACTTTTGCCAGTTTATCAATTAAATTTTCTTTTTCCTTTGGTGTTTCATATCTAACATGATTCATATAGCAGGATCCCTAAAACAAAATTTCATCTACATTATCACTGAACAGAATTTAAAGTATTTAATTTTTAGGAAAGAACATAAATACCCCCTGAACTTGTCGTCACAACTTACTTTAGAACTTTAACTTTATAGGTCATTATTTATTACCCTAAATAACTTTCATGTGAATTATATTACCCCCTTAATGGATGACATGGCAAAAAAATTAAAGCGCATTTTGGATTTAAAAAAAAAAGTAAAACAATTAAGTGAGACTCACTTTTAAATTTTCAGCCACTATTTTTTTCCTTCTTCTTCCTCACAACCCACCACCCCCTTCTCTTCTTTTTCCTCTATTTATGTTTTTCTAATCCTACTTATCAACAATCTCCAATCAAATATATGTCAAAATAATTTTTTTGTGAATTTCTGCAATAAGGTCATCTTCTTCCACAAAAATCTTCAAGAAAATTCAATTTATTCCATCAAAATTAATTTTTCTCAACAGCTAAATTAACTTCATAATTGTCAAATTCTTATTTCAATTGAACCAGCTAAAAATACTCATATAATTGTCAAGGAGTGTTTTAATACGAAGAAAATAATAATTAACTAAGATAGATAAAAGTTTTTTAAATAATAATAATTTCCCTGCTTAACAACAACTATAAAAAAAGGTCCCTCAAGTATGTTTTTTTAAATATGAGGTGGGGGGAACCTGCAAGTCAAGAATTAGGGGTGGAAGAGGGAAGCGACTTGCAGGTCAGCAACGTTGAGGGAGGAGGGGAGTTATTAGGAACGGAGACGTGGAGGTGGAAGGGGGAGTAAAGTATATGTATATATATATATGTGTGTGTGTATGTATATATATAGAGAAAGAGAGAGAGAGAGAGAGAGAGAGAGAGAGAGAGAGAGAGAGAGTAACGCCCCTAACCTGGTGCCTAGAATGATACACGGCGCTCATGACCCCGAAGAACCACAAACTAACCCGTGACTGATATCTGTACCTGTACACTGCATAATATGACATAATAATGCGGAAACATGCACTGAAAGGCCATAAGGTTCAATACTGAACATAACTGAATAACGTAGCATCTGAGTGGGGTAATAGGATACCCAAAACAAAATTGAAAATACTAAAATCTGAAACCTGATAGTCAAGAAAGCCTCTAACATGACTGTCTGAATGATTAAGGAGTTGATGGGAATATCCCCAACTAACCCCAACCAATAAGCTAATCCATAAGATAATAGAGAAATATTTATTTCCTCGAAGGATGAGGACTCACTTCTAACTCTGACTGCTGAGACTGGAATCTACTGTTGAGACTGGAACTCGTGTCTCTGAACCTAAGGTGTAACATAAAAAGAAAGCTCCATAGCGCAAATGTGTCAGTATAATGGAATGGACTGAGTATACATGTGAGGTAGACTATATATAAGGGTTCACATGCATGATTAATGCTAACTGACTATCTGACATGAACGTAAGAGTGCATACATAAATATGTAACAGTAACTAACACCATGATACATGATTACTGAATCTGAATACTGATAACATGACATACTAATAACTGATGTAACTGATAATATGAGTGACTATAGATAACAGTCCTGAATCTGATGAAACCATCTGAGTTCCGTATTGCATCTGAGTTGATTGTATCTGACTGTCCTGAAATCTGAAGAACTACCTGAGTTCTAATACTAAGATTGATTGACTGTATCTGACAGTCCTGATTCTGTAACATAAAACTGTGGGAAGTAATTATCCAACTGACATGCCCCTAATTTGCCATTATGGCTGAGTTGGGGTCCAATCTGTAACCCCAATTAAAAGGGTGTCAATAACGCGCCACTGGTAAGGACAAGCTGTGGGTGACCCTTATCTAATAGTGTCCCCTATACGAGAATGGTGGGTCCGTCATCTAACAGTGTTTATCCACCTCATCAACACTCATCTGACAGTGTTGATGTCTCAACCTATGTTGGCTACAAAGTTCTAGAATGCAAGGATGACTGCTAACAATCACACCCTCATCTGACAGTGTGTGTTCCAATCTTTGGGTTTACTCGGTGCTATGTTTTACTCCATCTGAAGAGTCTGAACATGATTAACTAACTGTACATGGACTGAGTTTACTGAATTCCATTGACTGACGGAATACTACTGCTATCTGATAATTGACTGAGATCATAAGATTTCTGAGATTTCTTGAGTCACATGACTGACTAAATTCTATGGAGCATGGCTTGACTAAGGATATCGTGAAAACATAACATTAAATCTAGGCACATAGCTATATTTTTTGGGTACAAGTACCCGCAGGACTCGATAGAAGGAAATTGACACATACATGACACTTCTTGACATGGGAGCAAAGTTCATAATTCATAATGCCATAAATAGGGAATTTCATGCTACACATGGTTATCATATTCTTGTTTCATGGTGAGGATGCATATAATCGAATTCATAAATTTCATATTCTAACATCATGTCATCCTATAAACATATACATTGCACGACAATAGCATGGAATCCTTTTGAATATAAGAGAATAGCATACATTTGGCATTTAAATCAAATTTTAGCTAGATTGCATGGTGTCTATTCCTTTAAGCATTTTATCAAACACCTTGCATGCACAAACTAGGGCATAGGTATGACTATCAATGAATGAATCAAAACACCGTAATTTAATCCAATTTCACAAATTTCCATTCACATAATATCATGGTATCATGAACATCACATAAAGATTCTATCTTGGGAGTTGTATAACAACAATCACACAAACATAATCAACCCACAACAAAATAGCATGGTTCATAATTTAAAAGAGGGTTCTTGAGCTTTATGTATGGAATGAATCCATAAATCAACACGCGCATACCTTAGACGAAAGTTCCTTAACGATCTACGGCGAAATCTCTTGGACTTGGGTCTTCAAATTGAAACCCTTGTTCTTGTTCTTGAGAGAACTTGTGAAAAGAGAGTGTATTTTGGTGTAAATGGGCATAAATTCTGTGTTATGAGTACATATAGTGTGGGGAAAAAGGTCTATTTTACCCCCAAAATACTGAGCTGGGAGTTGGAAATTTTTGGCAGCATGCAATGAAGCGTGCGTCGCATGCTCTAGTCCTCTGCACTGTAGATTGCGTCGTATTCTATATCTCATGCTAGGATCATGTGATGGAGTATTTGTCGCATGCAAATCGCATGATGCTACTATTTTGAAATTCAAAAATACCCTTAACGGATTCCAAAAATTCCAAAACTCACCCGGGATGTACTATGACCTTTCCCCATCGTAACGCAATTTGAAAATCAGAAATTGTAGGTCGAGAAGGTTGTCTAATAAATCTCCAAAGTTTGAAGGTATAAAATAAGACTAAGTGTTGAATACTTAGTAAACTTTTCTAAGTCTTGGAGCTTGTAAAGCCTAATGAGCCGAATTTTAGACTTAGGATTTTACGGGGTCTTACAATATCTCCACCTTGGGAACATTCATCCTCGAATGAGAATGACTGAGAGGGGAAACAATAAGCTGAATATGAACTGAACATGAATAAATGGAACATGATATCATGACGGACATGACTGACAAGCTAAACATAACATACTGAACATGCATATCTGATGCATGTGTAACAGATTCATAAATGCATATCTGAGTGTTCTGAAGAACTAAGTTTCTCACAATGAGAAGGCATGTCTGATGCATAATTATATAACAGAACTGATACATGAATGCATGATTGAATATGCAATAGTACTGGGTACCAAGTTTATAATGGAAACATGAGCATAAAACTGAATACCAAGTTTATACTGAACCCTGAACGTAAAGCTAAATACTCTTAAAGAGAACTGTTACCTTGAGCTTGACCGGGGCTAGCGGAGAAGAGGAGAGGATACTTGGACCGGATGTCAACTTCTTCTTCCCAGGTAGCTCCCTCAATAGACTAATTTTAACAAAGAACCTTGACTAGAGGGACTTCTTTGTTCCTCAATCTACGGGTCTGATAGTCTAGGATTTCAAATAGAATCATTTCATAAGAAAGGTTGTTCTTAACATCTATGCTTTGGATAGGGACTACAAATGATGGGTCACCTATGTATTTCTTGAGGAAAGAGACATGAAATACTGGATAAACTAAGGCTAGATCTAAAGGCAACTCGAGCTCATAAGCTACCTTGCCAAGACGATTGAGAATCTTGAAGGGACCGACATATCGGGGACGGAGCTTTCCCTTCTTGCCGAATCTCTTCACTTCCTTCATGGGAGAGATCTTTAGATAGATATGATCACCGATCTCAAATTCGAGATCTTTTCTAAGAATATCTGCATAGGACTTCTGTTGGCTCTCAGTAGCCCAGAGTCTTTCTCTGATCAACTGGACTTTCTCTAAGGCGTCGAATACTAATTCAAGACCTATGACTGAGGCCTCACTAACATCGAACCAAGTAATTGGAGATCTACATCTCCTACCATAGAGAGCTTCGGATAGAGCCATCTGAATACTGGAATGATAGTTGTTGTTGTATGCAAACTCAATCAAAGGGAAGTGGTCATCCCAACTTTCCTTGAAATCAACTGCACACACCCTTAGCATATCTTCTAAAGTCTGAATGGTCTTTTCTGCTTGACCATCTGTCTGAGGATAAAAGGTTGTATTGAGATAAATTGGGGTACCAAGACCCTTTGGAATACTTTCCAGAAATAAGAGGTGAAATGGGTACCTCTATTCGAGATAATAGATAGCAAAACACCGTACAATCTGACCAACTCTCTTATGTAGAGTTTGGTGTAATCCTTGGTTGAATAAGAGGTATGAACTAGAAGAAAATGAGCTGACTTGGTCATTCTGTCTACAATAACCCAAACTGAATCATGCTGATGATGAGTTCGAGGTAAACCCATCACAAAGTCCATGTTCACAACTTTCAACTTCCAAGTAGGAGTACTGAACTCTTGCATGGACCCACTAGGCTTCTGATGCTCTATCTTAACTTGCTGACATGTAGAGCACTTAGCCACAAACTCTGCGACATCTCTCTTCATTCCACTCCACCCATATATCTCCCTCAAGTCTCAGTACATCTTAGTGGCCCCTAGATGAATAGAGTAACGCGCACCAAGCACTTCTACAAGGATTCGTTGCCTTATGTCATCTACGTCTGGAACATGGAGACGACCCTGACAATGAAGAACACTATCTCCCCCTTAGGAGAAAACCTCTATTTTCTGATTCTGAACTGACTCTTTCAACTTGACTACTATGGGATCTCTATCTTGCTTTTGTTTCACCTCGGAAACTAGAGATGATTCTGAACTACTCTGAATACATACACCACCCTCTGAAGAATCGAATAGATGAACGCCTAGTCTGGCAAGCTGATGTACTTCCTGAGCTAACTTATTCTTACTATCCTCAACATGAGAAACACTACCCATAGACAGTCTACTGAGAGCGTCGGCCACTATGTTGGCCTTGCCCGAATGATAAAGGACACTCATGTCATAATCCTTTAAGAGCTCTAACCACCTTCTCTGATGAAGATTGATATTTTTTTGAGAAAATACATACTGGAGACTTTTATGATTTGTGAAGAAATCTACATGAACACCGTATAGATAATGCCTCTAAATTTTTAAGGCAAAGACTAGGGCTGCTAACTCAAGATCATGAGTAGGATAATTCTTCTTCTAGGGTTTAAGTTGTCTGGAGGTATAGGCTATGACCTTACCATGCTGCATAAGGACACAACCCAAACCTACTCTGGATGTATCGCAATACACTATGAACCCATATGAACCTTTTGGAAGAGCTAAAACTGGAGCTGAGGTGAGTCGAGTCTTCAATTCTTGAAAACTCTTCTCGCAAGGTTTTGACCACTGAAACTTGACTTTCTTCTAAGTCAATCTGTACATAGGGGATGCAATAGACAAAAATTCTTCAATAAACCATCTGTAATAGCCAGCCAAACTCAAGAAACTCCTAATGTCTATTGGAGAGATAGGGCGACTGCTTCGGTCTTTTGAGATCTACTCTAATGCCATCACCGAAAATGATATGACCAAGGAATGCTACTGACCTTAGCCAAAATTCACACTTACTGAATTTGGCGAATAACTGATGGTCTCTGAGAGTCTGAAGTACTGTTCTGAGATGGTCTGCATGATTTCGCTCACTGCGGGAATAGACCAAAATATCATCTATGAAGACTATGACAAATATGTCCAAGTACAGCTTAAACACACAGTTCATCAAGTCCATGAAAGCAGTTGTGGCATTGGTAAGACTAAATGACATGACTAAGAATTTGAAGTGACCATACCGAGTACGGAAAGCTATTTTCGGGATGCCGCATTCTCGAACTCTAAGCTGATGATAGCCGAATCTGAGGTCTATCTTAGAGAAATAACTGGTACCCTGAAGTTGGTCAAACAAGTCATCGATTCTGGGAAGAGGATACTTGTTCTTAACTGTGACCTTATTAAGTTGATGGTGGTCTATACACATTCTGATAGAACCGTATTTCTTGTGCATGAATAATACTGGAGCGCCCCACGGGGAAACACTAGGTCTGATGAACCTCTTATCTAAGAGGTCCTTCAATTGTTCTTTCAATTCTCTTAGTTCTGCTGGTACCATTCTGTATGGTGGAATAGATATGGGCTGAGTATCTGGAAAGAGATCAATACCAAAGTCTATTTCCCGTTTGGGAGGAATTCCTGGAAGATCTTCAGGAAAGACATCTGAATATTCATTAACCACAGGGACTAATTCAAGGCTGGGAGATTCAGAACGAGAGTCCTTAACATGCACGAGATAATAGACAAAGAAATAAGTTGTCCTATGAAAGCGGATACACTACCCTTCCACTCTAGGATGGGTTCATTCGAAAATTGAAACTGGACTATTTTATTTTTGCAGTCGGCTATGGCATAGCAGGAATGAAGCCAATCCATGTCGAGAATGACATCAAAATCAATCATCTCTAATTCGACTAAGTCTGCTAAAGTGACTTTATGAAATATCATAACCGGGTAGTTCCTGTATACCCGCTGGGCTATGATGGTTTTACCCACTGGGTAGAGACTGAGAATGGCTCTACTAGAATTTTGGGACTGATTCTGAAATCGCCTGCTATATAGAGAGTAACAAAATACAAAGAAGCTCCTCAATCTAGCAAAGCATAAACATGCACATGAAAGATTTGTAATGTACCAGTAACTACATCAGGAGAATTTTCCTGATCTTATCGAGTCTGAAAAGCATAAAGGAGATTTGGACGTTGCCCGCTAGTAGAGCTGGCAGTGGCACCATACTGATTCGGGCGACCGAACTGAGCTGAGGAGCAGAGATGACTCTGATAACCTGACTGAGGGCAGTCTCTGACTCTGTGGATTGGCTTGCCACAACTAAAATATACATCACTGCTAGCTCTGCTAGCACCCTTGTGGTTCTTACCATAAGTCTGACAAAGGGGATTAGTTTGGGCATTGCTAATACTGCCCTGAGACTTAGAGCCTAGCACTCTATCTCTGAACTTAAGAGCTGGAGCACTGGCTGAAGAAGGAGCTGGAACTGATGACTTAGGGTGAAACTGAGAACGATTACCTCCCTCTGACTTAGGCTGACTAAAATTGAAGCTACCTGTCCTAGCTTTCTTATTCTATTTTTCCCTCTGCTTAATCTTCTGCTCCTCCATCTACTGAGCATGGGTTATAAGCCTGGCTAAAGTCATGTCGCTATTCATCATGGAGGATCTGCACTCATTTACCATGTTATCATTTACCCCTGAAGTGAACTTACTCATCTTGGCTCTACTGTCTGCAACCACATGAGGGGCATATCTGGCTAATTGAGTAAACTTAAGAGAATACTCTTTCACCATCATATTCCCTGCCTGAGGTTCATGAATTCAAGAACCTTAGATTCTCTAAGATCTTAGGGAAAGAATCTACCTAAGAATGCAGTGACAAACTCCTCCCACTCTATAGGACTAGCATCATCTAACCTTTCGGACTTCCACTGTTTGAACCAAGCATGAGCCATATCCTATAACTGATATGTAGCTAGCTCAACACTCTCTACAGTAGTCACCCCCATGATGTCTATCACCTTCTGAACCTGATCAATGAATTCTTGAGGGTCTTCATCTACCTTAGACCCGAGGAAGGTTGGAGAATTCATTCGGGTAAATTCTCGAATTCTAGTTGCAGCTGAGTTGACCACTGGGTTGGCCGGAATAACTGTTGGCCATTCATTCTGGGCATCGACTGATTGATCAAGAGTTATGAATGTGGCCCTGAACTCCACATAAGAAACATGATCGCCCAAAGGTTCTTCGGGCTGAGGGGCTGACTGATTTTCGTTTCTTCTTTTAGGAGACATGTTCTGTAGAAGAAAGGGAGAAATAGATTAGACTAAGAGATTGACTTGAATACTAAAATAAGGGAAATTGTTCTTAAAACATCTCATAGCCTCCTACACATAAATGTGGCACGCAATACACCCATGTACAAGACTCTACAAGATGTGGCTTTCAGACTTCCTAGGACTCTATTGAACCTTAGGCTCTAATACCAAGTTTGTAACTCCCCGAACCTGGTGCCCAAAATGCTACACAATGCTCATGACCCTGAAGGACCACAAGCTAACCCATGACTTATATTTGTACCTGTACACTGCATAATATGACATAATAATGTGGAAACATGCACTGAAAGGCCATAAGATTCAATACTGAACATAACTGAATAATGTAGCATCTGAGTGGGGTAATAGGATACCCAAAACAAAATTGAAAATACTAAAGTCTGAAACCTGATAGTCTAGAAAGCCTCTAACATGACTATCTGAATGAGTAAGGATTTGATGGGACATGTCCCCAACTAACCCCAACTAATAAGCTAATTAATAAGATAATAAGGAAATAATCATGTCCTCAAATAATGAGGACTCACTTCTAACTCTGACTACTGAGACTGGAATCTACTGCTAATCTGGAACTCGTGTCTCTGAACCTATGGTGTAACATAAAAATAAAGCACCATAGCGTAAATACGTCAGTAAAATAGAATGTACTGAGTATACATGTGAGGTAGGCTATATGCAAGGGTTCACATGAATGATTAATGCTAACTGACTGTCTAACATAAACGTGAGAGTGCATGCAAAAATATGTAACTGTAACTGACACCGTGATAACATGATTACTGAATCTGAATACTGATAACATGACATACTGATAACTAATGTAACTGATAATATGAGTGACTGTAGCTGATAGTCCTGAATTTGATGGAATTATTTGAGTTCCGTACTGTATCTGAGTTGATTGTATCTGACAGTCCTGAAATCTGAAGAACTATCTAAGTTCTAATACTAAGACTGATTGACTGTATCTGATAGTCCTGATTCTATAAGATGAGACTATGGTAAGTAGTTATCTAACCTATATGCCCCTGATTCGCCATTATGGCTAAGTTAGGGTCCAATCTGTAACCCCAATTGGAAGGGTGTTAATACCGCGTCACTGGTAAGGACAAGCTGTAGGTGAACCTTATCTGATAGTGTCCCCTATATAATAATGGTGGGGCCCTCATCTAACAATGCTTATCCACCTCATCAACCCTCATCAACCCTCATCAGACAGTATTGATGTCTCATCTATGCTGGCTACATAGTTCTGGAATGCAAGGATGACTGCTAACAATCACACCCTTATCTGATAGTATGTGTTGCCATCCTTGAGTTCACTTGGTGCTAATTTTTACTCCCATATGAAGAGACTGTACATGATTAACTGACTGTACATGGACTAAGTTTACTGAATTCCGTTGACTGGCAGAATACTACTGCTATCTGATAATTGACTGAGATCATGAAATTTTTTAGATTTCCTGAGTCATATGACTGACTGAATTCTATGGAACATGTCTTGACTGAGGATATCATGAAAACATGATATTGGCTCTAGGCACACAGCTATATTTTATGGGTACAAGTACCCCCAGGACTCGATAAAAGGAAACTGGCACATACATGACACTTCTTAACCATAGGAGCAAAGTTCACAATTCATAATGCCATAAATAGGGAATTTTATGCTACACATAGTTATCATATTCTTGTTCATGGTGAGTAATCTAATTCATAAATTTCACATTCTAACATCATGTCATCCTATCAACATATGCATTGCACGACAATAGCATGGAATCCTTTTGAATATAAGAGAATAACATACATTTGGCATTTAAATCAAATTCTAGCTAGATTGCATGGTGTCTATTCCTTGAAGAATTGTATCAAAGACCTTGCATGAACAAACTAGGAAATAGGTGTGACTATCAATTAATGAATCAAAACACCGCAATTTAATCCAATTTCATAAATTTCCATTCACATAATATCATGGTATCATGAACATCACATAAAGATTCTATCTTGGGAGTTTTATAACAAAAATCACACAAACATAATCAACCCTCAACAAAATAGCATGGTTCATAAATTAAAAGAGGGTTCTTGAGCTTTATGGATGAAAGAAATCCATAAATCAACATACGCATACCTTAGACGAAAGTTCCTTAACGATCTACGATAAAATCTCTTGGACTTGGGTCTTCAAATTTAAACCCTTGTTCTTGTTTGTGAGAGAATTTGAGAAAAGAGAGTGTATTTTGGTGTAAATGGGCATAAATCCCGTGTTATGAGTATATATAGTGTGGGGAAAAGGTATATTTGGGGCCCTCATCTGACAGTATGTGTTCCCATCCTTGGGTTCACTCGGTGCTAATTTCTACTCCCATTTGAAGAGACTGCACATGATTAACTGACTATACATGGACTGAGTTTACTGAATTCCGTTGACTGGCAGAATACTACTGATATCCGATAATTGACTGAGATCATGAGATTTCTGAGATTTCCTAAGTCACATGACTCACTGAATTCTATGGAAAATGTCTTGACTGAGGATATCGTGAAAACATGACATTGGTTCTAGGCACACAGCTATATTTTTTGGGTACAAGTACCCCCAGGACTCGATAGAAGGAAACTGACACATACATGACACTTCTTGACCATAGGAGCAAAGTTCACAATTTATAATCTCCTTCACAATTTATAATGCCATAAATATGTAATTTCATGCTACACATGGTTATCATAGTCTTGTTCATGGTGAGGATGCATATAATCGAATTCATAAATTTCATATTCTAACATCATGTCATCCTATCAACATATCCATTGCACGACAATAGCATGGAATCCTTTTGAATATAAGAGAATAGCATACATTTGGCATTTGAATCAAATTCTAGCTAGATTGCATGGTGTCTATTCCTTTAAGCATTTTATCAAACACCTTGCATGCACAAACTAGGGCATAGGTGTGACTATCAATTAATGAATCAAAACGCCGCAATTTAATCCAATTTCACAAATTTTCATTCACATAATATCATGGTATCATGAACATCACATAAAGATTCTATCTTGGGAGTTGTATAATAATAGGGTTTTTGAGCTTTATGGATGAAAGGAATCCATAAACCAACTCACGCATACCTTAGACGAAAGTTCCTTTACAATCTACGGCAAAATCTCTTGGACTTAGGTCTTAAAATTGAAACCCTTGTTCTTGTTCTTGAGAGAATTTATGAAAAGAGAGTGTATTTTGGTGTAAATGGGCATAAATCCCGTGTTATGAGTATATATAGTGTGGGGAAAAAGGTCTATTTTACCCCCAAAATGCTGAGCTGGGAGTTGGAAATTTTCGGCAGCATGCGATGGAACGTGCATCGCATGCTCTAGTCCTCCGTACTGGAGCATGCGCATGCTAGGATCATGTGATGGAGTATGTGTCGCATGCTAATCGCATGATGCTACTGTTTTGAAATTCAAAAATGCCCTAAACGGATTCCAAAAATTCCAAAACTCACCCGAGATGTACTATGACCTTGTCCCATCGTAACACAGCTTGAAAATCAAAAATCGGAGGTCGGGAAGATCGTCTAATAAATCCCCGAAGTTTGGAGGTCTAAAATAAGACTAAGTGTTGAATACTTAGCAAAATTTTCTAAGTCTTGGAGCTTGTAAAGCCTAATGAGCCGAATTTTAGACTTAGGATTTTACGGGGTCTTACAGAGAGAGAGAGCAAGAACGGGGACGTGGGGGAAGGGAGGAGTAAAGTTTCTCTTCATATATATATATACTAGTTTAGGTGTACGCGCCTCGCGCGTGTACCTCACTTTGTTGAGTTCAAACGTTACACTAAATAGGATATTTATTTAAATAATAAAGATGAATACAATAATTAAATTCAGCATCTTTTGAAGAATTTATTTAATTAATCCTAATCTTTACAAAAAAAAAAATTCTTAAAGCCGATCGACATCCATCTACCACCTGTAAAAGGCAACAAAACAATACGATGATAGAGACATCAAAACAATATAATTAAATCTAACTTTTACACAAAAATTTGCTCAAAGTCATCTAACGCTCATCTACCACTTGTAAACTATAACAAAATAATACGACAATAGAGATATCAAAATAATACAACTAAACTTTACCTTTACACCAAAATTTCTCAAAATAGAGATATAAAAACAATACAATTAAACCTAACCTTTACCTAAAAAAATTCCTCAAAGCCGACTGACATTCATCTACCACCAGTAAATTCATCTACGACCTGTAAACTACAACAAAATAATACAATAGTGATCATAAAGCTTCAGTTTTAATGAAAATAATTCTTGTCTGCGAAAAAATTTTGACACTAAAAAATGACTTGAATGAAAACAAAGAAGATATATATACACACGCACATTGAATTCTATTATGTTGACAAAAATAGTGAAGAAATTGAGGGTTAGAAAATTATGCATCCATCAATCTAGACATGCAACCGAATCAAGTTAGATGGGTATCAATCATATGTTCCCAATAAGTAAATCGATTTCTTCTTTAGTTTAACGTGCATCTCAATATTTATAGAAGTATTTCCTTAATAGAGTTCTATTTTAGGAGTATTTTTCTATCCTATTTTAGGAGTATTTTTCTAATTGATTAGTACAAAGAAAAATATTAATTGATTCTCCTTCCATATATTGTAGGAGTCTCATATATTTTATGAGTCTGGTTAATATAATAAAAATAATTAAATAATAAATTAAAAAAAATAGTGAAAAGATAGTTTTGTCTAAAGGAGAATCTTTTAATGAAGGATAAAAAGTTCAAATCACTTTTTAAGGGAAAGTGTATATATATATATATAGGGTTGGGGGTGGTCGGAGGAATTATTTTTCAAAAAAAGAATTTATTTATATGGCTCCGAAGTGGCTCCAACGTGACTCGTGTGTGATGCGAGTGAGAGTGGTGTAATATTTTTGGGGTGGTATAAGATTCATTTAAAAGTTGTTTAGGAAGGTAAATAATTTCTCATAAAGTTAAAGTGCTAAAGTGAGTTGTGGCAGCAAATTTAGGAGGGGGTTTTTTATGCGTATTTCCTTTTTTCTTTAAATTTTTTTTATCATAACTAATCATGTATATGTCACATGATCATACATAATATATAGTAGGCAAAACCCATCGCCAGGCCCCTTAAGTACACGTCATCTTTCACTTAGGCACCTCAAGTAGACATTGGTTCATTTTGGCACCTCAAGTGGCCTTAAAGTATGCCATTTTGACACATTTTGCTGAGTTGGCAAGGTGCGTGTGGAACACCTCCGCAAAGACGCGTGGAAGCCTATTTTTGGCTGATGTGGCGCCCAATTTGGTCCACCAATAATAGATTAACTCATTTTCATTAATTTATATCTTTTTTCTTATTTTTATCCATCATTTTTGTCAATCTTAAGCTTATTTAATGGTGAAAATTATTCGAAGAGATTTAAAAATTAGATACATATTTAGGAGTTCGTCTTGCCAAAAACAATATATTAACTCAACGCTCATTAATTTATAGTTCTTTCACATTTTTATCCGTTATTTTTGTCAATATTAATTTATTTAACGGTAAGAATTATTGAGAGAAATTTATATACGCATTTAAAGGTTTAATCATTAAGGAAAAAATTGATGAAGAAAAATAAAAAATAAGCAACATCAACGAAGAAAAACTAAAAATCAAAAAAAATCGATGAAGAAAAATAGAAAAATAAAGCTAAATCAGTGAAGAAAAATTGAAATAAAACAAAATCAATAAAAAAAAATTAAAATCGAGGCATAAAAACCAAGAAAAATCAGTGAAGAAGAATTAAAAATCGAAGCAAAATTGACCAAAGAAATTAAAAAATAAAGATAAATTGATGAAGAAAGTCTAAAAATCAAGTAAAATCAGTGAAGAAAAATTAAAAATCGAAGCAAAATCGATGAAAAAGATTAAAGATGACTGGGGTGCGGGAGTAGGGAGGGGATGCGGGGTCTTTGAAGAAGATAAAGAGGGGAAGAAGAGTGGTGGGGTGGGTGGGATATTTGAAAAAAAGATTAGCGGGGTGGGTGGGGTGGGGGTAAAGAGTGGGTGGGGTGTTTTAAGAAGAAAACTGGTGGGGTGGGTGGGGTAGGGTGGCTGGTAGGTTGGTGGGGTATTTGAAAAAGAAGGTTGGTGGGGTGGGTAGGTTAGGGGGAGAGGGTATTTTTTATTTATTTATTAAAGGCAAAACCCATCGCCAGGCCCCTTAAGTACGCGTCATCTTTCACTTAGGCACCTCAAGTGGACATTGATTCATTTTGGCACCTCAAGCGGACTTTAAAAATGACACGTGTCCATATTTTATTCGTCACTTTCCACCTCAGCGGCGCGTATAACTCACGCACTAATATTATTTTACTGATTCAGCAAAACATGTCAAAGTGACACACTTGAAGGCCGCTTGAGGTGCCAAAATGAACCAATGTCCACTTGAGGTGCCTAAGTGAAAGATGACGCGTACTTAAGGGGCCTGACGATGGGTTTTGCCTATATAGTACAAAGGAAATAGATTCCTAATCATGTTTTTATTCTTTCAACATTTAGATTAGATAGTAGATAATAGATGGCCTAAGATATAGCCTTCAATCCTAGTGCAACCTACCTAAAGTAAGCTATGTCGCCACTTCACTGAAGTTGCCACCGGAACTTTCACTTGCTGCGCTATCCTTGGGTTGGTAAGGCATTAGAATAACAACTACTTGCTCATTTTTTCAACAGATGTATTCAATGTGCCGAGTTCATAGCGGACGGTAGCAAATTTAAATTCATAATTAGGCATTTCATATCACCGGTTTCATAATTATCAGAAAGAGCAACTTGTATATGTATTTGATGTGCAAGACATCATTAAATACATATATAAATACAGTTACTTATCTTATTATTAGGTAACAACTTGAGTTTAAAAAGGCTAAAAAAAATTCAGTTTCCTCAAATCGCGGTCACCCAATTAATTAAAGATTAACTGAATATTGTATTTCTAAAAATAGGAAACCTTTTTTTAATGAGTTCCAAACTCAAAATAGGTTTGAATGATTAGGAAAAAAAAAATGTTTTTCTCTTTCTTTTTCTTTTTTTTCAGTTTTTTCCTTCGTATTTTTCATTTTTTATTTTTTTACTGTTTCTTTTTCTCTTTGCAATTTATTTTTATATTTTTTTATTTTTCTCCTCTCTTTTTTTATATTTTTTATCTTTGCACTTTTTTTAATATTTTCTTTTTTCTCTTTTCTTTCAGTTTTTTTTATACATAATTTTTTTGTTGTTATATTTTATATTTATATATTTTTTATATTTATTTGTATTAAAATATATATTTTGAATAAATTTATTATTTATATTTGAATAGTTTACCTGTCGATATGCATAATTTATCATTGTATTTGTGTACAAACAAGTATATATATTAATTTTATTTGCTTGAGGCTAAACTATACAAATATGTAATGTACCATTTAATACAAATGTAGCATTAGTATTTGTATGTCAAATTCATCATTTGTATTTGTATATATATAACATGTATCATTTCTATATGTATGGTTCAAGTTGTATAAACATGTATCATTTGATAAAATATAAACAAGTATAAATGATATGTATATGTATAAATCATAGGTATATGTATAAGTATAAATGATATGTAAATGTATCATTTGTATATATATTTCAAGTATAAATTATAAACATGTATAAACCATTTGTATATGTATCATTGCATAAACAAGTGCAAATAATATAAAATATAAATGATAGTGTGAATAATAAAATATAAATAAAAGTGAAAATTATAAAATACAAATACAAGTGCAAACTAAAAAATAAAAATACAAGTGCAAACTATAAATACATAAAAATACAAGTGTGTACTATAAAATACGAATACAATTGTATCAATGAATATAAAATATAAATAATTATGCGAATACAAATACAATAAATGATTGTGGTGTTTTCATTATCATCGATGGCTTGTGCTCGGCGTAGCCATATTTTTTAAAAATTCAAATAAAATATAAAATAGAACCCAAAAGAAAATGAGAAAGAAAAAATACAAAAAGAAATATAAAAAAAATTAAAAAAAAATAGAATCTAGAGAAAGAAGAGTAAAAAAATAAAAAAAAAATAAAAAGAAAAAAAACATTTGGAGGGGTGTGCGGATTAGGTGCGATAACTTTACTAGATAATAAATACGTAGGTATTTATTTTTATATAATGTATTTTGTGAATATTATTGATTGGAATAATTTTCATTTTTATCTTCTTGACTTAAGATGTTTTATTAATCCATATTCTAAATTAGATATTATCATAATTAAATTATCTAGTGTTTTAGGATCCTCGTTAGTATCATGTAACCTTTTGTATTCTAGGTATAAACTATATAGTTGAGTTTCTATTTCTTTTAATGATTTATTCTTTTCGTAAGATGTATTCATTAATTTGTGTAGTTTATTATTTTATCCTATTGAAATTTTAGCAATTTCTGTGTAGTATTTTATTCTAACTTTGCTATATTCAATGCGTAGGTTTATGTTCTTTATCTGATTAACTAGTATTTGTTGTTCATGTATATGTAATTTTCCATCTGTATTAAATAATTTTTCGTATGTATTAAATAAATTATTATCTGTATCTTCTTTTTCTAAGGTTAATTTTATTTTAAGTAATTTTTTCCTAGTTGTCTTTTTTCTATTTCAAGTTGATTTCTGCAATTAACTTCTTCATATATCCAATTTTGCCTTTCTCTAATTTTTTTTATATATTCTAACATTTATTTATTCTGAATAATATCCATCTGAATCTAAGTAATATTGATGTTCATAATATATGCATAAGTTTTCTATACTGTTTAATAATTCTTCCTCTTCATAATCTTGTAATTTTTCCCATATTATTTTCTTTATGTCTATAATTTCTATATCTCTAAGTATATATAAGACAAGTATTTTAATATCATCTGTCATGCTTTTTCATAATATTTTCTAGTTGTTTGTTTTAGTCTAAATAATTCTTGCATATTTTCATTAAGAAATTCTATATATTTTATATCTTTAGTTTTCATGTATTTGTCTAAATTTGTTTTCATTTGTTTTTCTACTAATTGTATATTTTTCATATCTTTTTTCCAAAATTTTAGATATATGCGATTTATCATAGTTGATGTGTACGTAGGTATTTATAAGAGTAATTAGGTAAGTGTGGTATGTAATTTATTCTAGCTATATAATCTTTACCAAATATTTTTTCTAATATGATTTTCCTTATATCTATTATTCCTATATCCTTAATCACATACAAAATAAGTATTTTAAATTTATCTACTATTACATCAGACAAATAATTATTCATTATCATATAATTGCTATTTTCAAAATATTCCCTTCAATCATATACATAACAAAATATGGTCATCTTAGATTACTATATACTAGAATATTCTTAAATAACATGTTCTTCGGTCACTATTAGCATGGTAATCTGGATACTTTTCCCTTAAACAGCGCCTTTACTCTGGTTACTCCCCACCACGGCTTCTTGCCTCATTGGTTTCACCTTTAGGATGGCATAGTTCTTAAGGATTTTTCTTCTTTTCCACTTTGCTAATAAACTTCTTAACATATTATTCTTCGAATAATTCTACTATAAAGTAACTAACATGAATTTATTTTATTATACCATGATTGTTGGGAATTATGAATTTAGTTATTCATAATCATAAATAAATATACCTGTTCGGGTAGGTTTGATATTTCTAAGCTTTGTTCCTCCATAGATTTTTCCATTGAAATATACCTGTTTTTAATAACTAAGCAAAATATTTGTTGTGGACAAGAGAGAGTATTTGTTCTTCAACGCACACCCCTCCAAATGGTATCAGGGCCCAGTTATTTAAAAAATACAGAAGTAGCATACATGTTTGAATTTAGATTGGATTTACT
Organism: Capsicum pubescens; assembly: GCA_030864215.1. NCBI lineage: Eukaryota > Viridiplantae > Streptophyta > Magnoliopsida > Solanales > Solanaceae > Capsicum > Capsicum pubescens. The sequence continues at coordinate 230,053,384 of CM061547.1, read as the reverse complement.
TGACATTAATTTATATTGATTAATTATGAGAAGACCATTTAAAAACAGAGAAGCTTTTAGAAAAATTAAAGAATCTTTAATTAGTAATTATTCAGAATATATAAGACTAAATAAAACAAAAGAAAACCCACAAAGATTAGCCTACCTAATTACCTTAATATCTAGTATTGAAGCAAAAAATAATAATCCATTTAAAATCTAGAAGAATGAGACACATGCCACCTAATTATGATAAAATCAGATTTAGATATCCACCAAAATACTATAAATATGGTTTAAATGAATAAAGTACCAAAATACAAAGAATTAAAATAAATTATTTCTGAAAAACGTAAAGAATTAAAAATAAGGATAGAAAGATTAAGTTATAATATATTTGCCGGAGTTAGTAAAAATTCAATAAATGCACAAAAAGATGAAATATAAAATTGAGAATCACAAATAGATAGTTTAGAATATATATATATATATATATATATATATATATATATATATATCAACATGAACTATTTACAATAAAATGAACAAAGAAGAATTTATAATAGATGAAAAAATATATGAAAATCACGAAGGATTAAAAATAAAAATAGTATTTTCTAATCTAGGAAGAAGATATAAGAAAATAGGTGAACATTTATATTTAATGTTAGAAAAAGAAGAATTAAAATTAGAAGATAAATTGACAGTTATGGTAAGAATAGAAAGGGAAAACGAAGAAATAGATAGAAAAAAGGAAATAGAAAAAATAAAACAACAAACTACAGAAGAAATACGAAAAATAGAAGAAACTAAAAATAGTAGGATTGCTGAATTAGAAAAAGAACTACAAATGTTAAAAGATCTGTATGAAAAAAGACAGAAAGAAAAAGAAGAAAAAGATAAAGAACAAAAATTACTAAACGAAATAAATCAATTTAAGGAAAAATTAGAAATAAATAATATAGATGTTGAAGAAACAGATAATTATGATTCGGAAGATAGTGAAACATATACAGAAATATTAACAAATACAAAAAATTTAGAAATCAATGAAAAACAAGAAGGTATTAATGAAGAAAACTTAGAAAATATCAACACAGAAATAAATACTCTTGATAAAAAAGAAGACCAAAATATAATACCTAGTACATCAGAAATAAGGAAACCTACATATTATAAGAATAAGTTTAAAAGATATAATCTAAAGAATGAATATGACAAATGGACACCAAAACAAATAGTTAATAAAAATTATAACTTTTTAGACTTAGATTGCGTAATAGATACAGAAAAAATAATACAATTATGGATAGGATATATGACAAAACAATTATTAGATAATAATATAAATGTAATAGATGCACCAGAATATATAGAAAGAACACTAATAGGAACAGTGAAATTATGGTTTTTAAATTTAACTGAAAATAGTAAAAGAATATTAAGAACTGACAAACCCACAGAAGGAACATCATCAACAACCACAACTAAACTAACACCTATAGAATTATTAAAAAAATCTGAAACAGCTATAAAAGACGAATTTAGTAGCATGACAACAATAGAAGACGAACAAAATGAAGAGAAAGATACAAATAGGAATTTAATGTTATAATTAGCAATATGTAATATGTGCTATATAGATGAATATACTTGCGCATTTAAAGAATATTATTATAAAGGAGCATATAATACAGAAGAAAGTAAAGAAATAAGAAAATTATATTTTAGTAAATTACCTGAACCATTTAGTTCAAAAATAATAAAAAGTTGGGATGAAACAAAAATAGTAGATACTCTAGGAGCAAGAATAAAATTTTTACAACAATGGTATATAAACCTATGTGAAAAATATAGAGAAGAAATAAAAATGGAAAAAACATTAATAAGAAATTTAGCATGTTGCAAACATTAAATAGCACCTCAATTTGGATGCGAAGAAAGATATTATAAGAAAAGAAAAAGACATAAGAAATATAAGAAATACAAAAAATCAAAATATAAGTATAAGAAACCAAGAAAAAGATATTATGTAAAAAATTATAAACATAAAAGACCATATAGGAAAAAGAAATCTATAAAGGAATGTACTTGTTATAATTGCGGAAAATTAGGACATTTAGCTAGAGATTGTAAATTACCTAAAAACCCAAAAAATAAACAAATATCAGAAATAAAAATAGAAAATACAGAATATATGTAGATAGATTATATAGATTACGAATTAGAAAGTGAAGACAGTATATATGAAATTTCAGAGAATGAAACCGATAATGAAATAGGAGATGATGAAATAGATAGTGAATTAGACGAATTAAATGACTGAAAAAGATATAAAAATAATAACAAAAGAAGAATATTTAAATGACGAAGGAACAAATCAAAAAATAATATTTGATAACAATGTATTTAATGAAATAAAAGGAAAAGAGTTAGACTTAAGTGTAGAAAAAATATTTAAAATACCAACAATAAAAAATATATTTACTAGGAAAAGAGAAGAATATTATGTAGTAAGCCAAAAGGAATATGTAATAGACTGTAGATATGCAAAAGGTAAAGCTAGTATACCACTAGTAACAAAAAGAATAATTAATAAAGAGATAACCGATATAAAAAGTAGAGACCCAATAAAATATGTACACCTTGGAGGTACAGAAATATTAATAAAGCATGTTTTAGAGAAGGAATAGATACACCAATAGAATTATATTTAGCAGATGATAGAATTATAAAACCTATAGAAAAAAGTATAATAACTGCCATAAAAAGAAATTTAATATACCAAAAATTTAAATTTATAATAAGTGTGAATTATTCATTAACAGTAACAGATAAAAATATAGACAAATCATTAGTATTATATTGGAAAATATCAGGAATAGAATTAACCTCAGGAAGTAAAATATTTACAGCAAGATGTAAAAATCTATATGTATTAACAACAAAACATAAAATAACAGGAAAAAATAAAATTAATAAAATACAAATAGAAAGCCCTTTTGAACAATTCGTAAAAACAATTGATAATAATGATTATAGTTACAGAAATATAGACATAGAAGAAGATCTAGAAATAATAAATGATAGAATAAGTACAACAAAAAGAATAGCTTATGATAAACCGGAATCATTAAGCTCATCAAAAAGAACAAGTTATGAAACAAGTTCAATGGATAATTTAAACCAATATTACATAACAGGAAAGGTAAATGAAAAAGAATATTTAATACTCTTAAATACAGGACAAGAAGAAAATTACATAGCAAAATATCTAGTAAAAAATGAGAAAATAAAAACTGACAATAATATATGCCCAAATCTACCAAGAAGTTTAATAAATACTAAAAATATAGCAGAAAAAATAATAATAATAGGAATTAGAAAAATAAAAATAGAATTTGAAGTAAAAGAAGAAATGCAAAAAACAGACATAATATTAGGAATAAAATGGCTAGAACAAGTAAAACCATATAGTATAGAACATACACAATTAACCATAACATATAACAGAGAGAAATTATTCTTAAGAAGAGCCTTAACATGAAATGAAAATATATGTATTAATGAAGATAGTAGTAGAAGGATATTACAGTAGATATTATACGCCTATGATAGATACAGGAGCAGAAGCTAATTTATGTAGATATAATTGTTTAACAGAAAGTAAATGGGATAAATTAAAAACACCAATAATAGTTAAAGGATTTAATAACGAAGGAAGCTTAATTACTTATAAAGCTAAGAATGTAAAAACACAAGTATAGGATAAAATATTAACAATAGAAGAAATCTATAATTATGAGCTAACATCAAAAGATATACTTTTGGGAATGCTGTTTTTAGATAAATTATACCCACATATAATAACTAGGACAGATTGGTGGTTTACAACACCATGTAAACAGAAAGTAAGAGCAAAAAGAGTTATTAATAAAATAAGAAAGAAAACTGATTGGATAAAAGAAAATGAAAAAATTACACAAAAATTAGAAAATATAAAAAAATACCGAAGATACAATAGAACTGGTCGTATTTTCGATAAATAAAAAGGAAATAACTATATTTTCAATAAATAAGATAGGAATAATTAAGAAAAAATTAGAACAATTATATAGTGAAGATCCATTAAAAGGATGGGAAAAACATAAAACCACTATAAAAATTGAATTAATAGATAAAAATAGCATAATAACCCAGAAACCATTAACATATAATTTTGATGATTTAAAAGAATTTAAAATGCATATAGAAGAATTATTAGAAAAACAATATATACAAAAAAGTAATAGTAAACATAATAGTCCAGCATTTATAGTAAATAAACATAGTGAACAAAAAAGAGGAAAAAGTAGGATGATTATTGATTATAGAAATTTAAATGCAAAAACAATGACTTATAATTACCCAATACCAAATAAGATATTAAAAATAAGACAAATACAAGGATATAATTATTTTAGTAAATTTGATTGTAAATCAGGATTTTACCATCTAAAGTTAGAAGAAGAATCTAAGGAATTAACCGCATTTACGGTACCACAAGGATTTTATGAATGGAATGTACTACCATTTGGATATAAAAATGCACCAGGTAGATATCAATATTTTATTGATAGTTATTTTAAACAACTACCTAATTGTATAGTATACATAGACGATATACTATTATATACAAAGACCAAAGAAGAACATTCAAAATTATTGGAACAATTTACGGATATAATAGAAAAATCGGGAATAAGTTTAAGTGAAAAGAAAGCTGAAATTATGAAAAATCAGATAGAATTTTTAGAAATACAAATAGATAAAAGTGGAGTAAAAATGCCACAACATATAGTACAAAAAATAATAAATTCAAAAGAAGAATTAGATACAAAAAAGAAATTACAATCATTTTTAGGATTAGTAAACCAAGAGAATATATACCAAAATTAGCAGAAAATCTAATGCCCTTACAGAAAAAATTAAAAAAGGATGTAGAATATAATTATAACGAAGAAGATAAAAAACAGGTTCAGAAAATAAAAATACTTTGTAAAGAATTATCAAAATTACAATTTCCAGATGAAAATAGAAAATTTATATATATAGTAGAAGCAGATGCTAGTGAATGTAGTTATGGAGGAGTACTTAAATATATATATGAAGAAGAAAAATTAGAACACCATTGTAGATACTACTCAGGTACATTTAATGAAACAGAAATAAAATGGAAAATAAATAGAAAAGAACTATGCTTATTATATAAATGTTTATTAGCATTTGAGCCATATATTGTATATAACAAGTTTATTGTACGAACAGATAATACACAGGTACGTTGGTGGCTAACAAAGAAAATACAAAATTCAGTTACAACAAAAGAAATTCGGAGACTAGTCTTGAATATATTAAATTTTACATTTACAATTGAAGTAATTAGTACTAACAAAAACGTTATTGCAGATTACATATCAAGACAAAGCTACACGGACTGATATAATAGAAGACAATGCTTTAGAAAAGATACTCAAAACCCTAACTACGCTTTCAATGAAAGTGGACAGTATGGGTAATGAAATAGAAAAACTAAAGACTAATGAAGTTAAACTGAAGTCTAAAGCTGCAAATCAGCTAACTCAGCAGTGTGCAGAGTTATGTCGATCGGAAGACATTACAATTCTAGATCTAGAAGGAGACGTTGGGACACTCCATAAAATCCATAATTTTTATCAATCTACAATTGCAGGTACAAGCAGAGGAGTTAGTAGACAAAGATATCAGAATATGAATATGAATAAGATATTTGAGAAACCATTTATACCAAAAACACAAAAAGACCCCTTGTTCATACCCCCACAAATTACCACATACCGAGATAGTCTGAACCAAGATAAAAAAGTTTACAACTATACAGCCCAAACATACATAGAAAATATCTACAGAGTACAAACTTTCCTAAACCTTAACCCCAGGGCCACAGATATCAAAGAACCAAACACAAACTATATAACCCAAAAATTACAAGGTTACAACAAGCTAATTGCACTACCCAAAACCAACCCAAGCTTAATAAAAACTTGTTTTGGCTATAGATTATTAAATACCATATATACCCAAGACGGAGAAGAACTAACAGCTATGGAAGAATTACATAAAATATTCACCACCTAAAAAAAATAACCAAAAGAAATCTATTTTATATAAAATGTTATACTGCACCAGCAGAGATATTATACGATGAAATAAAACCAGTTATACAAGTTGTAAAAATAGGATTAACCAGAGATATGATTATACCAGAAGATATTGTGCAGCAGCCAGAGATATCCAGAATTGAGATACCTGATTTCTACGCAAATAAACGACTCATTGGACTAGCTACAATTATTCAAGAATTAGCAAATAATTATACCAATGGAAACCCAATATGGAGCTATTATTCAAGAGACCATCAGATGATTTATTCAAATTCAAAAGAACTACGACAAACAGATATAGAAGATGTTAGACAATGGATAATGACATTACTTAACCCAGAAAAACAATCTACTGCAAGAGCAATTAAGAGAGGATTTATTTTAGACGGATTATTGACAAGATATTGCAAGATAATTGGACACAAATATCCATACAATCAATGTTTGAGATGTAATGGAGAAGATAATATTATCCCAGAAGTCCGCCTAGAATAAAAGAATCAAGAATATAAGCATGCCAGTTGGAAAGAAGATAAAAAAATCAACAGATACGACAAAAAGATAAAAAGAAGACGGAGCAAAAATAGAAAAAGACAAAGCATTAAAGGAAGAAAGCGACATATGAAGAAAAGAAAAGGCTAACTTTAAGTATGAAATACGTGAATCATGTAAATAGGTTTACTATAGCCTTTTTGACTTTTTCTTGTTTCATTTATTAGCTTTTACAATTATTGGCTTTTTAAGACAAATGTATAGAGGAAACGTGTAAAGACATATTATGATAGCCTTTAGGATAGCCTTTTTTCTTTTGTAACATTAGAACCATGTAAATTATTCATTCTCTCATTATAAATAGAGGCATAGAAGGCAGCAGAGAAAGCAAGCCTTCATGCGTTGAAGAACAAATACTCTCTCTTGTCCACAACAAATATTTTGCTTAGTTATTAAAAACAGGTATATTTCAATGGAAAAATCTATGGAGGAACAAATCTTAGAAATATCAAATCTACCCGAACAGGTATATTTATTTATGATTATGAATATCTAAATTCATAATTCCCAACAATCATGGTATAATAAAATAAATTCATGTTAGTTACTTTATAGTAGAATTATTCGAAGAATAATATGTTAAGAAGTTTATTAGCAAAGTGGAAAAGAAGAAAAATCCCTAAGAACTATGGCATCCTAAAGGTGAAACCAATGAGGCAAGAAGCCGTGGTGGGGAGTAACCAGAGTAGAGGCGTTGTTAAAGGGAAAAGTATCCAGATTACCATGCTAATAGTGACCGAAGAACATGTTATTTAAGAATAATCTAGTATATAGTAATCTAAGATGACCATATTTTGTTATGTATATGATTGAAGGGAATATTTTGAAAATAACAATTATATGATAATGAATAATTATTTGTCTGATGTAATGGTAGATAAATTTAAAATACTTATTTTGTATGTGATTAAGGATATAGGAATAATAGATATAAGGAAAATCATATTAGAAAAAATATTCGGTAAAGATTATATAGCTAGAATAAATTACATACCACACTTACCTAATTACTCTTATAAATACCTACGTACACATCAACTATGATAAATCGCATATATCTAAAATTTTGGAAAAAAGATATGAAAAATATACAATTAGTAGAAAAACAAATGAAAACAAATTTAGACAAATACATGGAAACTAAAGATATAAAATATATAGAATTTCTTAATGAAAATATGCAAGAATTATTTAGACTAAAACAAACAACTAGAAAATATTATGAAAAAGCATGACAGATGATATTAAAATACTTGTCTTATATATACTTAGAGATATAGAAATTATAGACATAAAGAAAATAATATGGGAAAAATTACAAGATTATGAAGAGGAAGAATTATTAAACAGTATAGAAAACTTATGCATATATTATGAACATCAATATTACTTAGATTCAGATGGATATTATTCAGAATAAATAAATGTTAGAATATATAAAAAAAATTAGAGAAAGGCAAAATTGGATATATGAAGAAGTTAATTACAGAAATCAACTTGAAATAGAAAAAAGACAACTAGGAGAAAAATTACTTAAAATAAAATTAACCTTAGAAAAAGAAGATACAGATAATAATTTATTTAATACATACGAAAAATTATTTAATACAGATGGAAAATTACCTATACATGAACAACAAATACTAGTTAATCAGATAAAGAACATAAACCTACGCATTGAATATAGCAAAGTTAGAATAAAATACTACACAGAAATTGCTAAAATTTCAATAGGATAAAATAATAAACTACAAAATTAAGGAATACATCTTACGAAAAGAATAAATCATTAAAAGAAATAGAAACTCAACTATATAGTTTATACCTAGAATACAAAAGGTTACATGATACTAACGAGGATCCTAAAACACTAGATAATTTAATTATGATAATATCTAATTTAGAATATGGATTAATAAAACATCTTAAGTCAAGAAGATAAAAATGAAAATTATTCCAATCAATAATATTCACAAAATACATTATATAAAAATAAATACCTACATATTTATTATCTAGTAAAGTTATCGCACCTAATCCGCACACCCCTCCAAATGTTTTTTTTTCTTTTTATTTTTTTATTTTTTTGTATTTTTTTTTACTCTTCTTTCTCTAGCTTCTATTTTTTAAAAAAAAAAATTTATATTTCTTTTTGTATTTTTTCTTTCTCATTTTCTTTTGGGTTCTATTTTATATTTTATTTGAATTTTTAAAAAATATGGCTACGTCGAGCACAAGTCATCGATGATAATGAAAACACCACAATCATTTATTGTATTTGTATTCGCATAATTATTTATATTTTATATTCATTGATACAATTGTATTCGTATTTTATAGTACACACTTGTATTTTTATGTATTTATAGTTTGCACTTGTATTTTTATTTTTTAGTTTGCACTTGTATTTTTATTTTTTAGTTTGCACTTGTATTTGTATTTAAAAAAATAATAAATATATTAACTCATCAAATTCATTTAACCAAAATTATAATCTTATTTTAAAAAATATATATATATATTAATTCATTAAGGAGAAATTCTAATATATAGGTATTTATAACTTTTTTTTCTAAAGGTACTTTCCTAGATGATCATTCAGTTTTTTATATATAACTGCTTACAAAGATCAGTTATTTTCTAAGAAAATAATATCACTAAATTAAATAAGTTATTTAGAGATTTTATTTTGCAAGTAAAATAATATGGTAAAGATTAAGTGTGGTAAAGAATTTCTAAGAATGAAAATTAAACTAACGTATTTTTTTTCAAAAAAAAATAGATATAATTTTGGTTAAATGAGTTTGATGAATTAAATGATTTATTATTGAGAAAAAATATCTTTTCCCCCCTGAACTTGTTCGCATAACTTACTTTAGCACTTAAACTTAACTTCCGTTTATTTACCCCCCTTAACATCTTTAAAGTGTATTATTTTCATCTCTTAAACTGACATGAAAATTTTTTTGCAAAAAAAACGCGTGGGGTTATTTTAAAAAAAAACTATATATATATATTAGAAAAAATATATATTTCCCATCTTCTTCTTTTACCCTCACCCCCATCCCACCCCCACCATAATTTTCCTCTCCAAACCCGCCACCACCAGCCCCCCTCCTCCTTCAACCTCCAATTTCACCACCACCAGCCCCACCTTCTTCCCTCCAAACTCCCAATTTCTTCTCCTTCAATTATCAAATCCTTCACAACCCCCCCCCCCTCCTTCAATTTCTCCTCCTTAAACCTCTTGACTTAAGATCATTAGAAAAGAATGAAATTGAATTTCCAAAATTAAAAGTTATCTTTATAAATTTAAAATTTTGAAATAAAATTGAAATTGAAGAAAGTTATTAGCGGCGGTGTTAATGGTGGTGGTGGTGTTAATTTTGTGCGTATATTCTTTTGTGAGTTTGATTTAATTATTTTCCGGTGAGTTTTGTCGGAATATGTCGGAATGAAGAATTTTGAATTGGGACGTGGTGATGCTATTGCATTATTGTTTCTTGAATTGGTGGTTTGATGAAGGAATAATTGGTACTTTCTTTTTGCTTAATGGACAACAACAATGACTATTGGTAATATGTTTTAAGTTTGAAGAAGATAGAAAATGTAGGAGAGGGGGGAGGTGGGAGGTGGGGTGGTTTGAAGAAGATAGAAAGGAGGGGGGGCTACGTTTGCAGGGTAGGGGACAAGTTAGGCGGGGTGGGTGGGGTTTGTGAAGAAGAAAGAAAATGGGGGTAGGGGTGCCTTAATATATATATATATATATATATATATATATATATATATATATTAAAAATGTAAATATATATTAAAAATGTAAATATATATTTTTTATTTTTTAAAAAAATATATATAAAAATAATGTGTGGGGGGTTAATTTTTTTTAGAAAAATCGAACTTCTTACGTGGCAATGACGTAGCCCCGATGTGGCATTAACGTGGCGTTGATGTGTAGGCGACTGTAACACACTCTTCATTGTGAGAGTGGTATTCAGTTTTGAGGGGTGAAAATAATACACTCTAAAAATATTAAGGGGTAATGTAACACCCCGTATTCAAGTACGTGTATTGGCGTATTCAAGTACGTGTATTGGTCTTATTTATATGGAATTAATTTTTTTATTTTATTTATACCGAAATTTGCCCGTCGATGGTTCCATGCGAAGGTTATTGAATAAGATTTCCAACGATATAAAGATTTTCAAAAACGGATAGGTTTTGGATATAATCGAGCACGTTCGAAACTATAAAACGGTGGTCGGGATATTTGGGAATAGTAAATGTGCAGGAAAATTTCCTGCACACAAACTACTGAGGCCAGCCGAATTTTTGGGTCAACTTTGAATGATTATAACTCCCTTAATATAATGAACTGGGAGAGATGCGACCTATGAAAAGAAATATATTTGAGTCTTCTTTCCAATACAATTATTTACATCCAAATCCAACGTCTGATTAAGGAGTTATACCCGTTTTACTTCAGCCTATCAAAACAAATTTTTAGGGTCAATTTCAAACGACCATAACTCCTTGTACAGGACTAACTGGGTGGCCTCCTTTATATGAAATAAAAGACCTTTGAATTATCTTTCCAACGATACCAATTTCACCCAAATCTGATATCGGAGTAAAGAGTTATGGTCAATCTACTTTAGCTTATCAAAACAGTCCACCAAAGGACAGATTTGACATTATTTAAATTTTAAAGGCATTTTGATCATTTCCTATTATATTATGGACGGGAATATGTGTATATATACATGTATATGAGTTTAAAAACTCATTTTCATCATCAATCATTGAGAAAGAACAAACCCTAGTCAAATTTGACCTTTAAATTACTTTTGATTCAACCGTAGAAATTCAAAAGTAATCCGATAACTACGTTTGTCATCTCGAGAGCTTCGAACGACACCTATTATTTGTGCAAACAGGATTGCATAATCAAGAGGTGAATTCTAAGGATTATACAATATTGTTTGCCTTTGTTCTTTTCCATATATATGTGTGTGATAGAGGATTATATGTATTGGTTGTTATTGAAAAGTGATGGAAATAGAGTTACGGACTATTTTGCATGGTTTGGTTGTATTGAATTGTGGAAGGTGGATATGGTAATTGAGTTATGGAAGGTGGATATGGTGATATACTATTGAATTGATGATTATTTATGTCTATGGCTCAATTTGGTTTAATGGATTGGTTGGAAGGATAAATGAATCCAAACTTGATATTGGAGGATGTTGTATGAATATGCATGGCATGTGAATGTAATTGGAGTATAAGAGGGTTAAAGTAACACCTTTTATGGTGTAATTAAGTCTTACTACTTAACCACTAGTTTGGTGAATTCAAATAATTGAATTGTGACGTTTGGTTGCTAATACTAGATTGCTATATATGTTTATTGTAGATAAGTAATCCGAAAAGACGGGAAGTCCATTTGGGACTAGTATTGAAGGTTGACAGTCAGGTATGTAAAGCATACTCTATACCATATCTTTGGCATGAAAGTGAAAAATTGTTCTATTAAGAAAGTTTCCAAAGTTATTCAATAACATGTGATCCATAATGGTTTTGTATGATGTCCTACGTTACCAATGAACTTGTTTCCACCCTACAAGATGTCAAGACATTCCAATACTTACTTGTTTTCCAAATCTTACATGTTTATTGCACTAATGAATGTCAGAAGGTATCCGGTTACTCAAACAAGATCCATGTGCTATTAATGACTCCAAAACGTTTCATTGATATACCAATAAGTTCCTACTTCATTGTTATGGCATTGATGACTCCAAAACACTTCATTGATGTGCCAATGAGTTCTTACTTCATTGTCATTACATTGATGGTATATTTGTATGTCTCTTATTGATGTATCATTGTTTCAAAGTATCAAAAATTCGGTGGCGACCGAAATAACAATCTCAAAGATTAATTGAACTAAGTGATGGAAGTTCTCTTTTATCGGGTGGTATCCCAGGGGCATAAGCCTATCATGGGTCGATCCCTATTTATATGTTTATGGGTGGTATCCCAGGGGCATAAGACTATCATGGGTCGATCCCAGTTGATATGTACTGGAGGCAGCCTAATGGTCACAGTACAGTACAGTAATAATTACAAAGATGATAAGAATGAAGGTAACGTGATTGAATAAATACAATGTACAGGTTGTCACAAGTTCTATTAAGTGTGGTCCACTCCTATTACGATTTATTCACTTGTTTCTGATTTCTATTGAGCTCTTATATCATATGTGATTATCTACAGCTTTACATACTCAGTACATATTTCGTACTGACGTCCCCCACGGGGGACCTACATTTCATGCTGCAGGCACAGGTACCTCAACTTATACACCGCACAAGTAGGAGTCAGGATATCCAGCTGTTTTTGGTGAGCTCCAGTTTGCTTCGGGGCTTTCCGTGTCATATCCAGTCACTTTTGGTATTGTATAGAAGTTAGTTATATGGTGGGGTGTGTCCCGACTTTAGTTAAACTCTGTGTATTGTCTAGAGGCTTTGTAGACCTAATGTACAGTCAAGGTGGTGTTTTGTTAATAGACGTGATGGCTCCAACGGCCAAGTATTGTATATACATATATATGTGTGCTCGAGCTTATACAGGTGATTATTTCCTTTTATATGCAACATGATGCTGTCCGAATTTCGGGTTGTCATAGAGGTATGCATGGGAAGTATAAGGTTATGAGTTGGTTCTCCCGGGCCTCCTCGGTGACGGGTGCCAGTCCGCCCCAATAGGATTTGAGGCGTGACAGGTAAATAAACGAAAGTTAAGTTTAAGTGCTAAAGTAAGTTATGCGAACAAGTTCAAGGGGAAAAAGATGTCTTTTCTCTTTATTATATTTTAAAAATGTGATTTTAATGACATGTCATGTCATCTAAAAGAGAAGAATACTTTTGAAGTGTTTAGTATTTAAAAGAGTGATAGTTGAGTGACATTGTGGTGATAAATGAAACATACATGATAGTTGAAGAAAATTCTCAAAACTTGAGTGACTATTTAGAAAATTCACACAAGATATTATTATTGTTGCTATTCCACTTAATTTTTGTAAATTATTATTGTTTAACTTAATTATAAATTTAAGTTTGCTACTTCTTGTATTTTTTTCTTCCTAGAAAGGTCCAATAAGCTATGGTAATTGGACTTGCCAATTTAAATAACCGTGTGCGACGTATTCTATTGAACAAACCAATATTATTTTGAATTATTTGGCTTATGATTTATTAAGTCAAACAACATCTGAATCTATGGATTTATGACCCACAATATTCTCAATAAAATTAGTGGCTTAAATCAAATTTCAATAAGAGTCGTATGTTTTTTTTTTTACTTTTATTATTGTATGCATTGTATTATTGTTAAAAGATGTAAAGTTTTTAACTTCACATATTAATATTACTACTATTATATATGTTTATAACGATTAATTCAAATTAATAAGATGTTAGTCATGTGAGTGCAATACAATCTATTGGATGTTCTTGTATAAATATTAATTATTAATATGAAGATATGAGTAATTCAATTCAAAACTATAAAATTATTTTTCCTTAAAAAGTAGTAGCAGTTTTTATAAAGATTTTTTTTTTTGTTTCTTATTTTTTACTTCTTTCTCTACGACTTCAACATTTGTTTAAACTAAAATAAAATCATAAATTATATTATTAATTAGAAAAAAGATTGGGCCTCAACATTTTGGAGCCTAAACAAGATCTTACTATCCTCCTTAAATCGCCCAAATAGAGGTAATGTGCAACCCTTGAGTATACGAGCACCTAGGGCTGAGCATAAAATACCAAAAATCGAATCGAAAAATTTAGTAATTGATATTTGGTAATTCGATATTTGGTATGGTATTTGAAAATAAAATTTTAATATTTTGGTATTCGGGATTGTGTTTGGTACAAGATATTAATACCGTTTGGTATTCGGTATTTACCGAATACCGAATTATATATATATATATATATACGATATGTCTAACCAACCCAATAAACAATAGTATTAGTCATTTCAAAAATTTCTTAGACCTTGGTAATATATTCGTAAAAAGCAACAAAAATAATGTTAAATAGGGTTTCTTTTAAATATACTCTTTGAAGTTTAGACGTACATTTGCACATCTTCAATTTTAATATGGTATTACCAAATACCGTAACGAACCGAAATTTAATTTACCGATTACCAAATTACCGAATCGATATTTATAAGTATGGTATATGGTATCTACTTTCAAATACCGATTACTGAATTATCGAATCCAAAATTTGAAAATACCGAATCGAATACCGAACGTCCACCCCATGAGCACCAATTGATATCGGTTGGCAGTTGATAACAAAATTTATCAGTGGCTGAAATGAAATCTTCTCGGTAAAAATGAACACCAGCTACAAAATTTTCAAGTAAATAAATTGTAAAAAAAATTATACATTAAAAAATATTGAAATATATAAAAATTATAAAGACAGATTCAATCCATATAAAACTTTGTTCTCTAGATTTTCATGGCACTGACCACGTTTATAAATAGTCTCTGAACTAAGGACTGTTTGGTTTAAGATTTTAGAAACAAAAATAATGTTTAAAGAAATTCAATTATTAGTAGTAACTAAATTTTTTTCAAAAAGAGTTCTTGTACTTATCTAAACTTCTCTATATATGTACTTGTAAATCAAATATATGTACAAGAATAATGTTTAAAGAAATTAAACTATTAGTAGTAACCAATTTTGAAAAAGAGTTTTTGTATTTATCTAAACTTCTCTATAATTGTACTTGTAAATCAAATATATGTATTGAAAGTTGAATGCACCTTTCACAAATTTTCATCATTTTTAAAAAATATTTAACGTTTGCTCAACCTCTTAATAAACAGTAATTCTTTATCACATGGTGATCCTGCAAGCTACAATCGTTTGCATTTCTAAATAATTTAGCAACAAATTTAGCTGTATCATATTCTGGATTATGTAAATTAAATTTCATAATAGCGTCCTAGCAATTTTCTCAGTTAAATAAAATGCTTTGTAAGTAAAAACTCTTTAAACAGATAATATTGTAACGGTCATTTAGACAAAGTATTAAACTTTATTAATATCGGGAATGGCTAAAATACCTCTAACCTATGAAAAGTGATTTAAAAATACTCCTCATTCTCTTATCTATATCTATAATCTATATCTATAATCTATAATATATTAAAAGTGTGAAGGGCCTAAGAAATATTGATTGAACTTTTTGTCCTTCATAAAAATCTTTGTTTTAGACAAAATCGTCTTTTCGCTATTTTTTCCTAATATTTAAGTGTTGAAAATTAATTAAATATATTTACGGTAAAATCTTTTCTTATTAAAGTTATCAGAGTTAATAATATTTTATAATATTTAAGCTTTGAAAATTAATTAGATATATTTATGGTAAAACCTATCCATATTAGAAGTCATCAGAATTAATGACAACTAAAATTTTTTCCATTAGTATAAGAATTCGAATCAGCTAAATTTGATTTAAGAAGATTTGAAAAATCTAGAAATAAATATAAAAGCGTTAGAATAAGAAAAAATTAAGAAGTACCAAATTTTAAAAGTTTTAAGTACGTAATAAGAATGTAATTAATGATTTAGTAAAAATATGACTTTAAAAATAAGAAAAGATTAGATATAGAAAAACAAAAAAAAAAACTAATTGTACTACATATATGGAATGCGCCTTTCTTAGCCTCTGGTAGCAACGGAAAGAGGTACTGCATGACAAATGCAAAAGTGATGATCGATCAATCACTTGAAACTTGTGATGGTAAAATATATATGTGCTTACACTAAAGTATATGTTTATATTTATATTACACTACAAAAAACGCATCAAATAGCAGGGGGTGATTTTACATTTAGCGGGGGTTTTAAACCCCTGCAAATTTCATTTCTGGGGGTTCCCCAAACCCCCATAATATGAGCCGTCACAATCAAGTTGCGGCAGTTTTTTTCTGACCGCCACAAATAATTTGCGGCGGTTTTTATTTACAGATTGCGGCGGTTTTAAACCTCCGCTATTTGTATTTTTAAAAAAATAAAACAAATTTAATGTTACAAGTTGCAGTGGTTTAAAACCTCCGCTATTGTTTTTTTTTTAAAAAAAAATAATGAGGCCAATCAATTTCAATTACTAATTATAGATTATAATTTTAGCTCAAATTTAATTGTACCTTTAGAGATAACCTACAATTCAATATTTGTTCAATTCATATATCATTAACACAACATGAATAATTAAATACTGTAATTGAAAAACATGTCAAAAATACTTTAAACATTAAACTTCAAAATTAAATATTCAACATTAACATCTTCAAACTTCAATTTTTCAACATTAAGTAGTATCTTCAAAATCAAATTTAAACATTAAGTACATCCAAGACATAATTGAATATCCAAGACAATTTGCAATGAAATCAATGACCGTCATTAGGATCAAAATCATCACGTGGTCTCCTTGCATCCATGGGCACAATGGGTCCACTGGCCGCATCACTTGGCTACATAAAAATGCAAAGTATAAAAATCAATCAGATGAACTTTCGTTCCTTATTATAAAACATTTATATTTGCATACAACTAAAAACAACTAAAAACATCATGATAAATGTAAAGTGAGGTTAGTAAGGGCAACTGATAAACATAACGACGTCTTCCCTTATTTCTTAAACTCATGTTCAGTCAAACGGTGCCATATAAATGGGACGGAGGTAGTGTTATGGAACATTCAATCATTTAAAGCATGCAGTTTATGGAACATTCAATCATTTAAAGACTGCAGTTTATGTAGAGTGAGGTTGATTAGGAAAAATAATTTTGCATCAAAGACTAGAAATTATCAGTCGTTGCTATTCACAACATTCTACTTTGGTGTATTCTGTTTTTCTTTTCACAGTGATTCACGGCAAAGGCAGCTCTTCACTTATTATAATTTTATGAACATTCTGATGCCCAGTACTAAAAAAAAGAAGAAAGATGTGAAATTAATAAGGAAAGCGGTCATAACCTAAGATTTGTAACTTGTTGGCGTTATGATCATGGAAAAACATCCCGTTAGTTTCCGTTAGTTCATTAATAAGCTTAACAGTAAAAACAAGTTGATGTTGATGTTGATGTTTACTGGAAGTATAAATATAATTGCAAGCTCAAACACAAAAGAATATTTCAAATTTGAAGATGAATGAGTAGACAGAGATCAAACACCGAGATAAAAAAAAGTAAAGAGAACTGTACTTACTGTTGTGGGAGAAACCATTGAAGGAGAATCAAAGAGCCCCACAAATTGTTTTGGTATCGTTCCTTCTTTCATTATCATATATGACTTCAAAGCACTCAATATTTGATTGTGAGAATTCATCATTTGATTGTAGTTTTCTCGACATTGGAACCAACAAGAACCTCCACTACTTGATGCACTTGTACCACCGAAACGAGGTCTAACTTGTTGAAAAACTCTACTAGGAACATCTCCTAATCCCAAGCATCTCACCCTTCCAAAGTGTTCTTGCCCTATCACCTTACCAACGGCATCATTTGGCGAAACTTGAGACTCATCTGTGGTGCTTTGGCTCAAAGCTGACTCAATTTTTTCCTACATATAGAAAATTTATTGTCAAAATAAATTAATACTAGAAATTCATTTGACATACTATGGTTGATTTCTCAATAAGAGTCTATGGCACATAAGTAAAACTCACACATATTTCTTTTGCCGTTTCATTAATATACACTCCATCTTGATTCATATGAGTAGCAATGTACATTTTTGCTCGTCTAGGCCACTGTCCAGTCTCGGCCATCTATAAATTAAAAAATATAATCAAAATAATTTACTATTTAGGAATATTACATTCGAGGTTAATTCACTCACCATTTCAGCCCTTCTTGTAGCATTGGCTTTGGAGCCACCGGTGTGGGAATTGTCTGTTTCTTTCGATTTTCACGGTTCCTTTAACGCATTTTCTTATAAAAATATATTTTAACGTCAATTAGAAAAAAATAATTATACAACTATAAAGAAATACATTTACATAAATACCTGTGTTGATTCTTTAAAATTGTATTCAATAAAAGAAATCCATTGATCGGGTGGGATCCCGTCTGGCACCTTATCCATAATTTGAGCTTTACTTTTAAGTGGATCATTAACTTCATTCCACATGTTAAGCTTATTTTCAGCCCACTTTTTTCCAATAGATAAAGAAATATGTCGTCGACCAACTGTTTCGGCTGCGTCAAAGAAGAATTTGGGCTTCAAAATGAAAAAATAGTTGTCAGTCTCTAAAAATAATAAACAGTGGTATAGTCGTCAAAAATTAGAGCTTATACCTTTATAATAAGATCGAAGACGTGATTGAAGAATGTCACAGGTAAATTCGACCATTTTTCAAAGTTGATTGGAAATAAAGAGCAATCACACGCTAAAATTCCATAAAAGCTCAAAAGAAGGCTGCGTGCTTCACCAAATGGTTCATCATAAATATCAAACCTAACCATGATACATTCTTCACCTATTAAATTCAACACTTCCTTAGCTTTTACTTTGATTTTCTTGACATTATTTCTTGAATATGTAATAAGAAAAGAGATAAGTTGAAGCTATGAGAGACATTACATTGGATTAGAAAGGTATGTTGAATATGTATTGATAGTCTAAAGTATTTACCTATTGCGTCTACGGCCCAATGCGAATTTGATTCACGTCTAGGATGTTTTTTAGGTGCAGCCTGACCTGTGGGAGATGCTTGTGACGAGTCCTCATTTGTTGGATCCGAATGTGATGTAGAATGAATTGATCGAGATGACTGTGATGAATCCTTCTTTGCCAGACCCTGATGTGATGTAGAGTGAACTGATCGGGATGGTTGTGATTCAGGCCAAACTGTTGGACCCGGATGTGGCGTGTCCTGATCCATAGGAGTTGGATAGGATACTGAGTAAATTGGTCGATATGGTTGAGGTGCATGCTGAATTAGCGGAGGCAGATTTGTTGGCAGACATGCTGATTCAGTACCTTGTGATGTAGATATCGGCAAATCTGATTTTTGCTTTTTCTGCATGCGCTTGAACCTTGGCATATTTGCAAAATTTTGGCAAATATCCGCATTTGAGTTACAATTACAAAACAGCTGTAGCAGCAGAAGGCATTGTTTGTTAGAGAAATAAACACATACCTTTACAGTACTATAATTTTTAGTCACCTCCTGGGTTCTATGTTTCAAGAAAAGTTAATTGATGAATTTCAGGTGGGTTCAGAGGCCTCACTATGCAGGAAGCACCAGACTTCAACAAATCATCTGTATCATTTAAGCCAAGTGGTTATGCCATCTTTCAAGTAATAAGTTATCCTAGTCGTTTATCAGGCTTGAAGTAGCAGCAAACTTAGCATTGTGAAACAACAAGTTAACTTTTTAACCTCCACCAGTTTTCCAGGTTTAAGACACTCTACGAACTTTGAGTTTTAAATTTTGTACGTGGCTATGAAGTTACTGTCCCTGCAACATCCTTTCAATAGTTACTGTCGATACCCGATTACATTACATAAAATAGAAAGTGTTCACGTAAGTTTGATAGAGAAATGAAAAAATTGGTCAAAAGGTTCAGCAAGACCACCTGTAGAGCTTGAACCATAAAGAATACTATAAGGTGGACACACCTTTACAGTTAGTGCAGGACTCATTGTCTTGACAATGCAATTTCGGATTAGTTCTACTATGTAACCATCCACATTTCGGATTCAAACAACCAAGAACTCGTGAAGAAAGATGATGATTTCGGAATAAATATAGCAATGGAGGTAATGGAAGCACAAAATTGAACGTTCTTAATCGTCAACGAGCGAGAATGAAGTGGCAGGAAGAACAGGTCAATCGACAAGAGATGAGTTATTTTAGTGGACAAAATGATCAACTAATGAATTATTTTCATCAATCATCTGAAGCTCAACAGTTTTATGGTCTGATTAATGTAAATGATCAGAGTCTTAATGAGCTTGTGACTCAGGCAATTAAGACAGACCCTTGTTTGGAGAACAATTGGGGTGATTTTTCAAGAGGTTGCAGAACAATTGAAAGAATGCATAGAGTAAGGAGATTCCAAACTAACAACAGAGAAACATAACAACAAAAGAAGCACAAATAACAGTGAGCACAAGTAATAGTTTACTCCAGTGAACAACTTAACCAGCAAGTTAATTCATATTTTTGGCAGGTAAGAAAGGAAAAGATCAGTGAGCAGATGAGATTTCTGCACTATTTGGTACCACAATGTAACAAGATCACAGGGAAAGCAGGAATGCTAGATGAAATAATCAACTATGTCCAGTCTCTCCAAAGACAAGTAGAGGTAAAAAAACAAGAAACAATTGTCTGGGCTAGCTTTCGCGCATAGCGATTTAGCAGACTGGGACAGAGAAAACTAGCTAATAAAGTAACAGTCCACAACTATTTTGTAGAAGACAAGACTAATCAAAATTTTTATTAGATCATCATATATAGTTATAAATTTGTTGTTTTTCCTCTCCACAGTATCTTTCATGTCGGATAAAATCAAGTATGGCTTGCACCTATAAATGTTTGTATAAAGTGACCATTAAATATTTGTATAAAGACAGATAGGAAGAAATGGTCGAAAGCCTTCAAGCACACAACCTTTCTAGCAGAAGCAGAAAATGAAGGAACAAAATAAGTAAGACAAACAAAGTACCTTAATTGAACTTCTGTTCCACTATAGCAAACAATCACTCTTATCCACTCAAAGTTCTAAACCCCACACCTCAAAACTAATAATTTACAAGAACATAGCATTAAGAACAAGAGAAGTAAAAGAAACAAAGTACCTTAATGCAACTTCTGCTCCACAGAGACAATTAACTAGCACGAAGAGCACAAGTCCAAATCTTCTTTGACCTACAGACAAGGATATGACTACCATTACAACACGTCTTTTATTTTTCATTGGGTGAAATTGAACCTCAGAATTAAACTCTATGATAGGACCGGAGACAATCAAGAATTACAAGATCAAACACAACCTCTTTTACAACCAGCATCTACCACAGAGAGGGATAACTTAAAGATGAGAGGTAATTTAACACATCTCCTCCTTTAAGGCTGTCTGAACGTGAAAAAGAACTAAATATAGTTACAAGTCAATTCATTACAACGCTATATACAAGCTATAACTATGAAAAATAAATAAACCAAATCATTGATGACTGGGATAAAACAAAACTCAATATAGTTATAACTTTCTAAGCTAAAAGATGGTAAGTTTTGGAAAAAACACTAATCAAGCGAGAAGAAGACAGTGCTAGAGGAAACTAAAAAATAATGATATATCTATTCAGTCATATGCTCCTCTATTGCAATTTGGACATTCTCGTAATCAACATCAAAAAATTGTCCGAACTCTTGTTGTTGGTATGGCTCATTCTCGTATATTTCCTCTTCATCAACCTCTCCCATGTCAAACAAATCTCTTGGTTTTAGATGTACAGCAACACACCATTCTTTATTATTTTCATCATCAACATAGTAGACCATATTAGCTTGTGATGCTTCAATATACGGATCATCATCCACACGATTACCGGTATGAATCAATTTGAAAAAGTTGACACAATTAAACTTCCAAGCATCTATTTTGAAACCTCTGTTCCGAGTAGTGTCAGCCCACTGACATTTGAAAAGAACAACCCTAAGTTTTTCATAATAATTAAGCTCAACAATGTCTTTCAACTTTCCATAATATGGCAGGTCTGCTTGTGTTGCATGTCTATCTGTACTAGATGCAATACAAGAAGTGTTAGAGATAAGAAAAACTCCACTATTTTGAGTTTATATGATAAAGCTTTAATAAAAATTCCAACTTTGAGTACTTGGATCCTTTATACAAATCTTCACTTCCCTCTTTAAGCAATTCAAAATAATCTTTGTTATTTGAATCAGACAAATCATGCAAAGTTTCTTCTTCTCCTGCTACTTGTGATGGACCTGTATCAACACCCTCATGTATTAAACCCCCGAATGCTTCATTAATCAATAATTCAATAGTATTTACAAAAGGTGGCGTATCTTGAATGACCTCTATGTTTCCGAAATTAGGCAAAATATTTAATTCCCCATGCATAACCCAAGTGACGTAATGTTCAGGGAAATCCTTCTTCATCAAATGGTGAAACACCACATTTCTTGTTTGCCACTTTTTAAAACCACATAAAGGACATGGACACTTTATTTTATCTCCTATAGCTCCATTGGTAAATGCAAAATGTAGAAACTGATTCAAACCAAGCAAATACTCTGGTGTGTTTCTTGGCATTCCAATCTAAGATCTATCCATTGAAGAATTTGATGAATATGTTAAATATCACCTATAAGATTTCAGGAAGAATAAAAGTGAACGTAATAGGAAATAAATAAATTATTGAACCCTAACAGAGAACATACATAACAACATATCTTATGAAAAATCACTCTATTAGATAATTGTGATGTCCGGGTCAACTTTCGCACAACTCGACTAACTTGACATACATGAAAAAAAAAATGTGCTACTACTCAATAGCATAACCAAAAACTCATGGGTTAAGTTTACAAGTAGGAAATAGGACAGTCATGCAACACCAAGTAAAAGGAACTCATTCAAGAACTTGTGCAACAATAAGTTTTGAATCTTAACGCAGACAGTGGAAAAATGATCTTCAATTATAACTAACTGGGTCTGAGTGAAGAAGAGTAAGCAAAGTGTAGAAAAGAAGGAACTCAACATCACTAAAAAAATAGCTAAATAATCAACTTAGCATCATTATAAAAAGAATGGCAAGAAAGCTATTTCATACAGCAAGACTCCATTACTCCAGTTCATCGAGTTTTATCTCCAATTGCTCACCTGTTGAAAGAGTCTTAACATTGACCATGCCTTTTTGCCATTTAGCCTTTCCGACCAAAATCAATTTGCATGCTTTTCTCCGTGTTGTTCGCTTGAACACCCTTCAAAAGTAATGAAAAAATTAGAAATATGAGCTTTAAAGTGCAATTACAAAGACATAACGAAGATGCAAGTAGCTACATCAACAAACAACTATTGAATCTTACAACAGAAAACAGAGACCTAAATCTTACAACAGAGAAATCAGAAACAACAACTGAGTATTCCCCAATAAAGAAAGCAGAAACAAATACCATTAGACCTAAATCTTACAACAGAAAACATATAGATGAGACAAACAAGCTAGAAAATATTTGTTCCTGCAACATATAGATGAAATTGCTTCATCGGAAGCTAGATTTATACAAAATTCCCCAATTTTTATGAATAACATTCAATTTCTCCTATAGATTTTCCCGAATTCTGCAACCCCAACCAAACCCCTTCAAATATGACACCGAGTTTCCCAATTTTAGCAACCAATTTCTTGCAATTCCCCAATTTTTATGAAGAACATTCAATATGATTATTCATTAACTGACATAATTATGGAAATGAACAAAGCTTTGTAGCAAAAGAATAGTAAATACCTTTCTAGTTGATTTTTCCACTCATTTACTTACAGCTCCATTAATTTACTTTGATGACTACTTATGGTTTGAAGCAAATGGGTCGACTGAGAGGGAAATGGGTCGAGTTAGAAGAAAATGGAGGTTGACTGAGTGAGAGCTTCAATTTGAAAGGGAAACAACCTAGAAAATATCTGTTCTAGCGCTATTTGATAAAGTGAACATTTGGTAAAGTGATTGAGAGGGAAAATAAAAGGTTTACCGCTATTTTTTTTATTATAGCAGGGGTTTAAAACCCCCGCAAATTTATATATGTTTTATCCGGTATATGTACTATTTTAGAGGGGGTTTAAAACCCTCACAATTAATAGCGGGGGTTTAAAACCTCCGCAATTTTACAAATTTTAGCGGCAGTTTTTTAATCCCCGCATTTCCTATAATTTTACGGAGGTTAAGTTAACCCCCGCAAAAAAAGCTCCGCAATTTGATGCGTTTTTTGTAGTGTTATTACATTAAAATGTGAAGGATTATCAAAAAGTTTGTTGAACGTTTTACACATCACTAAAAATCCTCGCAATAGATAAAATTATTTAATTTTAAATAATCAAATATTACACGTGCGAGACACGTGCAATTAAACTAGTATATATAAAAGCAAAACTAAAACAAGACAAGAAGCCGCATGGCAGCACAATAGAAAGCCACGTGAAAGTTTTTAGGACAAGGTTATAAACATTATAATAAAAATATGAATTAAAATATAAGATATTATATTTAAAAATATTGATGTTTTTTAAAATTATCATTAGCTTGAAATTAGGAACATAATCTTATCCCTTTCAAATATAATTTAAAATATGTTCAAATGTTAAATAAAAATAAAATATTAACCTAAATAATAATAATAATAATAATAATAATAATAATAATAATAATAATAATAATAATAACAACAACAACAACAACGATAACAACAACAACAACATTAGTATTAGTACACATTTAAACACACACACAAAAAAATAGTAATACACGTAGTAGCACTACTTTTAATTTTTAAAAATGTAGTAATATAGTATTATAATAATAACAACAACAACAATAATATAATATTAACTTTTTTTTCAAATTATCATTAAGTTGAAATTAGGAACATAAGCTTATCCCTGTCAAATATAATTTAAAATATGTTCAAATGTTAAATAAAAATAAAATATTAACCTAAATAATAATAATAACAACAACAACGACAACAACAACAACAACATTAGTATTAGTACACGTTTAAACGCACACACAAAAAAAATAGCTGTACATGTAGTAGCACTAAAGTAATATGCTAAAGTAAACATACTCGATTATATAAATCAAAACTTTTCACTAAAAATTTTAATCAGATCGATATTTTTAAATTCTAAATTTTATGAATATTTTGACCTTATATATTATGTCACTAAAATCTTCTAAGCTGTAAATAATATAATAAAAAAAATATAAACATATTTTTTTTTTTGCAATTACATAATTATTTTTATTCAGATATATTTGAGTAGAGATGAGGAGGGTGAGAGAGGGATAGAGAGGGGTGGAGGGGGGAGGGGGAGGGGTTATATTAACAATCTAATATATTTAAATTATGAATAATATAATAAAAAAATATAAAACATAAGTTTTTTGAAAAAAATTCCATAATTATATTTTTGTATAGATTTTTGTTAGAGGTGGAGGATTGGTTGAGGAAGGGTGTGTTGGGTTGGAGCCATGCGATGGTGTGGATTGGGGGGGGGGGGGGAGGGGGTTGGGGATGTTAACAATCTAATATCTTTATATTGTGAATAATAATAAAGAAAAATATGAAATATAACCTTTTTATTATAATTACATAATTATTTTTCTATAAAGATTTAGTTAGAGGCGGGGGATTTGAGAGGGGGTGGAGGTTTTCGGTGAGGGGGGTTAGAAAAATGTTTTTATTTTAATCTCTTAAAAACTGTGTTTGGGGGGGGGAGGTAGGGGTAGGGGGCCATTCGGTTTGTTTGGTTTGATTGTTGAATATCGATTCGGTTTTTTGATTTTCGGATTGAAGAAAATGAAATCCATAACCAAACCAAAATTATTTCGGTTTGGTTTGTTTTTTACAAACTCAGTTCGGTTATTTCGGATTTTTATTTCGGTTTTAAAGATTAAAGTAGTGAGCATTTAAAATTGGTGATTTTTCTAAAAAAATAATCTTTTTTTCAAACCTATTTTTCATTCTCAAATATAATTAATTCAACATGCATGAAATAACCATAAATATCAACCTCGCTGAGTCATCGCAGTTGGCGAGACGACAGTGGCCGCACTCGGCAGCGACTGCCGACGGCAGTGACGAACTGAGCAAACGACTGTCGTTGGCGATTTTGAAATTTCAAATGAATTGACGAACTGAGGATGGTTGAGCGTTGCTGCAGCCTTCACGTTAATGTTAGGGTCTAAAGGAAAGTAGTATATTAGGATTTAGGGTTACTAAATGATTATAATTTATATATTTATATGTTATATCAGATTATATTATATTTTTAGTATATTTACATATATATTAAATTATATATATATATTATAATATATTATTTATATAATTTTATTTTTTTGATTTATCTGAATTCTTTTTTTATAAATCCAAAAACCAAACTGTTTAACCAAATTTCTAAAATTTGAAACCAAAACCAATCCAAAAAACCAAACCAAAATTAAATTTCGATTTGGTTTTTCATTTTTTTCGGTCTAAACCAAAATATGTCCAGCCCTAGGGGGAGGGGGGAGGTGGAGGAAGGAGATATTAACAATCTAATTTTTTAAAATAATGAATAATATAATTACAAAAATATGAAAAATAAATTTATTTTTATAATTATATAATTTTTTTCTATATATATTTGGTTAGAGGTGTGGGATTGGGTGGAGAAGGGTGAGGTGAGGGAGGTGGATGCATGTGGGGGGGGGGTAGTTTTTATTTTTATTTTTTAAAACTTAAGGAAGCATGAGGAGTGTGGAAATGAAGGTGGGGTAGAGGTAGTGTTTTATTTTTTTACATTTCATTGAGAAATAATGTGATAGTTAAATTTTTTAAAGAAAATATGACTTACCATGCTTAAACGAGACATTCTAATATAAAATGATTAGAAATAATTTTTCATATTATCCGTGCACCGCGCGGGTACGTATACTAGTTGATCTAAAAATATCCTCAACCTATTTTTTGATCAAGGGCGGCTCTACCTAGTAAAGAAAAAGGCAACCGCCTAAGGCCTCCAAATTCAAGGGACCTCATTTTTTTTAGCAATAACAGATTATATGTTTTTATTAAAAAATTATTAAATATTATTTATAGCAAAAATAAATTTCTTATATAAAAGTAAGGAATTATTAGAAGAATTTTGATGTATTTAAAGTATGTCTCAATAAAGATTAAACGCATTAGTTATATTAACAAAAAAAAATTATTAAAAGAATTGTCTATAATATTTATAACTTTGCATCTCAAAATTTAAAACATAGACTTTGTTAAAAAAATTATTTTTCTATAAAAATTTAAGGTCTCCATTTGATTTTCGCCTTAGGCCACCAATGTCCTAGAGCCGCCCCTGTTTTTTATTCAAAAACAACACTCAAACTAACACCCCTAAATGTGATATTTTTTCTCATATTTTTAAAAAAAATACTTAGCCTAAATAAAATTGACCACATATATTTTTTAATTTTAAAAAGTCCATTAATCAACTTTAAATCCAAATGTGTTAACACTTAACCCAACCCATTTCTTTTAACTGCTGGGACTAGGGAGAAGCATTCACCAGTGTGAGACTAGGGAGAAACATTAACCCAACCCGTTTCATTTATCTTCCGGGATAGGTAAATGTTACCCTTGACGAAAGGACAAAAGAGAATTTAAATAAGGTGAGAATAAGAAGAAGGGAATCTTAGTAGCTTAGTGTAATGCCCCAAAATCTTATTCTGAGACACCACACGATGCTTAAGGCTATAAGTAGCCCTAAGCTA
Organism: Capsicum pubescens; assembly: GCA_030864215.1. Taxonomy (NCBI): domain Eukaryota; kingdom Viridiplantae; phylum Streptophyta; class Magnoliopsida; order Solanales; family Solanaceae; genus Capsicum; species Capsicum pubescens. The sequence goes on along the minus strand of CM061547.1, from coordinate 230,025,061 downwards.
ACCCTTTGAGCCTGCTACTTCTTCTAGAACTTACTTTAAGATAATCTAGTCAAGAATAAATGTTGTATCATATCAAAATTAAAACGAATAAACGATAGATACGATCTAAATAACAAATACTAATAGTACATAAACGAACTCGTAGTCAGACAAGCCTCTACTACTAACAAACAACTAGAGAGCCATTGGGACAAACCCCCAACAGACTCGAACTGAACAAAAAAAAATGATAGTCCGTATACTAAAAGAAAACTGAAAGTCTGAAGAAGTAGACCCTCGAATCATGAGGACTCACCACTGTGAGAGCTTAGATAAAGATGCTCGAACTACTCATATTGTGGATACTGAGCACCTGAACCTACATTATAAGACAATGTAGCACACAGACGTATATGTGGATCAGTACTTTGAGGATGTACTGAAGCATATAGTACAAATCTCGTGAGTCATAATATTTACTTCTAAAATCTATATTCTTTATCTTATTCTCAAAACTTGTAAGCAAGAGGAATCTTAAAACAATAGCTTTCAAAACTTATACTCTTATCTCATGGAGAGTAAGGGACTTCTTTAAAACTTAGGGATTATAAGACTTTGGGACTTAAGGACTTTGGGCTTGGGAGTTTCTTCTAACCGACATAAACCATGTGAGCTGACATGGAGTCCAACGTCTTGTCCACGTTGGGGAGAGCAGCTCTATCCTTGCCATCGGAATGGAACCTTTAACTTTAGTGATCACTATCTTAACCCACTTGGGGTAAATCAAAAACCTACGGTGGATCGTAGTTTTGGGGCATGAGACCTCAGAATCATACCCACTCGGTGCTAAATACTACTCCCATACTTATTGCTTAGAACTTTAGGAAATCCACCTTAAAATAGCATAAAGGTTTATAATTAAAACTGATTATGCTTCTCTTTTCTTTATATCATAACTTGAATAAATAATGTGGATTCCTATCTTCGTCTAGAATTAAAAGAATCAATCTTTTATTATCAAAATCTGAAAATAGACAATCACGGGATACTTAAATCATCGTCATTCTCAGAATTTCAACATATAATCTAGGGCTTAATAACCCATACTTCAACTTCGTATCAAACACCATAAAGTTCACGCTTTATAAAATAATCATTCATAACTCAACTTAAAACCTAGAAATTTCATCAATAGGCATAGAAATATAAACAAAATCATGTAATTCAACTCTTAATCCGTGGGAAATCTCATAATCTGGCAAATAATGGTAATGGGTATAAACCCTAACTTGATTTTCATGGAAATCATAGTAAAATTCATAAATTTATAACTTAAAGGAAGTTTTTGGGCAGAAGAATACAAGGATTGTTCTTGTTCAAACCCCACATACCTTAGATTGATAAACTTGGATGAACAACTTGCTTTTGAGATGTTATTGGAACTCTTGAATGAGGGTTCTTGGAATTTTTGCACTAAGAACTTGAAATCTTGACGTAATTTAGAGAATTGATGGAGTAGTCTTGCGTTTCTTGGAGGAGAAGTATGATGGACTAGGGTTATTGTTTTGAAGAGAATAAGGATTAGGGCATAAAGTTCTTTGTTATGTAATGGATTTTATATTTTTGGACGGATTAGGGGTAGGGTAATTAACCAAAATACCCCCCTTTAACTCTTAACGAACTGAAAAATAAAGCATTTGCGAACTGAGTGGCCACCGCGATGTGCCACTATCATGGTAGCTCACTGTAAATCGATCACTGGGAACTGGGAAGACTCCGCGATGTGGAGCCATCATGGTTCCCCTTTGGAAATGCCATTTTGGCACCTGGCGCGACACGCCACTATCGCGCTGAGCTTCTGGAAAGTGAAAACTGGGAAATTGGGGTCCTCCGCGATGCGCCACCATCGTGGAGTCCCACTAGAATTTGATAATTATTAAATAAACCCTCTCCGCAATGCGCTAAACACCAAAATGACAGTGTTTTACAACAGAACTTAAATTAGCCATAACTTCTTGCCCAATTATCGGATTTAGGCGAATCTTTTGTCGTTGGAAAGATAATTCAATTTTCCACTCGATAAAAAGTCAAAATTAGGAAAAATTCTATATGATTTAAACATTACTCACTTAGAAAGTAATCCCTTAATCTTCTAGAGATGATATTAGGCTTAAAGAAAGTTTAGGGTATTACAATATCTCCCCCTTGGAAACATTCATCCTCGAATGTGGATAACGAAACTGGAATGCTGAAAATTGAGACTATAAGTGGTGTGTGCTACTAAGAGCATGACTACACTGGTTTACAAATACATGAGCTATCACATGAATGTCTATATAAAGCTTGAAACATGGAATGAAAAGAGATGGGCTGGGGTAACTTGTTACCTTGAACTGAATCTGAATCTGCAGCGAAAAGATGAGGGTACTTGGTCTGCATATCAGCTTCTATTTCCCAAGTGTCTCCCTCAATGGATTGATTTCGCCAAAGAACTTTGACTAATTGAACTTCTTTGTTCCGTAGTCTAAGAATCTGACGGTCAAGGATCTCAACTGGAACTTCTTCATAGAAGAGGCTATCATAAACTTCTAAGCTTCCTAAAGGGACTATAAAGGTGGAGTCACCCACACACTTCTTAAGCATAGAGATGTGGAATACAGGATGAACGACTGACAAGTCTGCGAGCAACTCAATCCCATAAGCCACGTTCCCAACGCGACTCAAAACTCTATAAGGGCCAACATAACGAGGACTAAGCTTTCCCTTTTTCCCAAACCTTTTCACCCCCTTCATGGGTGAAGTCTTCAAGTATACCAAATCACCCACCTCAAACTCAAGATCTCTTCTCCTCACATCAGCATATGACTTCTGACGACTCTGGGTTGTCTTCAGCCTTTCTCTAATCAACTTAACCTTCTCTATAGTCTTAAACATAGTATCAGGTCCAATCAGAGCAGCTTCACCCACTTCAAACCAACCTATGGGTGATCTACATCTTCTCTCATACAAAGCCTTAAACTGGGCCATCTGAATGCTAGAATAATAACTGTTGTTATAAGCAAACTCAATCAATGGCAAATGCTCATCCCAACTACCCTTGAAATCAAGAGCATATGCCCTCAACATATCTTCTAAAGTCTGGATGGTCCTCTCAGCCTAACCATTTGTCTGTGGATGAAAGGCGGAGCTAAGATGCACTTGGGTACTAAGACCCTTCTGAGAAGCTCTCCAAAACTGGAAAGTAAACTGAGTACCCCTATCTGAGATGATAGAAAAGGGAACTCCATGCAATCTGACTAACTCCCGGATGTACAATCTAGCATAATCCTCAGTTGTATAAGATGTATGCATTGGCAAGAAATGCGCTGACTTGGTCAACCTATCTACAACAACCCAAATAGAATCATGATGATGATACGAAAGGGGTAGACCAGTCACAAAATCCATATTCACCTCTTCCCATTTCCAAGTGGGGATACCAAACTCTTGCATCACACTACCAGGCCTTTGGTGCTCTACTTTAACCTGTTTATAGGTTGCACACTTCGCCACAAACTCTGCTATATCTTTCTTCATGCCACTCCACCAATAAATTTCCCATAAATCACGGTATATCTTAGTAGCGCTGGGATGAATGGAATAACGTGCACCATGCACTTCAGCCATAATTCTCTGCCTTAAATTGCCAACACAAAGAACACACAATCTATCTTGAAACCTCAACACACCATCTCCCCCTTGGGATAAAACCTCTATCTTTTGGTTTTTAACTAAGTCCTTCAGTTTGAACAAACTAGGATCCATATCTTGCTTCTCCTTCACTTCTGAAACTAAAGAGGATTCGGAACTACTCTGAACCCAAACATTCCCTTTAGAGGAATCAAGTAATCTAACACCCAATCTAGCCAAATGATGCACCTCACAAGCTAACTCCTTCTTATCTTTCTCCATATAAGCAACACTGCCCAAAGACAACCTACTAAGAGTGTCTGACACTACATTGGCCTTGCCCGAATGGTACAACATACTCATATCATAATCTTTAGCAATTCTAACCATCTTCTCTAACGAAGATTCAACTCCCTCTAAGTAAACATATACTGTAGGCTTTTGTGGTCCGTGAACACATCCACATGAACACCATATAAATAGTGTCTCCAGATTTTCAAAGCAAAAACCACAGCCACTAACTCAAGATCATGGGTTGGGTAATTATTTTCATGAGGCTTCAACTGTCTAGAGGCATAGGCTATAACCTTACCTCTTTGTATCACATAACCCAAGCCAACTCTAGAGGTATCACAATACACCACAAAACCATCCATACCATCAGGCAATGTGAACACTGAGGCTGAAGTGAGTCGATTCTTCAACTCCTGTAAACTCTTCTCGCAAGAATCTAACCACAGGAACTTAACTTTTTTTGGGGTCATTCGGGTCATGGGAGATGCGATAGATGAGAAACCATCAACAAAACGACGGTAATAGCCAGCTAGACCTAAGAAACTCCTAATGTCTGACGGAGAGATAGGTCTAGGCCAGTTTCTTACACCTTTCGTCTTTTGGGGATCGACTTAGTACCTTTGGCTGAAATTATATGACCGAGAAAAGCTACTGACCTTAGCCAAAATTCACACTAGCTGAATTTGGCGAACAACTGACGATCTCTAAGAGTTTGCAAGACTATTCTAAGATGATCCGCATGGTCATTCTTAGTAAAGGAGTACACAAGGATATCATCTATGAACACTATGACAAACATATCAAGATATTGCTTGAACACACGATTCATGAGGTCCATGAAAGCTGCTAGAGCATTGGTTAGCCCGAAAGACATGACTAGAAACTCAAAATAACCATAACAGGTTCGGAAGGCTGTCTTCGGAATATCACATTCCCTAACCTTAAGCTGATGATAGCCGGATCTAAGGTCTATCTTTGAGAAGTAACTTTCACCTTGTAATTAATCAAATAAATCATCAATTCTAGGAAAAGGGTATTTATTCTTGACTGTGACCTTATTAAGCTGATGATAGTCAATGCACATACGCAAAGAACTATCTTTTTTTTGCATGAATATGACAGATGTACCCTAAGGAGAAACACTGGGCCTTATGAAACCTTTATATAAGAGATCTTTGCGTTTCTCTTTCAACTCCTTAAGTTCTGTGGGTGCCATACGATATAGAGGAATAGAAATAGGTTGTGTGTTGGGAAGAATGTCAATCCCGAACTCTATCTCTCTATTAGGAGGTACCCCTAGGAGATCTTCTGGGAAAACATCAGGAAACTCATTAACTATATTGACTGACTGAATAGTTGGAGTCTCAGACTTAGTGTCTTTAACTCAAACTAGATGATAGATGCAATCTTTGGATATCAACTAGCTTTAAGATAAGATATAAAATGACTCTTGGGAGATACTGAACTCCCGGACCACTCGAAGACTGGCTTATCTGGAAATTGAAATTTTACCACACAAGTGCGATAATCTATGGATGGATAACAGGAATGGAGCATTTCCATACCCAGAATAAGATCAAAGTTGACCATGTCTAACTCTATCAAATCAGAATATGACTTATGAAGAATAGTAATAGGACACCTCTTATACACTCGCTTAGAAACAACTGACTCTTCTACTGGGGGTAGAAACCAGAATGGAATCAGGAATCTTTTTTGGACTTATTTCAAAATTCACAGCAACTAATGGGGTCATATAAGAGAAGCTTGACCCAGGGTCTAACAGTACATACACATCAAAATGAAAGACCCGAAGCATACCAGTAATAACATCTGGTGAATCCTCATATTCTTGATGGGATGGCTAAGCATAGAACTGATTTTGGCGCTGACCGCCAACAGTGCTAGATGAAGTGCCCTGAGGAGGGGCTGGACGAGCTAAGAGAGCTGGTGTACTGGTAGCCTGAGTCTGGGGACGAACATCTCGGCTCCTTTTTCTAGCATGTGGACACTCTCTAATTGTGTGGCCCAACTTTCCATGACTAAAAAAACCCCTCTGTTCGGCCAAACACTCACCGGGATGGGTCCTGCCACACTTAGCACATGGGGGATAACTGGGCCTGTTACTCACACTGTTCTGGGACCTGAACATAGAAGACTTATTCTCTTGCTCCTGTCTATTTCTGGGTGTGGGATCACTAGATGATGAAGGCGCTGGCATAGATGAATAATTCTAAAATTATAGTCGGTTCCCTCCATGAGATCTAGTCTGACCATACTCAAACAACTCTAATCTAGCCCTCTTATTTTCTCTTACTCTATCTTTCTCCTTTATATTTTATGCCTCGATATACTGAGCATGCCTTATGACCCTAGAAACATCCATATCCGGATTGAGCATAGCAGTCCTAAACTCTTTCACCACCAACCCAGACACACCAGTCATAAACTTACTCATACTAGATCTAGGTTCTGCTATCAATTCATGATCATACTTAGCTAACTGTTTCAACTTAAGGCAATACTCCTTAACAGTCATAGAGCCTTGCCTTAGGTTCATGAACTCTTTTATCTTTGCTTTCCTCATCTCGAGCGGAAAGAATTTATCTAGGAATGCATCCTGGAACACCTGCCACATCATATGAGCTGCATTCTCCCTTTTACTCTTCCTCCATATCACAACCCAGTCATAAGCAATGTCTTTGAAATGTTAAGAGGCTAAATCTACACTTCCCTCTTCAGTCACATGCATAACTTGGGTGATCTTCTTCACCTTATCCAGATACAACTGCGGATCCTAAACTATCTTTGACCCAAAGAACTCAGTAGGTTCATTGTCATGAAGTCACAGAGCCTGGCTGTGGCTGCATCACCCCCTTGCTGACGCAGAACAACAGCCTGATTATTCACTTGCATAGTAGCATTCACAGCTTAGGCTAACATCCAAAATGAAGCCCAGAATTTGGCATAAGACACATTCTCATTAAGGAGATCGTCAGGTTGTGGTGGCTAATTGTCATTTCTATGGGCATTAGCTCTTCGGGGAGGCATTTTCTATCATAAAAGAGCATAAGTTAATAGCATATAGAGATAGTAGTAGGCATGATAGATTCTGAAAGAAAGAGATGATTTTTCCTAAAACGTCTCATAGCCTCTTGCTCACAGATGTGGAACGCTTCACACCGATGATCAAGACTCTACGTAACGTGGCTTATCAAACTCCCTAGGACACCATAAACCTTAGGCTCTGATACCAAGTTTGTAATGACCCAAAATCTTATCCCGAGATATCACACGGTGCTTAAGGCTACAAGTAGCCCTAAGCTAACCCTTTGAGCCTGCTACTTCTTCTAATACTTACTTTAAGATAGTCTAGTCAAGAATAAATATTGTATCATATCAAAACTAAAACAAATAAATGATAGATACTGCCGACAAGCCTCTACTACTAACAAAGAAATAGAGAGCCATTGGGACGAACCCCTAACTGACTCAAACTGAACAAAAAAAAAGGATAGTCCGTATACTAAAAGAAAACTGAAAGTCTGGAGAAGTAGGCCCTCGAATCATGAGGACTCACTACTGTGAGAGTGTAGATAAAGATGCTCGAACTACTCACGTTGTGGATACTGAGCACCTGAACCTACATTATAAGACAATGTAGCACATAGACGTATATGTGGATCAATACTTTGAGGATATACTGAGCATATGGGGATGCAATGTAATAAGTAAACAATATCATCGATCTTTATAGAAAACATACATATTGGTATGAATGACTCACATAGATTGAGTAAAAACTGAAGTCTGAATCTCATAAATCATGTATAACGAAGTATACAGTACAAATCTCGTGAGTCATTCTATTTACTTCTAAAATATATATTCTTCATCTTATTCTCTAAACTTGTAACCAAGAGGAATCTTAAAACAATAGCTTTCAAAACTTATACTCTTATCTCATGTAGAGTAAGGGACTTCTTTAAAACTTAGGGATTATAAGACTTTGGGACTTAAGGACTTTGGGCTTGGGAGTTTCTTCTAACCAACATAAATCATATGAGCTGACATGGAGTCTATCGTCTTGACCACATTGGGGAGAGCTTCTCTATCCTTTCCATCGGAATAGAACCTTTAACTTTAGTGATCACTATCTTAACCCACTTGGGGTAAATCAGAAACCTACGGTGGATCGTAGTTTTGGGGCATGAGACCTCAGAATCATACCCACTCGGTGCTAAATACTACTCCCATACTTATTGCTTGGAACTTTAGGAAATCCACCTTAAAATAGCATAAAGTTTTATAATTAAAACTGATTATGCTTCTCTTTGCTTTATATCATAACTTGAATAAATAATGTGGATTCCTATCTTAGTTTAGAATAAAAAGAATCAATTTTTCATTATCAAAATCTGAAAATAGACAATCACGGAATACTTAAATCATCGTCATTCTCAGAATTTCAACATATAATCTAGGGCTTCATGACCCATACTTCAACTTCGTATCAAACACCATAAAGTTCACGCTTTATAAAATAATCATTCATAACTCAACTTAAAATCTGGAAATTTCATCAATAGGCATAGAAATATAAACAAAATCATGTAATTCAACTCTTAATCCATGGGAAATCTCATAATCTGGCAAATAATGGTAATGGGTATAAACCCTAACTTGATTTTCATGGAAATCATAGTAAAATTCAGAAATTTATAACTTAAAGGAAGTTTTTGGGCATAAGAACGCAAGGATTGTTCTTGTTCAAACCCCACATACCTTAGATTGATAAACTTGAATGAACAACTTGCTTTTGAGATGTTATTGGAACTCTTGAATGAGGGTTCTAGGAATTCTTGCACTAAGAACTTGGAATCTTGACTTAATTTAAAGAATTGATGGAGTAGTCTTGCGTTTCTTGGAGGAGAAGTATGATGGACTAGGGTTATTGTTTTGAAGATAATAAGGATTAGGTCATAAAGTGCTTTGTTATGTAATGGATTTTATGTTTTTGGATGGATTGGGGGTAGGGTAATTGACCAAAATACCCCCCTCCCCTTTAACTCTTTACGAATTGAAAAAATGAAGCATTTGCGAACTGAGTGGCCACCACGATGCGTCACTATCACGGTGGCTCACTGGAAATCGACCACTAGGAATTAGGCAGACTCTGCGACGCGGAGCCATCGTGGTTCCCCTTTGGGAATGAGATTTTGGCACCTGGCGCGATGCACCACTATCGCGCTGAGCTTCTGGAAAGTGACAACTGGGAAATTGGGGTCCTCCGCGATGCGCCACCATCGTGGAGTCCCACTGGAATTTGATAATTGTTAAATAAACCCTCTCCACGATGCGCTAAACACCAAAATGATGGTGTTTTACAACTAGAACTTAAATTAGCCATAACTTCTTACTCGGTTATCGGATTTAGGCTAATCTTATGTCGTTGGAAAGCTAATTCAATTTTCCACACAATAAAATATCAAAATTAGGAAAAATTCTATATGATTTAAATATTACTCACTTAGGAAGTCATCGCTTAATCTTCCAAGAGACGATATTAGGCTTAAAGAAAGTTCAGGGTATTACACTTAGTTGGTTAGTTACCTGAACTTCCACCTTGTTGATGAGGGTTCGATTTCCCATATTGTAATCCCCTCCCCCATTCCTTTTCCCCTACCCCCAATTTTTTTTTTCTAAAAAAAAGAGAACGAGAAGCAATATTTTTTTACTATTGGTCGTTTTATGAATGTATAAGAGTAATGTAAAATATATTTTTTTTAAAATTTATTTTTGTTAGTCGTTTTTCGATATGATACACTCATTAAGAAATAACTATTGATATGATTATTTAGCCATATGATCTCTATTAGTTGATGTTTAGAGTAACATATCTTTAAAATGATTTAAAAATAAACAGTTAATGCTAAGGGTAAAATAGAAAAAATTCTTTTATTTTTTCTTGATATGTCAAAAGTGACAAGTAAAAATAAAAATTCAATTAGGAAAATAAGTAAAACGGAAAAGAGCCTAATATATCCTTCAAGTATTGAAAATGGTACACAAATACTCTCTTTCCACCTTTACACTCTATTTGGATGGTGGTTTGCCATGGTTTCATAATGTACGGTACAGTATGGTATGGTACTGTATAGTATAGTACAATACGATATTTGGATAGACTGTATCGTTCACTGTTGTTTAATAACAGTTTTTTTGTTTGGTTTATGGTATGGTACTGTATGATAATGAGTAAGTTTACTAAAATACCCAAATTCCTAGATTCATGGAGATATAGAACAACATATAAGTTAGCATTCTTGCATATCCATCATTTGAGTCTCCAATAATTATTTCAATAATTACATATCCGATTTGGCCTATGGACGAATATGCAAGCATACGTTTCATGCTTGTTTGAATCCGGTATATTTTTCATGTTCATAGGAGTATGTTTATGTTTCTGCTTTACGAATATGATTTTTTTTTTGGGCATTTCTAATAATATCCATCCTTGTTTCTATTTTGGCATTTTTCATTTCCGGAGTGTTAGCCCCGATTAGCAAAGGGCCAGAGAAACTTTCTACTTATGAGTCGTTATTATAAATTTCAAATTTATAAAAATTAGGGGTATTTTCTTATTAACTATGAGCAGGATTTTCTTTGTGTTGTCACTGGCCTATAAAAACACATTCAAAGAGCATCTACCACCAAACTTCTCAGCAAAACTTTATAAGTATTCAAAGATTGTTCATTTGAGGTTTTTATTAGATCTTTTCTTCCTTTTCTACTCATATGTAATTAAAACTGAAAGATCATGGGTATTCGTATGCCTCGTACAATCAATAAATCTTCCACAATAGGAGATGTTCTTAAAGGTCATCTACTTATAGATAAAGCAAAATCTTCCACAACAGGAAATGATCAGGAACTGGCCATGAATGTTGGGACCATATAAAGTAAACCCAGACAAATTGATTTAGTTATATACAACTTATAGCAAAGCAAAATTAGAAAAGGTCAACCAACTGAATCAAATAAAACAACATGGGAAATGAATATTCTGCAAAGTTCATATTAGTTATCAAGAATCATCCATAACCAGAAAACTCAATTGAACATCCTGCTGACTAATATTTAAAGCGGAAGTAAATGGATTCTACATGGTAGAAATTGACAAACCACTGAAAGTTAAAGATCAAAAAATATAGAAATGATGACAAGAAGGTTGATGCATGATCTAAGGGATTATAGAAATACATTGGTAACTGGTTCTTCACTTACATACTTAGCATAGATAATACTAGTATGTGATGAGATAGATTATGGTAGTTTAATTTACATTGAGAGAATGATCAAAGAATAAGTGGAAGAACGAAGAACCCACAGGAGAACAACATGGAGGAGAGATTGAGAAGAAAGAAAAAAGTAAAAAAAATATATATTAGGGTTATAAGTAATATAGGATAAAGGGTAAAATAGGATTAGATAATATTATATAAGGGTATAATTGAAAAGAAAAAATAACAAAACCATGGGATACCACCAAATCAGTGGTTCTAAAATTTGAGGGATTTCATGGTTACCAAACCATGAAAAGATACCATACCATATCATTCCTTTTAGAAAATAATCAAAACTAACATGGTTCCCTTGGTAACCATACCATACCATACCATGGGAAACCACCATCCAAACAGGCACTTAGGCTAAAAAATACCCTTTCATCCATCTATTTGGCTCAAAAATACTCTTCCACAGTTTCACTTAATAGACAAGTGATTAGGCTTCTAATTTAACACGTGACAACTTTTTATTGGTTTGAGATTTAATTAATTAATAATTCATTATTAGTAATAAATAAATAATCCAATCGAATCCCACAACCCAACCCAAGTAAATACCCGATCTAGCTAAATACCCAAATAAAAAAACCCGATCCTAATATCAAAAGGGAAAAAAACTTTTATAGCATATCTACCAGTCTCTTTCTTAGTAAAAAAATCAGTTACTCTCTCAAAATTAGAGGCGCGACTTTATTGATCAGAGCTCTGATGGTCTTCTTCTATTAATCTCATCAGTAAAACACTTCTGTTTTCAAGTAAGAACTGAAGAACCCATTAATCTAATGTTAGGGTTAATTAGGGTCTGTTTTATCTTAATATTGTAAGACGTAATGTTTGTGTGGTTGAATGTGTTTTGTAAATTTTTATTATTTTACATGCTTCTTTATTATACGCCTGTAGTTAATTTTTATTTTCATTAGACTATAATGTTGTCCGAAGTTAGGGGTTTTACATATTGTCGGTGAAAATTTATTTTTAGATGCTTGTTTTGAGACTTTTTTTGCTTATTTCATACTCATTGTGTAACTTGTGTCTTCATTTTGTGCATATAGAGTGTGTTATTTGTTATATTATTTTCTCTAGTTTATCTCTTTTTATATGATTTATTAGGGATCTTTTATCTTGATTATGTGCATTTGAAAGGCATGCAGGTAAATTTTCTAAATTAATGGGTCCCTTTCATGTTTGTTTTGCCCCTTTGGGTGCTTATATCCACGTGAATTAGGCATGAGATGTTGTTTTTTAAATGCATGTGGTCGATATAACTTTACCCTTTTGTCTTCATATTCAAATAATATTTAATTCCCTAAACTTTAATGTGTTTATTCACACAGTTGTCTAACAAGTTTTTTTTAATTGTTTTCCATGAAAATTTGCTGAAGAATGGTTGATAAAGTGGACTTGATATTTAATTATGGAGGAAAGTGGATCCTATCTCCTCAATTAGTCTACATAAAAAAATTGAATCAGTCTTAGGAAGAATATAATGTTGATATGTCATATATTGATATATGTACAGAGTTCATAGAAAAGTTTGGTTTTAAGTTTGTGAAGCATTTGCTAGTAACAGAACCTACTGGTAGATATTTTGTGCTTAGTGATGATTCAAGCATTAGGACACTACGATCTATTCTCTCCTGTGATTTCAGAGTGATACAACTGTTTATTGTAGACAAGGGTGAAACTACCATTATATCTTCAAACATCGATCTTCTTAACGAGCCTAAAGTAAATACAATAGATATAGAAATAGGAACCGATTATGAATCAGATAAGGAGGAGGAGTATAATGAATTTATTCCTAGGAGGAGTATCTTCAATAGTGAAGATTTGAAAGTGTTTAGGCAGGAAAAAAAATAGAGAAATCACTGACAAGCTAGATAGATTCTTAGAGTTGGTAAAAGGTATGTGCTTTAAAGATCTTAAAGAAGCTAAAAGAATCGTGAGCTTTTATTGTATTTCTAGGAAGGTTGGACTTCAAGTTAATAAAAGTGAAAAAACTAGATTGAGATATGTGTGTGATGTTAGATGTCCCTTTGAGTGTTCGGTTTCTGAAGATAAGGATCAAGTGTTGAAAATTAAGACCTTAAAAATAGAACAAATATGTTGGCCATCTTTGAAGAATAGAAGAGCTACTCAAGATACTTTAGCTCACTACTTCATAAAAAAAATCAAAAAAATCTAAAGTACAAGGTATCGGACATGAGGCAAGATATAGATGATAATTTTTCATTGAATGTTAGTCTTTCAAAGATGAAAAGGGTTAAGAGTCTTGTGTAAAATAAATTGATGGGTAGCGACATTGATAAATTTAATAAGTTAGAAGGTTATGCTCAAGAATTGAGGGATAACAACTCTGGTACTGATTTGGTCATAAATATATCTAAAGAAGCTTTGAAACAAGGAAAAAGAAGATTCCTAAGAATGTATGTATGTATTCAAGCTTTGAATAATGGTTGAAAAGTGGGTTTGAGGCCATTTATATGGTTGGATGGCATTTTTAGAAGGAAATATACAAAGCGATCTTATTGGTTGCGCTTGTACAACATTCAATGAAATACTTCTATCCACTTGCTTGGGCAGTGGTGGATAAAGAAAGAACTAGAAACTAAAAATGATTCGTTGAGTTGCTGAGAACTTTCTTAGAGTTGACAGATAGTGAAGGAGTGACATTTATGTTTGATATGCAAAAGGTAATTCTTATGTAAATAGTACTTTAATTTTTTGCTTTTTAGTTAAAGTTTTATTCCAATAGTACTTAACTTTTTTTATGTTTATTATTATAGGGGTTGTTGGATGTTGTTACTCAAGTCTTTTCCAAGGTGCATCACAGATGGTGTGTAAGACATATAGAAGCAAGTTGGAGAAAAACATAGAAGACAGTAGAAATGAAGAAATTACCATGGTGGTCGGCTTGGAGCACCTATGAAGAAAAATTGCATGATCAATTGAATGGTATTCTGCACGACGCTGGTGCAGGAAAGATTTTGACACACTCTACAAGAATCAAGGATGTGATAACAAATTTACAGAGTCATTCAATAAATGAATTCTGAAGGCAAGGGCACAACCTATAATCAAGATTTTAGAAAATATTAGAATTAAGGTAAGTTATTATTTTACTAACTTCACTTTATAAATGCGGTTTTTTCAGTTTTATTTTACTTGAGTGTTGTGTGTTTTTTCTTTACTCTCTTCACTATTGAAGATGTTTAGTCATAATTTTTCACTTTTATATAGGCATATAAATGCTGCTTTTTAAGTTTTATAAATATATATATGCATTTTTTTGGTTTTATATTAACTTATATTGTATGTTTTTTCATCTTTTACTCTCTTCACTGTTCAGGAAGGTTCTAGGAGATACTTAAATTGTTCTTAGCTGGATTAGAGTTTTCATTTGATTCTTTCTCTAATTTACTTACTATATTCCTTAGAATTATAAAAAAATTCTATGTATTGTGTTGCTTTGGGCGATATGGATCATGATAAGTTAATTATGTCAACCTTGTAGAATTCTTGCAATTGGGTTCATAGTGGACAGAAGCGTAATCTTCCTGATATCTTGTTGTCTAAATCGAGAGAGCTTGGTAGTGAGGAGAAAATAGAGGTGATGTTCAAAGTCATTTGTTGCATGATACTTAGAACATATGCAAAATAATTTGGTCAACAAAGATGATGATCTCTTGTTTGCTATATTTGGTGTAGTTTGTATATCAAAGCAAACTTTGTCGTATCTTGTTTTTTATCCTAGTTCTTCTCTTGCTTATGATATGTTTGTGATATTTTCTAGTTATTTAATGGATCTAAATTAGGAAAAACAACAGGTTCGTATATTTGCGGTGTATCATCTGCTATACCTCTGCATTACAGGGCATTTCCTTGCTATTTCACTATGTTGAAAATGTTAAAAGCCTCGTTGCTTTGGACAAATGACATCTACATGGAAGCTTCTATAGGTTTGTGTACAATACACGTTAAAATCTTGAATGGAGGTTCATTGAAGAAGATTCTTTGGCACAATGCATATAACTACAAGTTATGAAAAATGAAGAAAGTCCTTAGATAATGTACAACAACTTCTCAGTGGGGCATTCTTATTTTTGACAATGACAAACCATTAATTTCTTAATTTGTTCATGTTATGCTTTCAACATATGCTCCTTTATTTATGTATGTCAATGAATATCTCGAGGTGATTTGTTGTTGCTCTTGGTCACACGTATATGGGTTAGGAAAGGCAATCACTATCATGGAGATGTTTAACACAATACTCACCAGTTCTGGCAATATTTAAGGAAATTTCAAGCTATTTGTGTTGTACGAAGATTGCAATGTTTGGATCGAAAAGATTTTCAAATCAACATCATTCGTATGCTTTTACTACAGCAGAAACCGATGAGTCGTATGGTTATTTCATTTTTCCACCTGGTGAACATCAAATCCTGCTATGCACTATCAAACTGTGGTCAAAATTTAACTTACTTTTTGTTGGATTCCTTATCGTGAACCTTTAAGACAAGGTTCTTATTGAGGATGGGGGTTCAACCCAACAAAAGAGTGGATTTTCTTTGAGATTCGTGTTAAGAACACATGTTAAATAGAAGAAGTTACCTACTGAAGAGATTGTGAAAATTATGTTAAAGCTTTGACTTAGTCTATATTCTCTTATATCTCCTTCAATGGTCTATTATGTCATTTCCTTCTAGTTACCTTCTTTCTTTGCTACTCATAGATTTCCCATTAATGTTGTTCGTTACTTTGTTTCTCGAATTCTTATTTGTATTCGGATTTGAAAGTATATATTATATATATATAAATGCTATATATAATATATATATTTATATATATATATATAATTTATATATATATATAAATATATATATATATATATTAGAGTTGTGGTGTAAAATTGAGGTTGTTACATAAATACTATTTTTTCAGTTTTATATAGGCATATCTATGCAGTTTTTTTTTAATTTTATATTAGCATATGTAACGCCCCACATCTGGTACCCGTAATGCTACACGGTGCTCATGATCCCGAAGGACCACAAGCTAACCCATGACTGATATTGTACCTGAACACTGCATAATATACTGTATAAATGCGGAAGTAAAAGATGAAAGTCCATAAGGTTCAAAACTGTAACATAACTGATAAAATATATCATCTGGATGGGGTATGAAATACTCAAAACAACTGAAATAAACTGTTTGAACATGATAGTCTGAAAAGCCTCTAACTATCTGACTAAGGAGTTGATGGGACATGTCCCCAACTAACTCCATCTACTGAAAGCTAAATTGAATTAATGAAATAACTCATAATATCATCCTCAAATGATGAGGACTCACTGCTAAATCTGGCTGTTATTGATGCTCTAGAGCTCGTGCTTCTGAACATATGGTATAAAACACCATAGCGCAAATGCGTCAGTACGATTGAATGTACTGCTACGCATGTGAGGTAGGCTGAATGAAAAAAGGTTCATATGCATGAACTACACTAACTGACTGGATAACATGAACGTGAGAATACATGCATGAATACATAATAATTGTAACTAAGTTTGTGATAACATGATTAATGAGTCTGAGTACTGATAACATGAGATACTGATAACTGTATAAATGAAATAACTGATACTGAGCGACTGTATCTGAAAGTCTAGGTTCTGATGGAACTAGCTGAGTTTTGTATTATTCTAAGTTGATTGTATCTGATAATCCTGAATTTTGTAAAATTATCTAAGTTCTATTACTAAGACTGAATGACTGTATCTGACAGTCCTGATTCTGTAACTGAAACTGTAGGAAGTAGTTATCTAACCGATATGCCCCTAATAAGCTATTATAGTAGTGTTGCGGTCCAATCTGTAACCCCAATTAGAAGGGTGTCGATACCGCGCCACTGGTAAGGACAAGCTATGGCTAACCCTCATATGACAGTCTCCCCAAAAGATAATGGTGGGGCCCTCATCTGACAGTGTTTATCCTCCTCATCAACCCTCATCTGACAGTGTTAATGTCTCAACCTATGCTGGCTACATAGTTCTAGAATGCAAGGATTGCTTCTAAGAATCACACCCTCATTTGACAGTGTGTGTTCCCATCCTTGGGTTCACTCGGTGCTAAATCCTACTCCCATATGAATAGACACTGAACATGATTATTTGAACTGAACTGGACTGAGTTCATTGAGTTCCTTTTACTGACAGAATACTACTGAGATTACTAAATTTCTGAAATCTCTGAGATTATTGGAATTACTGAGTTTACTGAGATTTCTTGAGTCACATGACTGACTGAATTCTATGGATCATGGCTTGACTGGGAGTATCGTGGAAACATGACATTGGATCTAGGCACACAGCTAAATTATCGGGTATTAAATACCCCCAGGACTTAATATCATGAAAGTAATTCATGGCATAAATTCTAAAGCACCACAATGGCTACACATATATCCATAATCTATTGACTAAGACATTTCATCAAACACTTGACATGCATGAACTTGTATATGAATGGGGATTTCATATTATCATACTAGTATGGCACTCTTCCTTCACATAGGCATTTAATCAAACACATAGTGTGCATAGTATATGTAGACAACATTACGCAACAAGTAAACATCATGATTCAGTTCTAATTTCACCATTCAAGGGTTTAATCATGGGTTCACATGAATCTACACCTATAATAGTTAATTCCACTTAAAATTTATCACCAAACATGGATTAGAAGTCAATTGGTCATTATCAACAAGAACAAAAGCAAACCCAACATGGAATTCATAAAAAAAATTCATATACTTGAACTTTGAAAAGAGATTCTTAGGCTTCATGGGCGAAAGAAGTCCATGAATGAACACTATACATACCTTAGAATGTAACCCCGTAAAGATCCTTGGAGAGATTCTTGATCCTTGCCCTTGAATTTTTAAGATTAGGGTTTCTTGGCTTTGAGAGAGTATGAAGAAATTGGGGAAAATAGAGTGAATAATGATGTCCTTAGGTCTTGTAGGGTTAAATTTCGTGTTTAAGGATGAATAAAAATCATGGAAGAAGACCCATTTAACCCTGAATGCGTCCTTTAAATTTTGAGAAAAAATTCCCGACCTGGACTCCTGGCGCGGCGCGGCACGGCGCTATCGCGCCGTGTCACTGGAATTTGACAACAGGGAAATTGGACGACGGCGCGATGTGGGGCTATCGCGGAGCTTCACTGGAATTTGAAAATTGGGATTTGGGACCCCTCTGCGACGCGGTGAAATTACAGTCTTACTGGAAATTGATGAATGTCATTTTGTCTTATGGCGCGACGTGCCACTGACTGAGATGACGGTGTTTTACGACTGAAGCTTGAAATAGTCATAACTTATTACCCGGTTATTGGATTTAGGCAAATTTTATATCGATGGAAAGCTTATTGAATTTCCCACATGAAAAAAGTGAAAATCTTGAAAATACCACATGTATAAAAGTGGATTAATATTTAAAACAAATCTTTGACATTCTTGGGATGAATTTAAGCTAGGTAGAAGTACGGGGTATTATAATATCTCACCCTTGGGAACATTCGTCCTCGAGTGAGACTGATTTAGATGGGATAAATAATAAGCTAAAGTACATACTGAACATAAACAACTGAAACATGACTGATATTTTTGAGATTTATACTGAGTATGCATATCTGATGCATGATTTCATGACATAACTGACTCATGAACACATGACTGAGATTTTTGATAACTGAATTTCTCACTAGGAGAATGCATGTTTGATGTATGAACACATGACTAATATAATGCATTAACATATGACTGGATATGCAATGGTACTTAGTACCAAGTTGTAATTGAAATCTGAATATGAAAACTGAAAAACTTAAGAAGAACTGTTACCTTGAGCTAGATCTGAGTTAGCGGAGAAGAGGTGAGGATACTTGGTACATATGTCTACTTTTGCTTCCCAAGTAGCTCCCTCAACGGACTGATTCCACCATAGAACTTTGACTAGAGGGACTTCTTTATTCCTCAGTCTACGAGTTTGATAGTCAAGAATTTTGACTGAAATCTCTTCATAAGAGAGGCTGTTTTGAACATCAATGCTCTGAATAGGGACTACAACTGCTGGGTCACCTATACACTTCTTGAGCAAAGAGACATGGAAAACTGGATGGACTGAAGCTAGATCTGAAGGCAATTCGAGCTCATAAGCTACCTTGCCGAAGCGACTGAGAATTTTAAAGGGACCGACATATCGGGAACTGAGCTTTCCCTTCTTGTCAAATCTCTTCACTCCCATTATGAGAGAGATCTTTAGATAAACATAGTCACCAGTCTCGAACTCGAGATCTTTTCTGTGCACATCTGCATAAGACTTCTGTCAGCTCTAAGAAGCCCAGAGTCTTTCTCTGATAAACTGGACTTTATCTAAGGCATCGAATACTAAGTCAGGACCTATGACTGAGGCCTCACTAACTTCAAACCAACCGATTGGAGATCTATATCTCCTACCGTATTGAGCTTCAAATAGAGCCATCTAAATACTGGAAAGATAGCTATTGTTGTATCCAAACTCAATCAAAGAAAAGTGGTCATCCCAACTACCCTTAAAATTAATTGCACACGCTCGCAGCATATCTTCTAGAGTCTAAATGGTCCTTTCTGCTTGACCATCTGTCTGAGGATGAAAGGTTGTACTGAGATGAACTTGGGTACCAAGACCCTTTTGGAATGCTTTTCAGAAATGAGAGGTGAACTAGGTACCTTTGTCTATGATATTAGATAACGTAACACCATACAATCTGACCAACTCTCTGATGTAAAGCTTGGTGTAATCCTCGGCTGAATAAGAGGTGTGGATTAAATGAAAATGAGTTGATTTAGTCATTCTGTCTATAATGACCCAAACTGAATCATGTTGATGACGAGTACAAGGCAAACCCATCACAAAGTCCATGTTCACTTCTTCCTACTTCCAAGTGGGAATATTGAACTCATGCATGGACCCACTAGGCTTCTGATTCTCTATCTTAATCTGCTGACATGTAGAGCACTTAGCCATAAACTCTGCAATATCTCTTTTCATCCCACTCCACCAATAGATCTCCCGCAAGTCGCGGTACATCTTTATGGACCCTGGATGAATAGAGTAGCGCGCACCATGCGCTTCTGCAAGAATTTGCTGCCTCAAGTCATCTACACCTGGAACACATAGACGACCCTGACAACGCAGAACACCATCTCCCCTAGGGAGAAAACCTCTACTTTATGATCCTTGACTGACTCTTTTAACTTGACAAGGCTGGGATCTCTATCTTATTTTTCTTTCACCTTAAAAACTTGAGATAATTCTGAACTACTCTGAACCCATACATCACCTTCTTCTGAATCGACTAAGCGAACACCTAGTTTAGAAAGCTGATGGACTTCCTGAGCTAGCTTCTTCTTACCATCCTTAACATGAGTAACACTACCCATAGACAGTCTACTGAGAGCGTCGGCCACTACATTGGCCTTGCCTGGATGATAAAGGACACTCATGTCATAATCTTTCAAGAGCTCTAACCACCTTCTCTAATGAATATTAAGGTCTTTCTGAGGAAAGACATACTAAAGATTCTTATGATCGGTGAACATATCTACATGAACCCCGTATAGATAATGCCTCTAAATCTTTAACGCAAATACTACGGCTGCTAACTCAAGATCATGAGTGGGATAATTTTTCTCATGGGATTTAAGATGTCTGGAGGTGTAGGCTATGACCTTACCATGTTGTATGAAGACACAACCCAAACCTACTCTGGATACATTACAGTATACTACAAACCCATCTGGACCGTCTGAAACAGCTAAGACTGGGGTTGAGGTGAGTCGAGTCTTTAACTCCTAAAAACTTTTCTCAGAAGGATCTGACCACTGAAACTTAACTTTCTTTTGAGTCAATCTGGACATAGGGGATGCAATAGATGAAAATCCCTCAACAAACCATCTTTAATAGCCATCCAAACCCAAGAAACTCCTGATATTTGATAGAGAGACAGAGCGAGACCAGTTTTTTACCGCTTCAGTCTTTTGAGGATCCACTCTAATGCCATCACCGGAAACAATATGACCAAGTAATGCTACTGACTTTAGACAAAACTCCCACTTACTAAATTTGGCGAATAGTTGATGATCTCTAAGAGTCTGAAATACGATTCTGAGATGGTCGGCATGATCACACTCACTGCGATAATAGACCAGAATATCGTCTATGTAGACTATGATAAACGTGTCCAAGTACTACTTGAACACCCTATTCATCAAGTCCATGAAAGCTGCTGGGGCATTGGTAAGACCAATGGACATGACCAGAAACTCGAAGTGACCATACCGAGTACGAAAGGCTATCTTTGAAATGTCACATTCTCTGACTCTGAGCTAATAATAGCCTGATCTGAGGTCTATCTTAGAGAAATAATTGACACCCTAAAGTTGGTCAAACAAGTCATCGATTCTGGGAAGAGAATACTTATTTTTTACCGTGACTTTATTGAGCTGATGGTAATCAATGTACATTTTGAGAGAACCATCTTTCTTGCGCACGAATAAGACTAGTGTGCCCTACGGGGACACACTAGGTCTGATGAATCCCTTATCTAAGAGATCCTTCAACTGTTCTTTCAATTCTCTGAGTTCTGCTGGTGCCATTCTGTATGGCGGAATAGATATAGGCTGAGTATCTAGAAAAAAATCAATGCCGAAGTCTATTCCCTTTAGGGAGGAATTCCTGGAAGATCTTCAGGAAAGACATCTGAATATTCGTTCACTACTGAGACTAATTTAAGACTAGGAGTTTCGGAACTAGAGTCCTTAACATGAAAAAGATGATAGATACATCCTTTAGATATTATTTTTTGTGCCCGAAGGTAGAAAATAAACTGACCTATGAAAACTGAAGTACTACCCCTCTACTCTAGGACGGGTTCATTTAAAAATTGAAACTGAACTATTATATTTTTGCAGTCGACTGTGGCATAGAAGTAATGAAGTTAATCCATGTTAAGAATGACATCAAAATCAGTCATCTTTAATTCAACTAAAATTACTGAGGTAACTTTCTGAAATATCATAATCGGGCAGTTCCTATATACCCGCCGGGCTATGATAGTTTTACCCACTGGGGTAGAGACTGAAAAGGGCTCTGCTAAAATTTTGGGACTGGTTCCAAAATCGCCTACTATATAGGGAGTAACAAAAGACAAAAAAGCTCCTAGATCTAACAAAGCGTAAACATGCACATGAAAGATCTGTAACGTACCAGTAACTACATCAGGAGAATTTTCCTGATCTTGTCGGGACTGGAGAGCATAAAGTCGATTTAGGCGTTGCTTACTAGTAGCACTGAAAGTGGCACCCTGCTGATTCGGGCGGCCAGACTGGGCTGAGAAATGGTTATGCTGACCCTGATAGCCTGATTGGGGAAAATCTCTGACTTTGTATCCTGGCTTGCCACATCCAAAATAGACATCGCTACCAGCTCTGCAAGCACCCTTGTGGTTCTTACCACAAGTCTGACAAAGGGGATTAGTTCGGGCATTACTGACACTGCCTTGAGACTTAGAGCCTAGCGCTCTATCTCTATTATCATTCCTGAACTTAGGAGCTGGAGCACTATATAAAGAAGAAGCTGGAACTGATAAATTAGGGCAAAACTGATAACGGTTATCTCTCTCTGATTTGGGCTGAGCAAAGTTGAAACTACCTATCTTTGCTCTCTTATTCTGCTTCTTCCTTATCTTAATCTTCTGCTCTTCTATCTATTGAGAATGATTCATAATCCTGGCTAAAGTTATGTCACAATTCAATATCGTAGACCTATACTCGTTGACCACACTATCATTCACCTCAAAAATAGACTTACTCATCATGGACCTACTATCTGCAACCACATGAGGAGCATAACTGGATAATTGAGTAAACTTAAGAGAATACTCTTTCACCGTCATGTTTCCCTTCCTGAGGTTGATAAATTCTAACACCATAGCTTCTCTCAGCTCTTGGGGAAAGAATCTATCTAAGAATGCAGTGACAAACTCCTCCCACTCTATGGACCCTGCATCAACTGACCTCTCTGACTTCCACTATTTGTACTAAGTGTGAGCAACATCCTGCAACAGATATGCAGCTAGCTCAGCGTTCTCACTAGAATTAATCCCCATGATGTCTGTAACCTTCTAAAACTGATCGATGAATTTCTAAGGGTCCTCATCTGACTTAGACCCGATAAAGGATGGATGATTCATCCAGGTGAAATCCCGAATCCTAGTTACTGCTGAATTGACCACTGGGTTGGCCGGAATGACAGTTGGTCATTTATTTTGAGCAGTAATTGACTGAGCAAAATTAGTGAATGCAGTTCTAAACTCTGCATGAGAAATATTTTTGCCCAAAGGATCTTCGAGCTAAGGGGCTGAGTGGATCCCATTTCTTCTTTTGGGAGGCATGTTCTGTAGAAGAAAGGGAGAATTAGATCAGACTGAGAGATTAGCTTGAGATTATACTCGCTGGCATGACATGAATACTGAAAGAAGGGAAACTATTCCTAAAATATCTTATAGCCTCCTGCACATAAATGTGGCACGCAACACACCCATGCACAAGACTCTACTAGATGCGGCTTTCAGAATTCCTAGGACACTAATTCTGATACCAAGTTTGTAACGCCCCAAATCTAGTACCTAGAATGCTACACGGTGATCATGACCCCGAAGGACCACAAGCTAACCCATGACTGATATCTGTACCTGAACACTGCATAATATACTATATAAATACGGAAATAAAGGTTGAAAGGCCATAAGGTTCAAAACTGTAACATAACTGATAAAACATATCATATGGATGGGGTATAAAATACCCAAAACAACTGAAAAAAATTATCTGAACATGATAGTCTGAAAAGCCTCTAACTGTTTGACTAAGGAGTTGATGGAATATATCCTCAACTAACTCCATCTACTAAAAGCTAAACTGAATTAATTAAATAACTCATAATATTATCCTCAAATAATGAGGACTCACTACTAAATCTGGCTGCTATTGGTGCTCTAAAGCTCATGCTTTTGAACCTATGGTATAAAACACCATAGTGCAAATATGTCAGTACGATTGAATGTACTACTATACATGTGAGGTAGGCTGAATGCAAAAGGGTTCACATGCATGAACTATACTAACTGACTGGATAACATAAATGTGAGAATACATGTATGAATACATAATAATTGTAACTGAGTTAGTGATAACATGATTACTGAGTCTGAGTACTGATAACATGAGATACTGATAAATGTATAACTGAAATAACTAATACTGAGTGACTGTATCTGACAGTCTAGGTTCTGATGGAACTAGCTGAGTTTCATACTGTTCTGAGTTAACTGTATTTGACAGTCCTAAATTCTGTAGAACTATCTAAGTTCTATTACTGAGACTAAATGACTATATTTAACAGTCTTGATTCTGTAACTGAAACTGTGGGAAGTAGTCATCTAACCAACATGCCCCTAATAAGCTATTATAGTTGTGTTGGGGTCCATTCTATAACCTCAATTGGAAGGGTGTCGATACCGCGCCACTGGTAAGGACAAACTGTGGGTAACCCTCATCTAACAGTGTCCCCAAATGTAATGGTGGGGACCTCATATGATATTTCTTATCCTCCTCATCAACCCTCATCTGACAGTGATGTATCAACCTATGCTGGCTACATAGTTCTGGAATGCAAGGATTGCTTCTAAGAATCACACCCTCATCTGACAGTGTGTGTTCCCATCCTTGGGTTCACTCGGTGCTAAATCCTACTCCCATATGAATAGACACTAAACATTATTATTTGAACTGAATTAGACTGAGTTCATTGAGTTCCATTGACTGACGAAATACTACTGAGATTACTGAATTTTTGAGATCTCTGAGATTACTGGAATTACTGAGTTTACTGAACTTTCCTGAGTCACATGACTGACTGAATTCTATGGATCATGGCTTGACTGGGAGTATCGTGGAAATATGACATTGGCTCTAGGCACACAACTAAATTGTCGGGTATTAAATACCCCCAGGACTAGATATCATGAAAGTAATTCATGGCATAAATTCTAAAGCACCACAATGGATACACATATATCCATAACCCATTGACATGCATGAGCTTGTATATGAATGGGTATTTCATATTATCATACTAGTATGGCACTTTTCCTTCACATAGGCATTTAATCAAACACATAGTGAGCATAGTATATGTAGACAACATTACGCAATAAGTAAACATCGTGATTCAGTTCTAATTTCACCATTCAAAGGTTTAATCATGGGTTCACATGAATCTACACCTATAATAGTTAATTTCACTTAAAATTTACCACCAAACATGGATTAGAAGTCAATTGGTCATTATCAATAAGAACAAAAGCAAACCCAACATAGAATTCATAAAAAAAATTCATATACTTGAACTTTGAAAAGAGATTCTTGGGCTTCATGGGCGAAAGGAGTCCATGAATGAACACTATGCATACCTTAGAATGTAACCCCGTAAAGTTCATTAGAGAGATTCTTGATCCTTGCCCTTGAATTTTTAAGATTAGGGTTTCTTGGCTTTGAGAGAGTATGAAGAAATTGGGGAAAATAGAGTGAATAATGATGTCATTAGGTCATGTAGGGTTAAATTTTGTGTTTAAGGCTGAATAAAAATCATGGGAAAAGACCCATTTAACCCTGGATGCCTCCTTTAAATTTTGAGAAAAAATTCCCGACCTGGACTCCTGGCGCGACATGGCGCTATCGCGCTGTGTCACTGGAATTTGACAACTGGGAAATTGGACGACGGCGCGATGCGGGGCTATCGCGGAGCTTCACTGGAATTTGACAATTGGGATTTGGGAGCCCTCCGCGACTCGATGAAATGGCGGAGTCTTACTGGAAATTGACGAATGTCATTTTGGCTTATGGCGCGACGCTCCACTGACTGAGATGACGGTGTTTTATTACTGAAGCTTGAAATAGTCATAACTTCTTACTCGGTTATCGGATTTAGGCGAATCTTATATCGATGGAAAGCTTATTGAATTTTCCACTTGGAAAAATGTAAAAATCTTAAAAATACTACATGTATAAAAATAGATTCATTTTTAAAACAAGTCCTTGACATTCTTGGGACTAATTTAAGCTAGGTAGAAGTACGGGGTATCACAGCTTATTGTTGTGTTTTTTTTATATTTTACTCACTTCACTATTGGGGATGTTCATTCACTTTTTTTCACCTTATATAGGCATGTAAATATTATTTTTTTAGTTTTATAACTATATACGTATGCAGTTTTTTTAGTTACTGGTTAGCTTAATATCAATATTTGTATATGTAGGTAATGAATAGGTTGAAAGAACGAAAATTCTTGTCCATATGCTTTGGAACTGTATAATGATTACTCGATCATAGCACAATCTTATTACACTCAGTCTAATGGAGACCAAGGTTATGAGGGGTAAAGATCGACATGTGAATCTTTCTAGGAATAAGTGCACGTGTAGAAAGTGGGACTTGACAGATATTTCATGTCCTCATGACATTAAAGCCTATCTTCATGACCAACAAGAATCAAAAGATCTTTTGCACCCTGTTAGTCAAAAGAGACTTACAATTTGGTGTATATGCATAAAATACAATATTTTAAAGGTGAGAAATTCTAAAAAAATTGATCCTTCTCATACTATGGAGCCACCAGAAATAGTTAAAATGATAGGTAGACCAAAGCTTAAGAAGAAGAGAGAAAAGGCTTAGGCAAGGAAGAATGAGGGGGTATGGTCAGCTTAAAAAAAGGACTAAAAATGATATGTGGGCATTGTGGTAAAAATGGTCACAACCAAAGAAGATGTCCTTTGATAAGTAATTTATTGTTACGTAGTCAATAATTACACTAATTAATTCATCATTTAACTACTTTATTAATTTTTTTAGCTTCAAAGATCAGAACAAACAACCCAAAATATGCTTGTTGCGGCACCCCTAGTGAGTCAAGGATCTATCAGAGGCTTCACGCCTACTCCTAGTTTTATTGCTTCTTTCAGTTAACAGATAAGACTCTCTGCTGGACCTTTAAATTCAACGACAAATGTCAAGGAATCTGTTGGGGCTTCAATGTCAAAGAGAAATGTCAATCAATCTAAGCAACTTGTTACATTTTCAAGTGTAGTTTCTGATGAAGATGATGATGAATCTGAAGAGGAGGATCAACCAATTATAAAGCCCAAGATAATATATAAAGAAAAGACTAGGCTTCAAGTAAGAAAATGCTGATTTGATCAACTGGTACTAGGAGAATTGGCTTCAAAGGAGATGAAAATGGTGTGAGTATGCCTACTAATTTTCCATATTCAGCAAGAAAGCTTACGTGGAAAGGCAAAACAGATATGGCCTCAAATTAGTTAAAATTGAAAAGGAACAAAAATTTGGCAAACTAAAGATAAGGAGGGGCATCAAGCAGAAATGACTGCATTATCTAGTTGTTTTGTAGTTTTTCACTGTTATGTAATGGCACAAAATTTATTATATTTTGTTGGTTTTTTATATTAATTAGATTTGAAAGTTGTATTTGGGAAAAAGTTACTAGTATTTTGTAGTTTTTGAATAATACTATTTTATAAGAATGTCATTGTGTGCTGGTAACTAGTTGACGTTTTTTTAACTTTGATGCATTTTTTGTTGCTGTTTGTTAATAGTTTTGGTGCAGTTTTTGGCTTCTGTTTTGTTCCAGTTTTGTGATGTTTTGATTCCAGTTTTATGTCGTATGGAAAAGAGTTCACTTTAAGGCATTTGAATATCAGCCATTGAATCTAAATTATGGCTAAAACATTTTGTTGCAAGTCCAAATATGCTGATAAAATTTGGACAAGTACTAAAAAAGTTATTATAGCCTTAAAATGAGTATTTAGGTATCCTTAATAACATAAATCTCCAAAACATACTTACATTAAATACCAAAATAAAATCAATCAAAAACTTTTGAAATGATTCTTGGAGGTCCAGGGTGTACTTATGAGCTATGTTAAATCTCCAAAACATACTTACATTAAGCACAAAAATAAAATCAATAAAAAACCTTTGAACTCTATTCTTGGAGGTTCAATGTTGTACTATGAGCTTTTGTTGAAGTCTTAGGTTGTAATTTCTCTCCATAGGTTGTTCGTTTTTCTTTTCTCACCATCAAAACCACATCTCACAGTACTCGAACCTTGACCAATTAAATCATATATATGTGTAGAATAGGAAGACATAAAGCCAGGGTGCTGATCTTCGAATAGGAAAGAAGGACATTCCATTCCATATCCCATGGCTTCATATTGTTCATTGACTTTCTCTCCTTCTCTTACGCAAGTTCTAGACCTGGCAGTAGATCATAACCATCACGATGTTTGGTATTTTTATGTTCAACAGGTATCAACTTCAAAATTACCGCAACAAGCATGCTTGCAACACCAATTAAGACAACGAGCATCCATAATTCCTAACTGAGTGGTGTTATGCTTGTAAACGTGCATAAGAACTCAACTACGATAAATTAAAAAACAACAGTGGCATTTGAACCTTCGAGTCTCGAAATCTTCTTTTCAGTGAAACGAAAAAATAAAAGTATAACTAGTTGGAAATACTTTGTCCGATTATATTTCTCCACACTGTGTGAAAATCAAACTCACTTCCCTTCCAACATGAGGCCTACTGATTAGTCCTTCATGAGGAGGTTCAGTGTCCAAGGTTATTACACCTAAAGTGTTCAAAATAAGGTTGACCCACAACAACAGAACCACGATAAAAAGGGCGGATCCTGTTATGTTATAGCAACAGATAACTATCAGTTCTCACTTTTCTACAATGGCACATACAAATCATTAATAGAAAAACAAATGAAGAACTATTAAAGAACATTGAATTCCTGAAATGCATGTGGAGATTAAATTGATCATCAGAGTGCTAATGAGATTGTCAGCTGAAAGTGCACAAACTTTTGAATATTTATGCACACAGAACGACCCCAGCTAGCCACATTCGCAATTATGCTAAATTTGTCATCAAGCACTGTAATATAAACGCTTTCTTCAACATCCTGATAATGTATTTAACAAAATAGATGTCATGAACAATGTAAAATTGTCAGCAATCATCGGTAATTAGTAATACAAGAAAATGCCAAATTAACATATTAATCTATGATAACAACAATTTGCAAACGTTAGTTCCTGCTATACTTATAGAAAATCCAATATCTGCCTCATGGAGAGCAGGAACTTCATTTGTGCCATCACCAGTTGTCACACCCCTTTTTACGCGTACTCCAAAACATTGGAATACATTTTTAAAGTTCGAAAGGGTTTTATTATTTAAGTGACAAGAAATGAAAATTTATTTCGGAAAAAGGATTATTTGCATTTTTTATTCAGAGTCGCCACTTGGCATAATCCGGTGTGCCAAGTCACCTTTAGAAAATCTTTTTCGAAACCATTTGACTCTTAAACTGGTTTTGCGAACAGAGATTCCGGTTAAGGAATTCTGTTGACCAAGGGGAAGGTGTTAGGCACCCCTCGATCCCGTGGTTTGACCACAGTCGCCTGGTGGAGGGTATCGACTAATTTGGCATTACAAATGTATAAACCACACAAAAACACATAAAACAATCCATCCAAACACATGAAACAAAACAAATCCAAAATTAGTGTCCAGTCCAATTATACAATCCCGAAATAGAAAAATGCAAAAATATAAACCTACGCTAACCTATATTAATCCTAAACTATGCTCCAAAGCTTTACCCGATGCCTCGGGCCTTGATCACGAGCGTCCTCCGAGTACAAGATACCTCGGGGCATTCCCCGGATAAAATAATACAAGTGCTTCGGGGCATTCCCCGGTCAAATGGTACAATTTGAGTCAAGCACAATAAATTAGAAAATATTCAACACATATACATTCAAACATTCATCAAAACACCATTCCTAAACTTTTGCCTACCCGAACTACCGTTTGCCTACCAATTTCAACCCGTCATGATACTATGGTGTTTAACAACATCAATACTTGTTCCGAATTAGTAATTATCAATGAATCAAAATGCTATAATATTCACTTTTTTTTATTCCCATCCCTTCTAACTTCATTTTTAATCAATAACACCATCAAAGCTACTCAAATTCATTCTACATATCAGCGAAAACACACCGTGAAGCACAAAATCATGACATCATAACGTCAACAAAACTCACCAACTAACGATCACATCGCACATAATCACAACAATTAAACACGTTTTGAGACAATAACAAGAGTATAGAGTTGAGGGATGGACCTTAAACCGCTTTTTGACCAATATTATTCGACAAGATAAAGAAAACCCGCCTCCGACAACCTCGACTTAAGCCCCAACGACAAATCTGTCCAACTTAGTATTTGAGAAATTGAAATCCGAAATCCAATTCTAACATCCAATCCACAAAGCGACTGAAAGTATTCAATATACGCCCTTCGAATAATTGATTACGTCGATAGTAATGTTTAAGAAAATCAGATCTGAGAACCCGAATGGAGTGTCAACTGCGATGAAGTACAAACTCGGTATCGAGAAACAGACAGCCCCAGTAATTGACCCCAATGGGCCTGATTGAAACAAATAGAAAATCAATCCTCAAACCCGTACGAAGATCGATGAACCAACAAAAAAAGACAATCGCAAATGAACGATCAAACAGGCGCTGAAACTATCGCAAGATCAGTTCAACCCTGAAAAATCCGAAAGAACGACGGTGGCGGTTTGTTTCGATGACGGCGGCGGTGGCTCGCCGGCTGCTTCGCCGAAACGGAGCTAACTGATCCGACCGAAACTGGTCGGATCTGGTCCGGTCGGGTTGAAATCATTGGATTTGGAGTCGAGTCGCGGGTTGGGAGGTTGGTTCAGGTCTGGTCGGCGTCGGCGATGGGTGGTGGCGAGTTGGTCGGATCTAACCGCTGGCCGGCAGACGGCGACGGGTGGATTCCCCTTTTTTTTTGTTTTTTTTATTTTTGTAGCTTTAGGGAGAGAGATGGTATAGAGAGGGAGAGGGAGAAAGTGACGACGCGGTTGACGGGGGTGGTAGTGTCGTGGTGGCCGGAGCTCCGATCGCCGACGACGACGTTAGAGAGAGAGAGTAGAGTTTAGAGAGAGAGAGAGCCCATTTTCTTTTTTGTCTATCCCCAGATCTTTTTTTTTTGGTTTTTTTTTTATGTGTATGTGTGGGTATATATTGTGTTGAGTCTTTTCTTTGTTGACAAGAAAAGAGAGGGGGGTGGGGTAACGTGGGGTAGGGGGTAGTGGTGAGGTGTTATGTTTTTATTGGGTATGTGGTTAGGATAAGATAGGGTTAGTTATTTTTGTCATTTTTTGGAGGGATTATCACACGGGTGAGGGTACACGGTAGGATAGGGTAAACAATAGGTAAAACGATATCATGGAGGGACGAAATTAGGTGTCTACATCATGCCCCCTTTGAATGTAAACATGAAGTGTTTTCAGGCAAAGAAGTAGACAGCGAGATAGAATTTTGTCCCGACCATTATTCAAAGAAAGAAACAGGAGAAACGAAGGACTACCGGGTCTTGAATTAGGATATCCTACCTACCCAAATTATGAGGGGATCAAGTGAAAAGTATCTCAAAGGATTGGAAGGAGGTGGACTATATCGAGTTGGAGAGTCGAGTGAGGTTCCGTCGAGGTTTCGGTCTGCGGCTCTGTTATTACATCAAAATGAAAATTACAAGTAAAAACATAAATGAAATTACAAAAATCCTATCTATACAGCTTCTGTTGGTTCTTGACTCGACTTTCATCACCCTGTTCTCCAGGCGGGCTCCTGACTTGCAATTTCATTCCCTTTGTTGCTTGGCTTTCAATTGCTTCACTTTGTTGCTTGACTCTTTTGTTTCTTCACCCTATTCTCCAGGCGGGCTCCTGACTTGCTATTTCATCACTTTGATGCTTGACTTTTCATTTTCTTCACTCTGTTCTCCCGGTGGGCTCCGAACTTGCTATTTCATCACCCTGTTCTTCAGGCGGGCTCCTGCCTTGCTATTTCATCACCCTGTTCTTCAGGCGGGATACTGAAACTCAAAATTAAAACTTGAACGAAAATTATTCGAAACAAGAATTATAAATAATTAGTATTTCATTTTTTGAAAGCATTGTCCCATTTTCCAGGAGGGTCCTGAGCAGAAAGTAAAAATATCTAAACAGAAACTAAAGTCCCATTTTTCAGGAGGGTCCTGAACTGAAAGTAAAATCCCATTCTTCAGGAGGGTCCTAAACAGAAAGTAAAATCCCATTTTTCAGGAGGGTCCTGAATTGAAAGTAAATTCCCATTTTTCAGGAGGGCCCTGAACTGAAAGTAAAATCCCATTTTTCAGGAAGGACTTAACTGAAAGTAAATTCCCATTTTTCAGGAGGGTCCTGGACATAAAGTAAAATCCCATTTTTCAGGAGGGTCCTGAACAAAAGTAAAATCCCATTTTTCGGGAGGGTCCTGAGCAGAAAGTGAAATCCCATTTTTCAGGAGGGTCCTGAGCAGAAAGTGAAATCCCATTTTTCAGGAGGGTCCTGAACATAAAGTAAAATTCCATTTTCAGGAGGGTCCTAAACAGAAAGTAAAGTCCCATTTTTCAGGAGGGTCCTGAACATAAAGTAAAATCCCATTTTTCAGGAGGGTCCTGAACAGAAAGTAAAATCCCATTTTTCAGGAGGGTCCTGAACAGAAAGTAAAGTCCCATTTTTCAGGAGGGTCCTGAACATAAAGTAAAATCCCATTTTTCAGGAGGGTCCTGAGCAGAAAGTGAAATCCCATTTTTCAGGAGGGTCCTGAGCATAAAGTGAAATCCCATTTTTCAGGAGGGTCCTGAACATAAAGTAAAATCCCATTTTTCAGGAG